>JARYHS010013630.1:263369001-263743951 GCA_031002005.1 Vandiemenella viatica
CACTAACTTTTTTATATGCTTTAATTTATAACTTTAAACGTTCATAGACTAGTGTTGAACAGGGGCTGTATGAAACTTCATTGACATGTACACTATCAAAATGCAAATCTATCAGGCCATTCACAGAACAACGGGGGAAGTCACGAATCACTTTCACTGATAATGTATTCACAAACTCGTTGTAGTACTTGGTAACTTGATAACTCCAGGGCTTCATGGTGTTGATGGCGCCGGTCACTGCTGGCAGGGCGTCGACCATGTTGTCCCATGTTGATTCGCCGAGAAACACACCATAGGCAGGCACAGCATTGTTGTAAAACCATATAGTTTTCGCTCCAGCCACTGCTCGGGAAGAGATGGTGTGATTGCCGAGCGAGACACTAGTTTGCAGGTGCTCAGTGTTGTTGAAAAAGCCACCAATTGTATAGACCAACTGTCTCAGTACATCCCACTCATCATGTGTGAGAGTAACATTATTGTACCCAACTTTTTCGAGTACAACTACTGGATTAAATTCCAGTTTAGGTGACAAACCAACAGTGAGCCGCTTGGTGTCACTGCTGTTTAACTTGTAGCATGTTGAAAACAGGAGAACCTCACTAGCCATAGTGAACTGGACTTGACGATCACTGGCCGGGGACTGAGGGCTAGCTGGCTGGTGTGATGGTCTTTATACTCCGGCAGTGACGTCAACACCCACTTCTTTAGCTAGCTTGACATCTGTATCAAACAGTATACATCTTAGAGGAAGTGGATTCGTGACATCATACTCGATTTCCCGATTAATGGATGAACTAATCGTCCATTGTCTACTTGAACCAATGGGTCCATTTAAACAAAGACTTTAATTATATTTAAGTTACTCGGTAAAGGTGGAATTGGTATACGCAACACACGATGGCCACTAGGAACTAAAGTGATAGACGAATCCATAGTTTTGTCGCCACGATACAACTTGTCTGACGTCCGCATTCCAGAACAGAAATACTTCACCGAACGCCATCTACCAGTCGGTCAAAGAACTAACGGTGGCTGCCATCTAGCAGTCGGTCGAAGAACTAACGGTCCAGCGCAAGCCCACCCGGTGTCGCCATCTGGGCGGCCGGCCAAAGAACTAACGATCCGCCATCTTGTGACGTAACGGAGGTCCCCCCACCACAACGACCGTGCTGCCACCTGGTGGTGTTCCAGGAAAGACAAACTACATCTACTATTATTAATATATGAAGACCGTTTTTTTTTTGCCCTCAGCTTTGCTCGATTGGAATTCGTAACGCATTCATATAGGTATTCATATTCGAATCCCACGGAAATTACTTTATACTAAGTCATCCAGCCGTTTCGACGTTAAATAGTAATAAAATAATATCAAAGACGGCAAACTTTTATATTTATAATTTTTGTGGGATGTAAAAAATCAATGGTATCTTCAGTCTGTCTATATGGACACCTTAAAAACGAATAAGCCATTGCTCATTTGAGGCACCACAATGAGACCTCGCACCAACTGAAAAACTTGCTAGGGCCGCCTCTGGATGGCAGAATATAAATGAATGCATGGAAATGGCAGTTCATAAAGCTATAGGGAAGAGAGTAGTATAGGAAAAGGTAGGGATGAATGGCTGTGTAGCAAAGATGGTAAAAGATAAAGAAACATCAAATAGCAAATTCCTTTAAAATCAAACACAAGAAGCAAAAGAAGAATACATACAAAAAGAAATAATGCCAAATAGATAGTAAGATATGGGATTCGTGGAAATAATTTATAGCTAACAGTGCCGGATCTAGGATATAGGGTTAAAGCCGGGAAACATGCCCCAAGCGGTAAAATCATGTTTGAAGAGCGGCAATTTTTTAGCTACATACTGCCTCCCGTGGCGACAATTAAGTGGCAACAATGGGGGCGGCAAAATGATGTTAGAGGCCCATTTAGACGACCCGTTACCGATCACCCTGTCCCGTTCCCGTTTCCGATTTCACTTTCCTCCCGTCGACAGAGTACTGCATTTAAGGCCCGGCCCGGTGAAACAGAACGCGGGCAGCCCGCGCGGGCAGTCCGCGCGGACTCTGTGGTACATAGTATTGCATCAGCGTAGTCAAACAGAGCGCGGCCTACCGCGCGGCGGAAGCCCAGTCCGCGGCGGGCAGGTTGTGAATTCCACAGAGTCCGCGGCGGGCAATGGTGGACGAGTCAGAAAGTCTCATTCAATGCGTTCGAGAATGTTCATTTTTAGAAGAATCTCGGCATTCCCGAGTACAAAAACAAGCCAAGAAAGCAAAAACGTAGAATGAAATATCTGAAAAGCTCAACCAGACAAGAAAGTATACATTTATTTTATACGGCATCTTTTATTTTCCATAACCCATAGATGCCATAATATATTAGTATAATTATGATAAAATTAAAATGAATTTTCGTTGTTGAAGTAATTTAGAAAATGGTTCCGTACCGCATAGGCAGCATCAGTTGATCTTTCTCTCAATCTACTTGCGGTTGAGAAAGCTTTGGCATGTTGATTTGTTATTATTGTGTCACCTTGTAGTTCAATTTCAGTTAACTGTTTTGTGTAACTTCTTACGAAATTGTGAAGGCAACATGTAGCTTTGACAGCTTCGACTACGCTATCTACATCAAACTCTTTAGGCCATATATATATGTATATACGCCACGTCTGAGCTAAACTTCCAAAGGTATTTTCTACTACACGTCGTACCCTACAGAGATGTTGAATATTTTCCCCCTTCATCATTTACAACTGTAGTTTTTGCAAAAGGGTGCATTAAATAAGTTTGTAGTTTGAATCTTCCACCGCCTAAAAATACGTGAGGAATGGGCGTGTCTGTATCAGGTAATGGTTTGGGCGGCAGGATAGTTTCGTGAAGTATAAACTGACTTTATCGTCATGAACTATTTAAAGCGAGCAGAAGAAGCAATTCGTCTTTGTCGGATGAACTGCTGGACACGTTAATAAGGAGAGGGCAGACTCAAATAAAAAAATAAAAAATGAACTACCCCTTCCTTCCTTCGTCCACGATTGTTTCAACACTGGCCCGCCCTTCAGCTGCCCGCGCTCTGTTCGTCCATTGGACTGCCGTCAGACCGCCGCGTTCTGACCGCGCGGACAGTCCGCGCTCTGTTTGACTGGACCTTTAGACGACCCATCGCGTCGGCCGGCCCGATCTGGTACTACCGTATTAGCGGCCTACCACCAGACGTATTTCCATTCAACAATAATACTAGTAATAAAATAAGTTAGTTACAAATTTTATTAAAGTTCTAATATTTAAATTAAATATGTATCGCTCCATATTTATCAAAATCACAAATTCTTGGTGTAATCCTGACGTTTTGACATTGTGCGAAAAGCCTAGGAAAAAAAAAAAAAAAAAAGACGTGTGCCAAGCAATTATATTTACAAAGGCATATGTTCAGTCAACTTAGACGCTTAGATGTGTTGGGTGGTGAAGATGTCCGTAATTTCTAGCGGATGACACCTAAAATGCCTCATTTCTGGCGTCTTTGTTATGACAGAGGCCACGTGAAGTTAGGGTTGCCAACCATACTGTATTATAAAGTATCATATTTTATTTTTGTATGTTAAACTTTTTCCTACGAATAAAGTATGCGAAAATACTTTACTTCGAATAAAGTATACAACACATGTAACTGAACATTCGTCTGCTAGTTTCACAACCTCTTGCAAGAAAACGAACCTATCGGCCAGCGATTTTTTGCTCGCTCGCATCCTTTGATCTGTGTAATTATCGCAATAATGGCGGACCATTCATATTGTTGTACTCCAGTCGACTCGTGTCCGCTCGCCGTTATTTCTGAACGGAACAATAAAGCATGCAAAACAATTTATTTTTGGTAAACTATTCAATTCAATTATTCTCCAAACGACATGTTAGTGCTTATGATGAAACGAAATAAATGCAGGATCGTGGGAAAGGAGAAACTGAGTGTCCATAAATTTAAAAATGAGTTTCTTATTTTGTTATACTAGATGTAGAATGTGACTTCAGCTGTAACACTGAAATGAAACCAACAATTAATAGCTAGTCCAGTAAACCGGAAATATATGTATTTAAGGCAGTAAATAACTAATTTTTTTCCGTTATATACTTTTTATTTACCTCTTCAAAAGACAAATATACTTTATTTTTTTCTAAATAAGTTGGCAATTCTATGTGAGGTGTCCTATAAAAACTAATGGGTCTTTTACACCTTCAGCAACTCAATCATAATTTTTTTTTTTTTTTTTTGATTATCGGATAAATCCATCTCTAACTAATAGAAAACTAATAGACAGAGCGGGCACAACCGGGCGAGGCTTTACACGGCCACTTTTCAGCGCAGAGTGGTGGGGGCCCGACTTACCCCCACCCTTTTGCCCTAAATCGGATAGAATTTCCACCTTACCTCCCTACCTGGTCTCGCGGCAAAAACGTGACCAGGAGCTCGCTTTAGACGACCCGTTTTCAGGGATGAAGGGGCGTGGCCACAATTTAGGGAGACCAGGTCGGGTCGTCTAGAAGGGACGCCAATCTCACAATTGTTGATGCCGCTCGGAAAATTCGTAGATCCGGTTCTGATAGCTAGTATACAAAATGGCATACATGGAAGATAAGAATTTGCATATAAAGCGTTTAGACATTTAAATAAAACAGAACAATGTTGCAGATGCACAGTTGATTAATAAGCAATGGAAGGAATGCTATTGGAACTTGTGGTACACATGAATCCTATATCCCCAACAGGAGAAACTACAGTAAAGAAGACCTGTGGATCCCATCTCCTTAAAAGAATTAGGTTGGTTTTGAGAAATATGAAAAGTAAGAAAGTTCGTGGTCCTGATGGCATCAACATAGAATTACAAAAAAACATGCAGGCCCTGTGTGTGAATTTAGAATACTACATCTACTGTAACTAATGAGTGCTGGAAAACTATAAAATACCAAACAACTGGAAAACAACAGGCTATATCTATCTTTAAAAAGTTGTGCAAGGAGAGATTGTAAAAAAATGTGGAAGCATTATTCTAGTGATTGGTATTTTTAAAATATTTGCAAAAATAATAAATTCCAGACAAGATCATAGCACAAGTCAAAATACAAGACAATACAACCAGAATTCAGGAAGGGTCATGCAATGACATCTGCAGCATAAATAAAATTATTGTAAGAAGTGTGAAGTCAATATAGAAACATATAGCTTTCATCAACTTTTGAAAAAAAGCTTTTGATAGTGTGGATAGATACAAAATGTGGGACACAATGATATAAAAGGGAAAGCCTGAACATTTAATTCGAATTGTCAAAAGTTTATATAAAGATACAAAAATAATAATGATTACTGCCACCAAAAAACCTGAAGAGAGATTGGTTAACAAAGAACTTGAACAAGGCTGCAGTCAGGTGTAGCTATTAGAGGGCTAGGCCGTGCCGTGCACCAAGGCCCCCAAGCTCAGGGGGCCCCCAAGTGCAGCTCAGCTGAGGGAACCCCCTAAAGCTAAAGCTCCTCCCCCCTTTATACAGAGACATAATAGTATTACAAGTTAAGTTAAGAGGAACTACAAAAAGCATTATGCAAACTAAAACACTTAGCAGGAAAAGAACGTAGCCTCCAAATACCCAAAAAGAAAACAAAAGTGGTGGCTCATTTTGATAAACACCCCATTTGCTCAAAAACAGTAATTGACAACACAGTGATAGAACAGGTAATGAACTTTAATCACCTAGGCTTTAAAATCAGCTATGACACAGATAATGGTTTAGAGAAAAATTTCAATCAGTATATGTGACAACTAGCAGATACCCGCGACTTCGTCCGCGTTGAAGTGTGTTGTATAATAAGATTTTCTTGAGAGGTCTGGTTGCTCAGTGGCTAGGGCGTCCAACTGGAGATGGAAAAGTCCCCAGCTTGAATCTCAGTCTCGGCGAGGATTTTCAAAGGTCCTTAGCTCGACCTTCACCTCTGGCATAGTTTGTTGTGTGATGTGAATTACGCCAGAATGCTCACTTAGTTCTGATACCGTGTTGAACTGTGGGTCCTCTATGTCCGGTAGGATTACTGGGTTACGTTAAGAGGCTACGAAAGGGGCTTATTGTGGAGACGTAAAGAAGCCTTGTCACCAGATCAATACGACCATACAATTTATTCTAAAGCTGTTTTTATTAGTAATAGGCCTAGTAGTAATAAATGTTGCAATAAAAGAACAAAAATTTATTTATGTTCCACAACTACTTCATTGAATTTTTAAAACAATAAAAATAATCTGTTTGTTTGGAATATTTTCAGTTCAATATATCCGTATATACAATATCAAGGATTTATCTCCTAGGTTTTGGCTATTTTCATAGCCCTAGTTTTCTTACATTTCTTTGAAAGATTTGAATTTCGTTTACCCAGCATCTCTTAAAATTACTAATTTCATCTCGCGAATGACAATGAATAGAGTTTTAATTAATAGAAGCTCAAAACGTCAAAATATTAGGAATACTTTGATGGAATCGACTAAATATCAACAACAAAAAAAAACTAACATCCAAACAGCAAATAAATACTAAGTGGCCCAAGGACGATCATTTCAGTTTTAAAACATTGCGATAGGCTACTAAAAATGAATATTTTGATTTGCATTGAATATCTGAAGAAAAAACTTAAAAAAAGCGAACTTAATTTGCTGTTTGAATATTGATTTTGTTTTCTACATCTACATCTTCATATATACTCTGCAATTCACAAAATTGTGGGTGGCAGAGGGTGCTCAGCACCAAAGCTAATCTCTTTGCTGTGCATTCCAATTCCTAATGGTACGAGGGAAAAAAGAATTCATATAAGAATCAGTCCGGCACCTTAATTCTCTAATTTTATCTTCCCTTTCCTTCCGACTCAAATAGTTTGGTGGAAGAAGTATTTCACTATACTCAAAAGTGAAAGTGGGAGTACGCATGTTTACCAATAAGTTTAAACGAAACGTGTGTCATCTATCTACCAGAGACTCCCAACCTGTTACCTAGTCTACTAATCAGTTCTGTGACGCTTTCATAAGGACTGTAGCAAGCGGTCACGAATCGAGCGGCTCTTCTCTGTACTTTCTCTAGACTTTCGATCAACCCCTTACGAAACGGGTCCCAAATGACACAACAATAATCCAAATGTGGATGCACAAGAGATTTGTACGCTATCTCCTTTGTTTGTTCATTACAATTTTTCAAAATTCGACCTATGAATCGCAGCCTAGAATTTGCTCTACCTACTAACGAATTAATGTGTATGTCCCATTTCATGTTCCTTTGTACTGTTACTCCCAAATATTTCATAGAATCGACCATATCAATAACTGTATTGTTTAAATCGCATTTCTGAACAATTGGATTCTTTTTGTTAGTTATACTCATTGTCTTGCCTCTTTACAATTTAGAGTAAGTTGCCACTCAGCGCACCAAGCCAAAATAACATCCAGATCGCGCTGAATTTCTAAGCAATCGGCCAAATTTCTTACTTCCCTATAAATAACCACATCATCAGCGAACAATCTAAATAGGCTTTTAACTTTGCCTCCGAGATCGTTTATAAAAATTAAGAAGTGGTCCTATTACACTTCCTTGAGGTACACCCGATGTAACATCTAGATTAGAAGAACATACTGCGACCGACCAGTTAGAAAATCCTTTATCCATTCACAAAGCTGATCCGATATACCATACGCTCGACGCTTCGCTAAAAGGCGGTTGTGTGGCACAGAGTCAAAGGCTTTCTGGAAATCAAAAAAAATTGCATCTACTTGTGAACCTGCATCGATAACTTTCATTACGTCGTGTGTAAATAGGGCCAGCTGTGTTTCACATGATCTTTTCTTGCGTAATCCGTGTTGATTTGTTGTAAGCAAATTATTATCATCTAGAAAATTCATAATGTTCGAGCATATAATATGCTCCCTAACTCTCCTACAAACAGATGTTATAGATATGGGACGATAGTTTCCAGGATCACTTCGATCACCTTTCTTGAAAATCGGAGTTACTTGTGCGATTTTCCACTCTGAAGGTACTTTTCGCTGTTCTAATGATTTACTGAATATATCAGACAGAAATGGTCCGATTTCCGCCGCATATTCTGAAAATACTCTTACTAGAATTCCATCCGGCCCACGGCGCTTTCCCCCACTTCAGGAGCTCTAATTGCTTAATGATACCTGCAATATCTACTCGTAATAATTCCATCACCGACTCGCCACGGCGTGGTAAAAAAGGGGAATACTATTCTTATGTTCATTTGTAAATGAATTTTTGAATACAGTATTTAGTACGTTAGCCTTACCGCGGCTTTCATAAACCTCGGAACCTTTACGAATTAGTGCTAGAATATTGCTGTTGGTACAATTAACTTTTCGTACATACGACCAAAATTTCTTTGGGTTTTCTGTGAGACTCAGAGAGAGAGTTGAGTGATAATCGTTAAAGGCCTCGCGCATTACATTCTTAATACGTCCTCTTAAATCAGCTAAGGTTTCTAAATCGCTGCGACACCCGTTCCTTCTTGTGCGTGGGTGTCTTTTCCTTTGATTTTTGAGTAATCTTTTGACTTCGCATGTGTACCACGGTGGATCATTCTCCCCCTTTATTGTCCACTTTGGTATATGTATTTCCATGTCTTTCCCGACTATATGTATAAAACGATGCTAGATCTCTTCAACGGTGTCCTTTGTTGACTTGAAGTTATGGTAATTATTCCTCAGGTGGATTCTATAACACTCCTTTGAGCCCTTACTGAATCTGTATACAATCCGCCCTTTTTTCGTTTTTCGCTTGGTCATTAATTGATTATTACCGCTTTGTGATCGCTTATTACTGTGGTCGTTGAAATGTCTGAATAATTTTGGCCTGTTGGTAACCAGCAAGTCTAAAATGTTTTCGCTACCGTTATGACACCGCGTAGGTTCATTAACTAGTTGCTAGAGATGATTATCTGACAACAACTCGAGAATTACTTCAGAAGCTGCCTTATCCCTGCTACCTGTGATGTGTACGTAATTACGCCAGTCAATATAAGGCAGATTGAAGTCGCCTCCTAGAATCATAGCATGATCCTGAAAACGGCTAGCTATACTATTTACATTATTTCTTAACTCCTCGACGATAGCCATGTCGGAATCGGGTGGACGGTAGAAGGCGCCTATGATGAGTTTTGACCCAGCAACGTTGAGTTTAATCCATATGATTTCACAGATCGTGTCGACATCTATTTCATTACATGGGAGAAATTTACTCACAGCTATAAATACCCCCACCTCCATGAGAATGTAATCTGTCTTTACGAAAAACGTTCATGCTGTCTTTAAATGTTTCGGCGCAACTTATTTCCGGTTTAAACCAACTTTCTGTACCGATAACGATATCCGCTTCTGTACTACAAATAACGCAATCAAGTTCCAGTTGTTTGTTACAGGGCCGGCCCGGGGAAGTGTTCTCGGCCCCCCCCCCCCAAACCCCGATATTTTTTTTTTACTTTAAACTTTCATTTTTTGGATACAGGCAGAAATTTTTTTTTAAGTCAATTAATACCTTTTTAGAAAAGGTTTTTTTCTGTTTGGTTTCTATTTAGCTAGGCACCCTCGCCGGAGGGCCACCTTTAGGGGACCAGGCCCGGGTACTTTTGCCCCACTTATCCCTCCCTAACGCCGGCCCTGGTTTGTTACAAACGCTTCTACAGTTAATTACGAGAACTTTTAACTGGCGAGATTCTTTTACATTGCTCCTACATTCCGGTGTTGCATCTGATTCGGTTGCCCGTAACTGAATTTCGTGTTTCGGGTCTTCCTCCCTCAGCCTAAAAAATCACCCAGTGCATTCCACACGGCCCCTGCGGATATATTGGTTCCATCAACAGAAATTTACATATTATAGTAGTAATTGATTCTTTTATCCATAATGATCAATGCTATTGTGATAATGGTTTCTCTATCTGTGGAAACAGCTGAATTGCCTGTAGACCAGTTTACTATACTGGTAGTTCATTCGTTTCAATCCATTAAGTCTGCGCTAAAAATAAATTTCAATGTTAAAGTAGTAATTGATTCTTTCTTCATAATTGCCTTCTCAATCTGCCAACAGAATTGAATGTCTACCAGAAAATTACCACTCCGCTTGTCTGCCACTCCACAATCTGAATAAGACAATTATAAATTTCAAAAATTTACTTCTGTCAACGCCACGTGTTCTGCTAAATCAACCAGGCTTACTATAAATCTTTTGATACAATATCGGAATAAAGCAACACATGACATCACTAAAATGGTGCTCTTGAAATAACTAATAATGTTTCATTCTGGCCCAGGCTACATTTCAACCAAGTCACAAACTCAGCTTATATTACCGCTAGAAAATTAAAGCTTCTATCAGTTATGCATTAATACATTCACTATAGGGCCTATTGCATGTTACTGACGTTATGAATGGCGAAATAAACTTGACTCATTACTTCAGATTGCGATACTAAATGAACCCGAATAATGACATTGGCAATGAGGCGCACGTAAAAACGCAGTAAATTAAATACTGAATTCATCTGAAACTACATTCATCCGTATGATATGTCATCAGCATCATGTCAGTTATTGGAGTAACGTAATTAAAAAAATGCATACTGAAATGCCTGTAACTTACAGTGTACAACGGTAACTCCATAATTCTCTACAACTTTAAGACAATTTTTTATAATATTGCTGGTCAAGTTAACATCTCGATAAAGTGACTGTTACTGCTCGTGATTTAGTAAGGTGCATAACTGCATTTAATATGTTGAGGTGTGTTCGTATGGTTTGACTTTGTAGAGGCAATATTAACAGAGATAGTGGTTTGGCTGAAATGATGCCTGGACCAGAATGATTTTTGTTACAGCATAAGGCAGAAGGAATTTAGTTATTATTAGTAATAAGTAAGCAGCTTTCATATGCTCTGTGCAAATGAGGTGTATTGTGTTGTAAACGACTACCAGTGTTGCTTTATGAAACAATAAGTTTCTACATTAGCCCATTTAATACATTTGTTTTAAGTGTATCATTCAATAGATATTTGCAGAATATTGAACAGTAAGTAATAATCACTGTTTTGTGAATCATAGTCTCTACTATTTCTACAAAAATTCTGAACAACAAATAAAAAGGGTTAGTTAAGTTTCAAATTTCGGCAAAAATAATTTGTAATACAGAGACTGTACAGGAACAAAAAAGAAACAGTAAATAAATTAAACAGAGAGAATGGAATCTTTTACATGTTTATAAATACGAAATTTGGGGCACGACCATTTTGCACTTTTAGTGAATCGACTTTCGTGCTGGTATACTCGTGGTATTTTACGTTGTTTTATTTTCAAGCTTTTGATTTTTCATATTTATTGTCACGCATATACCACGAACGAAATTATAGTGAAATATTTGAGATTTAATACTATTTTATGTAAGCAAATGAATACATCTCTTTGCGAAATTAACAGTACCTACCTTTAAAAAAAAAAAAAAAAAAAAAATTAAGGTTAAGTACAGATTTATATTTTCTGCTTCCAAACTATTATTTGTCAAGTGTGTTGGTTTTATAGCTTTTAAACGTAACAAAAACTTGCATATGTAAAGGTTTTTTCTTTTATTTCCAAAAAGTAGTGTTTGCGATTTACGTAAAAAGCAAAGAGTAAACGTGGCACTGCTATCTACGAAGTATGAAACTCTTTGTTGTTTTCGAATTGATATTAATGGCAATTTCTTAAAGAGCTATGCATTTTTGCAGGATAAAATGTATCCTGTCACTTCGCACACAATTAACCAACTTCATGCCAAATTTCATTTAAATATGTTGAGTTATTAAGGTGTGATTGATTCCAGAAGTACATCCAAACACAAATCCAAACTTTCTCATTTATAGATGTATAGATTAATAGGGACTTCAGAACAAAACAAGAAAAATACAAAAAAGTGAAATTATATTCTGTTGAATGGAAACGAATTTTGGATAAGTAAAGAGAGATGTAAGACTAAAATCCAAATGGCAGAAATGAGATTTCATATTAAGGTAAAAGGATACACTAAGCAAGACCATATAAGAAGTGAAGAAAGGAACTTGGTATGTAATATATAAATGAAAGAATAGGGGAATACAGGAACCTTTTTCTAACCGTTTCTAATTTTTGTAGCAGATTGTTAAGGTATTATTGGCGATCAAAAGTTTGAGAATCATCTTATCCATATATCAACACATAAAATGCAAAATATCAACAAAATAAAAAAATATTACAGTAGTAATTCTGACCATATTTAGTTTAACACTATCAAAAAGTCGTTGGACTTGCACCAAAAATGTTTGCATAGTAGTCATATGAAAATGTTGTCTAACAGCTGCCAACGTGTCCAACATGGAACATTCCCACACCATCATCCCACCACCACCAAATTTCCTAGTTGACAGTATACACTCCAATAATAACTGTTCCTGGGTAAATGCCATACCTGATATGTTCATAAGACAGGAATAATGTAAACCTAGACTTGTTACTACACAATCAATTTCAATTACCCAAGTCTCTGAGCTTTCTTACTTCTCTTGTAGCCACTCATTCAAAATATCTAAGTCACTGGGTCACTTGTACACAATGTTCCTAATGGAAAAACACTCCTGTTGCTGCATGGATACTCCCGTCAGATGCTAGTTTTGGGCTGTACCCTATTTTTTACAATTTCATGTTTCATGGTTCTGCAATTCCTGTTAGAATTGAAGGTTGCCAATAATATGCAGCATTGGTTCAATGCCCATTGATCTTCCACTTACACAGAACGAATGTGACCGCTGATTTGGGCCTGTTAACCATCACTGTAATTGCCAGGTTAGACAGCCCATCGAGATAACAACCCACAATCATGCCTTTATCAAAGTACAACAGGTTCTACATAGACCTGTTGTATGTAGTAGCCCGTCAAGTCGACCAATCATCACAGATACCCAATTACTTTTTGGTAAACAGTGTATCAAGTTTGATGAGACTGTTACACATTTAAAATATCACATACATCCTAGTGTTATTAGTTGTCCTTAGATATTCTTCCTTAAATTGTGAATTGTATCCAGGATTTCCCTGTTTATGGATCTTGGGCAGAAGGTACAGGGTTGGAGGGGATCAAGGTCAATTAGGAATAAGGAGAGGAATGTCAGACTTCTTAACGGACCTTGGAGTTTGAGAAATGAGCTGATGTCTAGGCAGATCTAGTTAGTTGGGTCAGTGGTGTGGGGGTAAGTGTGAGGTGGCATGAAAAAGCTTTCTAAGGGTTTCAGCCTTCATCAACAATCCTTGGCAGGGCTGAATTTAGGCTTTGTGGGCCCCTAGGCTATACATGTGGTACGGGCGGGCAGTCGGCAAGCGGGGACCCTCTTTGTGGTACAAGCCCCCCTTTTGTAGTGTGGGCCCTTAGGCTACAGCCCATATAGCCTATGCTTAAATGCAGCCCTGATCCTTGGCCATAGTGGTTGAACCTTTATTAGCTGGGAGAGTTATGTTGTTTTGAATTTTTGAAAGTTTTTTCATGGCCCACATTTCTGTGTGACTTGAATCATCATTATCACAAACCAACACTTGATTTTAGGTGAAAACATCTTATTTTGTTTGTATGGGTGTCAGCATTTGACAAATTACAGAGGAGCGTGTTATACAACATTGAAGGAATTTAAGATACAAATTCTTGAAGAACTCCATTATGATTTAAATTTGAATTAATGAAAATGGAATTTTTAATCAATGTCAGAAATGTCAATCAAGAATAATTTCCAAAACTGCCATAAATGAATCAGCATTGTTTCTACACTTTGGCAGCTTTCCTAAGCATTAAGTAATGTACAGACAATTCAATTAGCCTGTCAGGATAGGATCAAACAAACGAAAAAAAAATTAAAAAATAGGGCTATGAACTTTATTTCTGACAAGTTTTGTTAGCAGAAAAATAATTAAAATTTACAGACAAATTAACTACATTATTAAGACCTGGTAAATAAGAAAACTAATCCATTAATATAATACTACAAACTTTCTTTGAAAATTTTTGTTAGTAGCAAAGTAATAAAAATTTACAGGCAACTGAATTGGCCTATTATCTTGTAGTAAATTAGCAATATAAAATCAAAAAAAATTTGATATTTATATTATCTCTGACCATTCTTGTGAGCACAAAAATAATGAAAATTTATGTGTCAACTACAATACAATTTTAAAATTTGAACACAAACACCTGTTACAATTTGATGATTCAATTTGTTTCTCATGCATTTAAGTAGATTTTGGCATAGCTAAAAATAGGTGACCTGATATGTAACTAAACAAAATATTAAAACTTTTACCCTATAACAATTCTATACCAAATTCATCACTTCATTTTACATTAAAAAATACATTGTTGCTGTGTTCACAATATATAGCATTCCTTAGATTAGAAAAAATCTATATAACATATATTCTGCACCTGGCAGAAAAAGAATGAAGCTATAATACTAATTTTAAAAATTTATAATAAGTGAATTTTGAAAACACATTGAAACACTATATTACCAATATCTAAAAGTCTATTTAACTTAATAAAATTTACTAAATAAATTTGTTTCATTCAAAATTGGAAAGAAAAAGCATTGTCATATATAACAGCTGTTATAATGATTTTTGTCTAAATAGTTTTTTTTTTTTTTTTTTTTTAATGTGGTTATTAAAAATAAACTGTCACTTTTCATGACTGAAGATAAAAGGATATTACTAAGCTATGTAGGCACCCTATATCTGCAGCAAATCTGAAGGAAAAATCTATACCATAAAGCCTTTGTGTTCATTTACAATGCACTTCTTTGACTGAAGAATCATAATGCCTTTCCAAAATAATAATTTAAAATTACTTACTTTAAGCAAGAAGTAGTTTACAAAAATATGCAATAATCTTTTAGCTGCCAATATGTTACTTTCATATTTATATTAAGCAAATATTTTCTAATGGAAAACACAACACAGAAGGCACTTCTAGAGACAATATTCTAAGAGGAATGCAAAGAAAAAGTGTCTTCCTGATGTGTGCTATCTTCCCTGAGCAAACGGCAGGCCGAATGATAAGACTACAACAGAGTAAAGCAGTTCCAGTGAATGAATGGCCCAAAGGGAAGGTGGTTGCCATCAGTACTTGACCAGCTGCTCAGCTTAGACTGCAACATGAATGCAATAACATTATTCCACTTTGTGAAATGGGAACTGGCCATCATAACAGAAATCTTCAGACAGGCATTAGTATGGTTATTATCAGTTCAGGTAGTAACATTCTTAACAGGAAATATACGGCACTTCCGTAAACCTATACAAGTTTCACAATTATTCAACAAAAAAATTATAGCCTCCCAATTAAAAGAACTTAAAAGTCAGATTATTGCAATAAAGTCTTCATGTGTGTACTGCCAAAAACTGCAAAAGCACTATATTTTGACAATTAGCTATATCAAAATATCATGTATTAACAACGCAACTTGGTGATACACCTGTAATAACTTCATTACAATCATACTCTTGAGAAAGTCTCCGTCATGTATCAGGTTATTGGTTTTCAAAGAGTAAAAATTGTTTAACGCAGTTGCCCATGTGCAATTATTGAGCCCCTGTGTAATCCAATGTAGGCAACTATCTAATAAAATGTGCAGATTGCTTTCTTATAAAAATAAATAGTATTTAAATCCCCAGACAATGGCTTATTTTTCTACACATCTCCATTCTTGACTACTTATTGTGCTTCAGTGCTTGTAAATATTAGATTCAGTGTTCTCAACCAAATAATCTAGTTTAAGTTTCCATTCATTCCATTTTGAATAAACAATGTTTTCAAAATAGTGTGGCTGGTTACATAAGTAGCAACAACAGCTAGCTTCAACATAATTTTTAGTCAGATCCCCTAAGTTATCTTGCCATTTTACAAGTTGCTTCAATTTCCTTTCTCATTTTATGGCCACATATCACATTATTTCTTATATTCTCATGATTACTGTTCTTAGAACGGTTATTGATATTAGATCCTTAGAATATGTTGCCCCTGTTATTTAAGCATGTATCTTAACAGCCAGATAAAGCCATTTATGGAATACTTACCAGTTGTAAAAAGGCTATCTGAAGTAACAACAATTCTGGTAATAATAAAAACAAAATGTCAACTAAAAAGACCAAACCAGACAATAAAACAAAAGAATTGATTACAAACATGTTGATAAGAATATAAAAAACAAACTCAATGAGAGACTGTAGATGGAGCGACCAGACAAACACCAAACTTAACTAAATCTAAAACAACAAACCAACTGACTCTTCCTTTCAGAAGATGTTATACTCAACAACAATGATGCATTTTTAGCATTATGGAAGGTATCTCACCAAAAACATTTCTACTAACATCAACTTTAACGGATTTCCTTGCATTCATTTCCATGGCTAAAGCTCACCACAAGAGTCATTTTAAGGTGTATTTATTATACCCGGAAAAATTTAATTTAAGAAATAATGGTTTTTTATATTAAGCCATGTGGTTAGGAAGGCTAAAATCTAAGATTTAAAATAACTTTATTCAAAGTTGCAGATGATCTTTTATCAGCAGCTATAGTCATCACTGTATCATATTTTGAAAGTAAAATAAACTAGTTAAGCAAAATTTAATTACCACTTATAATTAAGAGAAACAATATTTTAACTAAAGAGATAAATTTGAGAAATTTATATCAGAAGATAGCTTACATTAAGAGAATTATATATATATATTGGTTTCTGTATAAAGTTTAAGCATCGCTAAGATAATTAATATTTTAAAAACAGATTGTCGTGAATTGTTGAAGTGTGGCAAGTCATGGCAAGCTGACAACGTAAGAGATTTCAAGGTTAATCTTACATAAACCCTTTTGAAGGTTGAATTAAATTAAGATAGAATACGATATCAGGAAGTCCATGTATTAATTGCAAGTTAAACTATCCAGTATATTTGGAGATATTAATTTTCAAAAGCTTTTGCCGACATCATAGAAATCTGAAAGTCAATAAAAGGATCTGGATCCATCTTGAAAATGTTCAGTCTATCAACCGTTATCAAACAGTTACCTTCGTATCAGTTCACAGAGCGAACTGCTCCAAGCGGGTAGTAGTTGTGGCATATCTTAACATGCCGTAATCATTCTCTAACTTTAGCTACGGGGACTTAGGTTAAGCACATTCATTCAAGAAGACACACTGACTATCTTCTAAGGAAATGTTGTCCAATGCTTTATTCACAATTTTGGTACCAAAAGTGTAGAGACTCTCAAGAATACAAGTACTTTGCGATCCTAAAAATGTGTCAAGTGAACTTATTTAATTGTACCCTTCACATTTTGGGTGTTTAATATGAACGTGTGGTGACTGCTTTATTAAATATTAAAGGCTACACAGGTCATGAGCTTAATTGTTTAGGAATAGGTCGAAAGTTGTTCCACACTCTTGTTACAGCCTAGCTTGTTTGCTACATCTTCTGCTTCATTTCCACCAGTCCCGTTATGTTCAGAACCCAAAAGAAAACAACCTAGCTCTTAACAAGAGGGAATAGAGCTTGTTCTGTCATCAATGGTTTACTAGGTATTTACCATATTTACTATTTAAATCAATAAATCACAACAACTTCTGAATCTGATTTTTGAAAACTTATTTGCTACAAAAGCTTTGAAGCATCATAACATTCTGTAATCAAAACTCTACAGTTACTAATGAGCTAATAATTACACAAAGCTTGAGAAACAGAAAAGAACATATGCCAATCATGTTGTTTGGAACTGACAGGATATGCCAGAATGTATGATACAGGTTACGTATGAAGGAAAATAAGAAATGTGAAAATAAAGATAAAATACATCTATTGCTGAACAAAGTTAGAAGGAGGAGGGAAGCATTGACAAAAAACCACAAACACAAGAAAGAATAATTTTGGTTATGCTATTACATATGGAAAGAAATGTGACTGAGCTCATCCACTATCGACACAGCCACCTAAATGGTGGTTTTGATCAATGATCAGAGTGAAGGTGGTGGAGCATCAAAAACGATATCAGTGGAAATTTTAACTGTGTGAAATAAATTAATCAAAATAAAAAGGAGACATTTATAAGTGGTGTAAACTTATAGAAAAATGTAAAAAGAAAGGAAATAAAATATACATAAATATAAATTAATTATACTTGCAAGTGATTACTGACTATACCAGAATGAGGAAGGCAAGTATAATCTAGGATTGAGTTTTAGGGGATGTCTGGTATACAGACTATGTTGGTAGACCAGTTCCCATTTACTGAGTTCAGATTGGGACATGGTTTCAAGGAGTACTCTATGAAATAGAGACTGTGGTCACAAGCATTGTAGGAGTTGACATGGGCAGCAACAGAGCAGTCTAGATTTTGGGAGTAGACTGTATGACTGCTCATTCATTCTGACGGGTAGCTGGTTCATGGTGTCCATTGTAATGATTTTTAACAATCTAGACAGGTGATCTTGTTATGGATTAATAAAACCATAAAAAAGAGCAGGGGATAATTAAAAGCCTTTAACATTTTAAATAAATGATATCAGTGTAAACTTGAAATTAAAAGACCCTTCAAGCCAAAATGAAATCGATATCATAACATGTAAAAACTAAAAGTTGTAAAATAAAGCTGAATATAAATTGGCATGAACATTTCCACTAAGAATAAAGGGTAAAAAATACTTTGAATTAGGGTTTATATAGTACAAAAAATTTATTAAATACAGTAGCACAATTTAAAGATTTGCCATGTGCTCATCATGGAGCCAGCAGAAAGTAAAAAAAACCATTAAACAATGAGAAATCTTTTTAATTCAGGGATAAATAAAATGTTATTTTATTTTTTAACCTTCAGAAGTGACAGTCATGGTAAAGACAGAAATTAGGAACTCCTAAACAAGTAGGATTACAAGAAATTTTTGGAATAAATCATATTTTAATATAGCAAAGTTTCAGTGAAATATAGTGTGAGATTAGGAGAATTTAGGCTGGAAGGCAAGAAGGCCTGCCACCTGCCCCTTCAACAAACAGCCCCTGCCCAAAATCGCCATCCTTGTCAGAAAAAAAAGAAAGTAAAAAAAAAAAAGTTACCATAAACTAGGTGCCCAGTTTAATGCTGACCCCCTCTTCCAGATCAGGAAAAAAAACATTTAATTCCTAAGCTCTCAGTTTTCAAGCTACAGAAAAGATTTATTACTTAAAATATATGGTGACCTTTGTGACACATTATGTAAAAATTTGAAATTGTTAGGTAAAAGTTAACACACTGTTTTTGTAGAATTTTATGAGAAATTATAATTTTTTGGGAGGAGAAGAGTTGTTTTCACATATTAGATTTCAACTAAATACAGATGGAGGAGTATATTTAAAACAAAGTAGAATTTTTTCCAAGCATAACACTCAAGTTTTTGTAAAAATCCATGCAGTATTTAGGCCAGAATGGAAAAAGTCAAATTTGTGGTAATTATAAGATAATGGCCGCAGGAAATTGAAAGATTCGGCAAGAGCAGTTTAAACGGAATTTTGGAGATTGTATAAAAGCGACTAAATAACAGTTGTAGCAGTTTGATAGCATCACTATGATATAGAAGATAACATTATGTAACATTTAAAATACGTGTTAGCTCTGTAGCATTAATACTTCAGAGATAGGGAATGTAACTATCCTTGTAAAAAATCAATAGCAAGAGAACTATCCATTATATAATGGAATGATATTTGACATCTTACCATTAGGAAACAAAGGCAAACACTATGGTGATCCACTGAGAGCTACACATTGCAAAATGAGAGGTTTGGATTTTTAAAGCAAAGTGTGACTAATAATTAAGCGTGTAGGAAAACATCTTGTCAGGTGTTCGTGAACATTATAAATAACCCTCCTAAGAGCATGGGCTCTATTCACCACATATCTGGAAGAGATACTCATATCAGATTGTCTTGTGTGGTTTGTCAATATTGCATTATAATCAGCTAACACACTACTGTCTAATACATTTTTCAATGTTTATCAAATTACCTTGTAGGATGTAATAATTCTAATACCAAAACTATGGAGGGGAAAAGATTCAGAACTTTGAGATCACATAGCAGTTAAAAAAAAATAGGCACTATTATAAATACTACAATACTTTCTTTAAATGGTATTCACTTAGTACTAGACATATCCTGTCAGACTATAAAATTGTCACTGACAAAGCTAAAAGATAATTTGTTAATTACTGAAAGTTTATGGATAACTGATAAATTACACAATGGTTTTAATTTCAAATTACTGTGCAAAACATAGTAGTGACAAATATTACTGCATATAACATCTGATGGAATTCCAGTTTGCTTTTATAAATTACACCACAACTTACATTTGTTTGTTGTTTCTGAAAGTTAAAACACATCAGAATAATTAAACAAAAGCCATAACACCCCCTTTTCTCCTTTGATGTACCCACCTAATTTTGCACTTTCCAAATTTCAACTTTAAATTGTTTCAACAATTTTGGTCAATTGTTCATCACTTCTCTTGGTAAATTATTCCAATCCCTGACAAACTTGCCTATCAAAAAAGCAAATCTTCGCACACCCAAGTGAAATCAGCTTATGGTCATGGTCATGTTTTCCATTCTATGCATTAATCATAATTCTTACACCAATATCTTTCCATGCCTCACCACCAATTTAGGCCTTGTACACTCCAACTTCACCCTCCTCCTGTCTTCGAATGAATCCCATTCCAGCTCTTTTATCATAATGGTTACAGATTATGTTCTGTGGTAATTTCCGGAGACAAATCTAGCAGTCCTCCTTTGAACCATCTCCAACTCCTGTATTTGATACAAAAAATGTGGGTCCTATACTAAACCACCATATTAAAGAAAAGGTCTGACCAAAGTTTTGTAACCCATTTCTCTCTGGTCCATCCTCTCATCAACAGATGCAAGATTTTGAAACCTTTCCCTGCTATATGACCAATTGAGCTTGTTAAATATAATGCCAAAATATTTATATTTCAAGTCTCCAACAATGTTTTAAAAACTTTCCTTTAGTAATAACAACACACCATTTAAGAGATAAAGAAAAAACCACTTCGGTAAGTAAATAAATTCTATTTGACAAACGTGTTAGAGTGTAAAAAATATTATAATCTATATAACAGGAATAACAAATTGTGTCCAACAAAAGAGGCACAAGAGGGAATGTACAAATAGCTTTAGAAGATGACTGGCTTTTTATTTTTTTATTTTTACCAGCTTTAATATGAAAGAAGATTGAAACCAAGAGACATCACGTTGGAATTCCCAACTATTGAGAAACATTCTATTATCAAATTTTCTAAATGAAACAGTATAAAACCAGTGCATTCGTGTTATGCTGCCTTGTGTTTTATGGTACCTGGACAGTAAAATTTACATACAAAAAAAGGGGGGGGGGAACA
The DNA here is from genome assembly GCA_031002005.1 of Vandiemenella viatica. Taxonomy (NCBI): domain Eukaryota; kingdom Metazoa; phylum Arthropoda; class Insecta; order Orthoptera; family Morabidae; genus Vandiemenella; species Vandiemenella viatica. The sequence continues at coordinate 263,390,524 of JARYHS010013630.1, forward strand.
GAGCAGCACAAAGAGCTATAGAAAAGCTAATTCTGGGTTTCATTGGATTAAATTTTCATCTCTTCTCATAGGACAGCTATTATTTACATTTATTGCTAAAATATATTTATTTACAGCCTAATTATGGATTGTAATATATATAACATTTATACGTAAACTGTAAGTATAGTTAAATTCCTATACTAGGTTTCTGCATAGTGTTAGCGGGGTTACATAATTTTAGAATACCAGTATATTAGTCTGAAAGAAACGCCTTCAGATGTTAAGAATTTCGCCAAGAGATATCAGAAACAGTCAAACCAGTTTGTCGGTATAGCAAAAAAAGTCTCAGCATGTTTACACCTCACCTTGAGTCTTGTTCAAGGAGGGAGAAAATTAACTCTCATTCAATATTGCAATTGCACTGGATGGAAAATTTATTTGGACACTTTGTGAAATAGTAAGGGGTCTTATGCTTTAGCATAGTTTAAGATTGCCGACTTATGTGGTCCTGCTGGTAACGAAAATGGGGTGGAATTTAAAATAAAATGTTCACAACATATTTTGGGAGAGTTATCTTAATTCAGCATTGTGAACTATATCTTGGATCTCAAAGAATTTTATTAAAAAAGATATTCATGTTTACAACATTTCACAATTTGGAAGAAAAACTTAGATAACTGATTGTTTCATAATTAAGAAGTGTTTAGAGGGTTAATATTTAACTAAATGAAGTGGAGAATATAAGGAATAAGATTATAACCCAGGTTTGATGGTTAAACAAAGTCTTTATTGTGTATTATGAGTTTTACTAAAATGGAAAAATATTGTGATGAAAGACTTGCTTTGGTTATTTACAAGGGTCACTGAATAAGTCCTTAGAAAATACAAGAGATGGTGCACATAGTGCTGAAAACTTTCTTTTTAGGAAGCATCAATAATCACTACATAGCAGAAAAATTCTTGGCTACCACCATCACATGATTTCATTTTTATTGCCAACTAGCTGGCCCAGCAATGCTTCGCTATTGCTAGACTTGAGGTAGATTAAATCAATACATTTGAACGTTTGCATTTAGTAAAGATTAGAAATTTATGTATAAATTGTAATTACTGTTTCATTCAATTTCTGGTTTATTGCAATGGTCTTGGAGATGCAATGTTTCTGGTGATTCCAGTTACACTGGCAAAAATTAAGGGGATGTAAAGGAAAAGAGGGGTTGTATTTTTGGAAACCATATTTAGGCAGTATTTTTCTGTATATTTTATAGTATACGTGTGCAAATTACCATCAAAATTGGATAAAATATGTGGGTTTATCTAAATTAGGGGGATGTGAAAGGGATCAGGTGAGTTTTTGGAAAGTATATGTAGGCAGTTCTTTTCAATTTGTTTTAAAGAATATGTGTGCAAAGTTTGGTTGAAATATGATTAAAACTGTATGTATGTTTAAATTAAGGGTTGTAAAGTGCAGGAGGGGGTGGTTTTTCTGAATTTTTATTTCATGGGAACCTTCTCCGATGCGCACTCGACAACTCACAAAGGTTTCACCGTAATCGGATAAAAATAGTGGGTTTCAATAAATATCATTGGAAATTCAGAGGGGAGTTTGTAAAAGGTGAGAGGGGTGGACTTGGGCAAAGACATATTTTTCTGTTTGTTTTAAAGTATAAGTATGCAAAGTTACTTCAAAATCGTGTTACGATTGCAGATTCATATAAGCTTCATTCGCAAAAGTTAAAGGGATGTAAAAGGGAAGAGGGGTTCCATTTTTGGAAACCATATGTATACAGTATGTTTCTGTTTGTTTTAAATTAAATCCATCAAAATCGGAAAAAAATCTTTGTGTTTTTTTAAATTATGAGTGCCTGCGGGAAGAGGGGGTGGTTATGGGGTAGAACGGGTGAGAGGCATTGGATTTTTGTAAAACCAATGTCTACAGTATTTTTTAAATAGTATATGCGTGCAAAGTTCCTTCGAAATCTGATAAAAAAAATGTGGATTTGTGTAAAATTAAAGGGGTGGGAAGGGAGAAAGGGGAAACATTTTTGGAAACCAAACGTAGGCTTTTTTTTTTTAAGTATATGTGTTCAAATTTCCATCAAAATCGAATAAAATCTGTAGATTTTTTAAATAATTGGGTGTTATGGGGGAGAGGGGTGCTTTTTTGGAAATTTTATTTCTTAGGAACCATCTCGGACGTACACTCGACATCTCACCAAAGTTCTACCGTAATCGGATGAACGATTTAGTAGCGCATAGAGGACATACAAAGAAAGGTATATTCATTATGGGGGTGGGAAAGGGAAGAGGGGTTGTGTTTTTGGAAACCATATGTTGGCAGTATTTTCTGTTTGTTTTAAAGTAAATGTGTGCCAAGTTCCATCAAAATCCGATAAAATCTGTGGGTTTTTTAAATTTTGGGATGCGAGGGGAATTGGGGAGTGTTTTTTTGGGTAGAAAGGGTAAGAGGATTGGGTTTTTGTGAAACTAATGTCTACAGTATTTTTCTATTTTTTTTAATAGTATATGCGTGCAGAGTTCCTTCGAAATCTGAAAAAAGTGTGGGTTTGTGTAAAAATAAGGGGTGGGAAGGGGGAAAGGGGATGTGTTTTTGGAAACCAAATGTAGGCGGTGTTTTTCTATTTATTTTAAAGTATATGCCTGCAAATTTCCGTACAATTGCATAAAATCTGTAGGTTTTATAAATTATGGGGTTTTAAGGGGTAGAGGGGGTAGTTTTTTGGGGATTTTATTTCTTAGGAACCATCCCGGACGCGCACTCGACAACTCACCAAAGTTTCACCATAATCGGGCGAACGGTTTAGGAGCGCATAAAGGACAAACAGACAGACATTGATTTTTATATATTAAGAAGACTAGCTGACCCGGCAATGCTTCGCTATTGCTAGACTTGGTTTAGGAAAACCAAATGTAGACAGTATTTTTCAGTTTATTTTAAAGTATACACGTGCGAAGATCCTTAAAAATCGGGAAAAAACTTGCTTTATATAAGGTATATTGGCAAAAATTAAGGGGGATTAAAGGGGAAAAGGGGTTGCATTTTTGGATACCATATGTTGCAAATTTTTTGTGGAAATCTGATTAATTCTATGGGTTTGTTTAAATTAAGGGGTGGAGGGGGTTGTTTCTTTATTTTATTTTTTCAGGAACCATCCCAGACGTGCTCTCTACAACTCAACAGAGTTTCATCATAATCGGATAAAAATTTGGGGATTTTGATAAATATCATTGGAAATTAAGAGGGAAGGGGGTAAAAGGGAAGAGGGGTGGGATTAGGCTAGCCATATTTACATAGTATTTTTCTGCTTGTTTTAAAGTACACGTGTGTTAAAGTTCCTTCAAAATCGGGTAAAAACTGTACCTTTATATATGACACAGTGGTAAAAAATTAAGGGGATGTAAAAGGGACGAAGGGGTTGCCTTTTTGGAATCCATATGTAGACAGTATTCTTCTGTTTGTTTTAAAGTATACGTGTGCAAATTTCCTAGAAATAGGATATAACCCTCGTATTTGTTTAAATTAGGGGGATGTGAAGTTGTAAGGTACCCTTCGCTCTATTTTAGAGATTCCGTTAAAATCCGACAAAGTTTGAGGTTGACATCAGTACATGATACCACAGTTAAAATCGAGATAACAACACTCCGAGTATAGAAAAGTAAACAAACAGTACATAGCCAACGTAAATAAACCACAAATTGCAATAAATCAATGATATTTCAGCAGGAAATAGGTTATCCATATAAAAGTGAACTTTCACTATCAGATCCTAATATTGGTTAGGGAGATGTTCTGAACAGATTTAAAAGAAGTAAATGTTAAATAACAGTAAATAGAGTATCTAAACAAACCTTTTATTATAACTACTAAACATTATTCCAGAGGTAAATAGTTAATTTCAATATAAATCAAATCTAACCCTAAATTTTGCCATATACCAGATTTTGGTATTTCTGAATAGGTTTTAATACAGTAAAGATTGTGAAAAGCTAATAAAAGCCAGGCCTAGACTTACAATAACAGTAACTTCACAGTTAAATATAGTTCTGAGGAAATTTTAAATAAATAAATATTATTACTGGATAGTAGACTGAAGCAGTACGAAAATATCAGATTATGATGTAATTTGACCATTTAAAAGTTCTAAAAGTAAATGTAATAATGCCCGAGACAGTTTGGAAGGATAATTGATAAGTTCTTGATAGTTTCTAACCACCTAATAATAACATGAAGTAGTTTTGAGGAAAGAAGATAACTCATTTGCATAAACAGTTTACATAAACGATTTTAGGCTTTTCAAGTAATGTCAAGAGTTAAAAAGTAGATGAAAATACAGTAAATAATCTTCTCTTTCAGTTTTAATAGGTTCCAAGTAGTTTTAATCCGGAGTAATATGAAATATCAGTAAAAACAGGAATCCGGTAAATAGACGAAATTATCAAACCTTTCAGAATTAATTCCAATAAAGTTAAACCATTTTAAGGCGCTAAGAAAAGGTAGAAGCTAGTAACTACACGTAATTAATTTTCTATAACCATTAAAAGACATTTTACTAACCTTCTGTTTGTTAATCCAATTTCGAAGTAATTAACTTGCCAGAGGCACCGTACTCAAAATATGCTTTTCACTGATTTTAAACACTGTCACACGAGATAAAGTAAATAATAAATTAAAACAGTCCGAAAGAGAATTAAATTCATCTAAATCTGGTAGTTTCCAGCCGTTTAAGTATTTTTAAATGTTATCTGAACGTATAAAATAGGTCACTCAACTTTAACATTTTCTTATTCAAAAGCCTACTTTGATTCCGGTTTAAAAATTAGTTTTCCGTAAAGATCCACTCTTCTAGTTTCGCACACCTTAATTTCATGTCATTTAACGCCATAGAAAAGATGTTAGAGAATTTTTAAAACCACTCGAAAATAGCCCACATGGAAATAGCAGAACAATTTCTTGTGTCCAAGATATCGCACCCACGTAGATGGGATAGCTTTTAAAACACGCATTTTAATACAGGCTACACATTAGTAATTTTTCCGGTTTAATAATTAACATACCTTCAGAGCTATACATAAAAATACATAAATAATAAAAATGGCGGATGTGAGAAATCTCTGTTTATAGTAATAACTTAATCAGTTCCTGACCGATTTGAATAAAATTTACATTTTTGAGCGGCTAAAATCCGGGACAACATTTTGATCATAATTTCATGTTTGTAACTGATGGCGTTTAAAAATTCCTAACATTTCCTGGGTATGTCGTAACGGTAGGACTATTTAAAATTTGTTGTGACGTCAGACCTAAAATAAAAGTTAAAAATAAATTAAAATTTTGCCACACCACAAAACACACGTAAACTCCCATAACTCGTGCCATTTCTAGATTTTAAATTGAACACTTTGGAAGGAAGTCATAAAAATAAATGTCTTGGATTATGTGAGAACGCGGAAGAGCACGGCCGGAGTGCAACGTCCTTAAAGGACTCCTATATAAGCGAGTCAGGGGGTGGGAGAAGCGACCAGTCCAATTCAGTACAACGTCTAACTTGGAGGAGAACGCACGCGCCTCGCGAGTGCGAAAGCTTCGGGGCGGGCAGAAGCTTTTGGTAGGGGAAGTTCCACATAATGGCCGATCGGCGCCATCTTAAAAATTTTACCATGAGCAATGTGACTAAGTAACTTTTTCCGACATGTGATTTTCTAATGATCAAGATTACCTTAGGGGTAGTGCAGTTCGCTCTGTTTCATGATTTGTGATCTTCGGTTGACGATTTTTCTCCGATTGCCATTGCTAACTGTGACTTGTAATTTATGTGAAAATTTTCAAGAATATATTTCAGTTATCAGGATTCAGACTTTCATTCCAATATTAGTACCTTTCTTACAGGAGGTTAAGCTGTAAGTGGCGACCACGGTAATTATTACAGTTAGCATTCTACAAGTTTTAACACGGTAATAGAACTTTGCAGAACTTTGACAAATTTTGGAAGACTTCGAGTTCAGGTGCTGAAGCCGATACCAACCCCAGTATCCGGCTACGTCCCTGACAAAGTGGTATGAGGGATGGCGTTTTTTGAAACCATACGTAGGCAATATTTTTCAATTTGTTTTAAAGTTTGTGTGTCCAAATTTCCATCAAAATTGGATACAATCTGTAGGTTTTCTTAATTTATGGGGAGTAGGAGGGAAGAGGGGGTGGTTTTGGGGTGGAAAAGGGGAGAGGGATTGGGTTTTGGAAAAACTAATGTCTATAGTATTTTTCTATTTTTTAAAAAGTATATGTGTACAAAGCTCCATCGAAATCGGATAAAAAAAGTGTAAGACCCAAGGCTGATACCGGGGCTGTAGTATAGCCTTAGTGCCTCAATTAGACTCGAGATGTTGACTCACAGTTCAGTAGAAAATTTACGAAATAATTTTGATTTGGTTTGACCATGTAGCCGGATAACTCAACTTAACAAATATTGTGGCGACCTAAAGCATTTAACCCACAAATAGAGAAAAGGTTTTATGCTATCTACTAAAGCACACAAGTTCACTGTTAGAAAATCCAAAGTTTTATTTTAGAATCACAAGTTCAAAATTGCATTTAACAGTTGAGCAGGCAAATCGAACACTCTTTACCAAAAGTTGCAGGTTGTGGAGAGAAATTTGAACCGACCGAACCCCTTTAGTGAATTTACAAGTTCCTAACAGTCATTAAAATTACTACATAAACCGACACGATCCAACATGGTTGAACTAGCCATCATGACGAGTTACAACCAGCGTGACGAAAGACAGACCGAAACAGACGCCAGACAGGAACAGACCACAGGCAAGAACAGACAGACCATAATAGCGGCGGGGTCTTTTTTTTATAGAAAAAACTAGAACCAGTGACATCAGCAACTGTATCACATCTTTTTGCTTCCATGTAGGTCAAAGTGTGTGTAATTTATTTGACGATCCAGACTATTAAAAATGTTTGAACTTTGTCAGTATCTGGACTTATCCAATAGAAGTCCAGCGGCAGTCCCGTGAGATATTTAGAGTAATTAGTTTTAAAGTTTTAGCTGTTTAAGACTCCGCGTAGTGACACATTCAAATTTGGGGAAAATCTCTAAGTGTTCTGGAATTTTATGCGTGTGCACAACAATCCGTGACAATCTATTTTTCCAAAACTCAATTACCGGACAAATGCTAAAACTTTTTATGGAAACCCATATATGTACGAAATCGTCTTAGTTAGGGCTATCTGCTGATGTAATTTTTAATTTAGTATCTCTTTTAATAAAAAACTTATTTTTTTCTCTTAATTAAAATTGCTGATTAAACTTTACTAAATTATTTAATTTTACTGCCAAAATATCGGGGGCAAGTGCTGACTACAGCTGGTGATAAAAGTTTGGTTGTAGCTTTAAGCGATTTAAAGGTATTGCAAATCTTAGAATTTCTACTTTTCCGATCGCGTGTTTCAAAACTTGAACAAAGCGGAATATCTCTTAAACCAAACGTTTCCCGATATGATAATTACACTTTTAAATGATTTTTATAGCAAGTTGTTACTGTGGGCAAGATTACAGGGAAATTCCTCAAAGTTGAAAACTGCTCTTCTCGAAATTTCTAAGTCCCGCCTAAGCAAAACTAGAATTTGCCAAAATTCTAAGGTGCTTACATAGGGGTGGCAAGGGGGAGATGGGATGCATATTTAGAAACCAAATCTAGACGGTATTTTTCTGTTTGTTTTGCAGGACATATGCGCAAATTTCCATAGAGATCGGATAAAATCTGTGTGTTTTCTTAAATTAAGGGGTGCAAGGGGGAAGAGGGGGTGGTTTTGGGGTAGAAAGGGTGAGAGGGATTGGGTTTTTGTAAAACTAACGTCTACAGTATTTTTCTATTTTTATTAATAGTATATGCGTTCAAAGCTCCTTCGAAATCTGATAAAAAGTGTGGGTTTGTGTAAAAATTAAGGGGTGGGAATGGGGTAAGGGTGTGCATTTTTGGAAACCACATGTTGGCAGTGTATTTCTGTTTATTTTAAAGTATAAGTGTGCAAATTTCCATACAAATCGGATAAAATTTGTAGGTTTTTTTTTAAATTATGGGGTTTTATGGGGAAGAAGGGTAGTTTTATGGAAATTTTATTTCTTAGGAACCATCCCAGACGCGCACTCAACAACTCAAAGTTTCACGGTAATCGGATGAACGGTTTAGGAGCGCATAGAGGACAAACAGACAAACTTGCATTTTTATATAATAGAAGATTGAAGCAGACAAGTGTTTTTCATTTAGAAAAATGGAAGAAAAAACAATTTTAAGTGGTGATTAAACACTTATTTGAAAGACTTGAAACCAAGATAGAACAAAGCTGAGCTGTATGAAGTTCATGGTACATCTACTCCTGCAATTTTTTGTTTAAAATTGAGTAAATGAGTTTAAATGTTGCTGAACATTCACATTGGAATGTCCAGTGCAAGAGACCACCCCTGGAATCATTGACAAAATACATGTTATGGTTTTAAGTGATTGATGAATCAAAGGGCACAAAATGGTAGAGGCCACAGGCATATCACAAGGTACAGTGTATTCAATATTCCATGAAAAAATAGGCGTGTTAAAAAATCAGCAAGATAGGTGCCATGTTTGCTCTCAGTGGACAATAAGCACAGTTGCACTCTGAGGCCGTTTTTGTGTTTTTCTGTCACCCTAATGTGTATCTGCATTGATACAAAACTGAACAAAACACTAATACACTACTAAAATAAAGAGGTGAACAGGCTCCGAAGAAGTTAAAAACTGAAATCGATCAGCATGGTGATGATCACTGTATATTGGAAGGCATGCACAATCATCTACATGGAAAAAGAACAAACACTTACTGGAGATTACTATGCGTCATGCAGTTATACAATGAAATCAATTTCATTTCATTTCATTTATTCACCATATGATACATTTTCATGTATATTGGTTTCGTCATTTTAAATTTTAATTCATAATGTGTATAATTTGGATATTCAACTATAAATGTAAGGCATATAGAAATATACATAAGATTTGTACAATTTATCTGTAACTACTATTTTAATAGACACAGCTGTTTTACATAATTTGACTACTTTAAATAGTCTTCTACGGAGTAATAAGCATTTTCTACTAGATATATTTTTAGCCTTTTCTTAAAAAGATCTGGGTTCTTTTCTCCCTTAATTTCTAATGGCAGTTTGTTATACAATTTCACTCCCTTGTGGAAAAAACTATTTAGAGTTTTACTTTTTAATTTCCTCTCTATGTGTAGATCATTTTTGACCTTGTGGAATATGTATGGACGGAACTGTTTGTGGTGAAGTCTTGTAAGTTATTTTTTATATACATTATAGAATTGAAGATATAACAGGATGGAACAGTCAGGATGCCTAATTTTCTAAATATGTCCTTACAATGGGTTCTCCTTGAAGTTTTTGCTATTATCCTGACAGACCATTTTTGTAATTTGAAAATTGTGTTTACATTTTGTTTGCTTGAAGCCCAAAAAATGATTCCATAGGATATTATGGAATGAATGTTTGCAAAGTATATTATTTTGAGGCAATCATCATTGCATACAGGAGCTAGAATTCTAAGTGCAAAACAGGTTGTGGATATTATCTTTTCCAAAATTTGTACATGTTCATTCCACTTTAATTCGTGATCAATGGTCATTCCCAGAAACTTTGTATTTGCAACACACACAATTTGTTCATTGTTCAGTTTTAAGTCTATCTGTTGAACACTGCTAAGTGAACTGAATTTGATGCTGCTTGTCTTATTTATATTGAGGGTCAATTTATTATTTTGGGACCAGTTTAAGACTTCTATAAGAGCTGCGTTTCCTTTAGCCTGGAGTTCATTGACTGAGGGATCACTGATGATGATGATACTATCATCCGCAAATAAAATTTTATAAAAAGTCCTTATTTGAAAAAGATCCTATTCCATCAGGACAATGCACAGGTGGATACACGCACAGTTTCAATGGCCAAAATTATGGAATTACAGTTCAAATTACTACAACAGCCACCATGTGTTCCAAATAAGTCCCCCCCCCCCCCCCCCCCCCCCCCCCCCGTAACTTTTTTTTAAATAAAATATAAAGTATAAAAAAAAAAATTTATCTTATTATTATTACCTTTTTCTCTGGACTTATCAAATGGCCCTTATATTATGGGCGAAATAAAGTTTATTATAAAAAACTGAATGCATCGGAAGTATTTTCAAATTTAGGGCTATATATTCTATACAAATCTCATAAAGACTGACTGAGATTTCATATTACATATTTCAATTAATGATGCAAAACGTAGATCTGGGATGGCCAGGTTTTCAGATTTTTAAGGTTTAGTGTGAGAACATTAATCGTGGACATTCAGGCATGGGCGCCCATATGATACTTTGTAGGGGGGGGGGGGGGCCAAGACCTGATCGATTGGGGTATTTTTAATATCATACCTATACTGAAATTTGTTTTGCTTTCCAAACTTTTTATATCTCTCATTAAATCTTCTTTCTTCTCCTTTTTCATTAAATGTGGGTGAAGAATCCCACCTTTGAATGGTATGTCTTTGTCTTTTTCAAATCTTGTGATAAGTGATGTGATTATGGAATCCATGTATGGATTGTAAATTGCCACCTTGAAATAGTCTTGGGGTGATGAGTAATGGGCATTCACATTGCATCTGAGGGTCTGCCTTCCAGTCAATCTTGGGATTTTTACATCTATGTCAAGTTCCTTACAATCTTCTTTCACTGCCTCGAAAATGTTTCTGAATTCGTCATCACTTTCTCTCTGGTTTTGAAAAATGGCTATCAAGTCGGTGTTGACGAATCTGTAAACTGAGTGGAGATCCATATCAGTACTCTGGAGTTTGTTCACTATTGGTTCCAGATATGAAGAATACCTCGATATAATGTGTAGACAAATGATAAATGTAGTTGATGATGTTGCACAATCAAGTTGGCTGGCACGTGATCGAGTGTCTTGATTGTATTCACTGTTATATGCCAGGTGATTCAGACTATCCTTTATTACCAAGAAGTTTTCTTTGAATATCCTGATTGATTTATATTTATGGGACCATCTAGTTTCACAAAACAGTGGAATGTTAGGTATTGTTTCCTACGCAATAGACTTTCTCTATAGAACCTAATAACTTCTTTTATCGTTCCGATTGTGTTACGAATTTCCTGGACACTGTTAAGATCATTGACAACTAAGTTCAGTCTGTGCGATGCACAATGAAAATAGACAGCTGAAGGATACTTTTCTCTGATCCTGGCCTGCACTCCAGTTCATGGCCTGCCATTGTCGAACAGCCATCAAAGCCAAGGCCAATCAGCTTATTCATATTAAGCCCTAATTTTTCAACAAAACTTAAAATAGATGAAGAAATTCCTTCAGCATCCAATGTAATAAGCTCCGTAAACCCTTAAAATTCTTCTTTTACTGTAGAGTTATCTTTCTCATCTACAAATCGTACTCCCACAGACAGTTGCTCTTTTCCACTAATGTCAGCCGTTTCATCTGCCAGTAATGCAAACGCTGATGATCTGTTTACCTCATCAATAATCTCGTTTTGTATCACGGAGCCACATGTACTTATTAAATCGTTTTGCACTCTGTGTGATGTATATTTCGCTTTTCCACAATAGTTTTGCATATGATCTGCCAACACTTTGTCCCCCGCACTTATTCTAAACAAAAGTAAATCCTGAAAGCTTCCTTCGCTTAAATTCTTTCCTCTGATGGATATGTCATGAGTGCCACAGAAAATTAAAGTAGCAAGAATTGATTTGAGTTTTATCTGTTGGTATTTACAAGCTCCGTGATCCCACTATCTAACTGTTTGATCACATTTTTCTTTCTCATTTCTAAGGACTCACAAAAACTTTTAGCCTTACTCGTAGATTCTAGATGCCAACTGCTCTTTTCATGGCCTCGAGCATCTTCATGAAAATGTTTGTAATCTTGATGAGCCTTTATCACAAAAGCACCAAATATTCCTCTTTTTAAAACAGGTTTGAAAAGACTACAAAATTTACAAAGGCCCCCCCTTCAGCTTGGGCGAGTATACTAGCCATGAGTACTTTTGTAGCCAAGTTTTTTGAAAAGGCCTTTTGACAGTTTTTTTCTCATCAATGTCCTTTTTGAAATCATAAGTCATATTTAGAGCATGTATGTTTGTTATTAATTGATACTTGACTTCGTCTGACACTGAATCATTTATGTATTCACCTAAATCAAAGCTGTGATTAACTGTTATTGAACTGCTAACGAACTCTGGCTTGTTAACGGTGGAAACTGAAGCGGGTGGGTTGACGTCATCCAAGTCAGTAGCATCAGGAGTAATGATATCAGCAGACTCAGGGCTAATGGTGGAAGGACATTGTTGCAACGTGAAGTCAGGAGATGGTGTTGAGAATTTAGAAGTAGTTGTGGGACGCACTTTCGAAGGTATTGGATCTGGAACTTTTAATGAGTCATCGAGGTTCCTTTTCTGTGTAGCAGTATCACCTTTTTTCCAAAGAAATTCCTGATATCCATCCCTGAAATAAATATTTCTGACTCGATTAGGTCAACCCTGTTCATTGTACATTTGGAAGTGTGAAGATTATAGTATTATTTATTTTTAACTAGTATCTAATAATTTGAATGTTAAATTCTTTGTAGGTAGATGTCACCATACTTAAATTTTTGAAACAATGTGTCTGCAAGGCGGTGTTGAAAGGAGATTTAGACTTCACTCAAGTTAAAAATTACCAGCACAAATTTTTAAATTGAATTTAGAAAGAGTTAATAATTTGGATGTTAGTAATCATGCGTGTGCAGATATCTTCATGAAAACTGATAGAAAGGATTCAAAGTCTAAATTAGTTCAGAATTTTAATATTCAACTTGTACCAGAACATATTTTATTCAAAAATTTAACTGAGACAAGTGATTTATATTCCACAAATTTCATTATTTTAAAAGTGATCCTCTCGTGTAGTGTAACAGTACAAACCCTAAAAACATTAAATGCCTAATTTTAACAAAATCTGTTAATGTTCTAAGAATTTACATATTAAATCTGTAATTAAACAGCAAAATTTTGCATTGAGTGTTATGGTCAAAGAAACAGCAGTTAATTTGTGATTAACTAGAAATATTACCAACCAACCTATAAACAATATATTAGTATTAGCCAACCAACCACAGACTTTTCCCTGATAATTTGTTTATGGTATCATATTCCAGATATGTACTGCAAAATTTCCTCGAATTCAATTTTGAATTCGAGTTTTTACTGTAGGAAATGAGAAGGGGCCACCATTCCATACATAACTACTTCTTTAATTTGATACAAACTTTGAATCCTTTGTGTTGAGCAGTAGTGCCATCTGATATACATCACTAGTAAGAAAAATTTGTAGCTTAGGTAGCAACTAGTCTGTGTGACTGATGGAAGAAAGACATTTTAGAGAACAGATTACGAAGTGCTTATATGAAGTATGGACTGGGACCTAGGCAAGAGAATTGAGTGTCACAATCTTGGCTCACATTTTGATAGACTGAATAAAACTCTGAACCGGATCGGGGGGAAAGCAATCTGGGGTGCTTGACCTGTGCAATAACTTCAGGGAGCAGCAAAATGACCACATATGACTGAGTATGGTCACATCATGATTTTTAGTACAAATCATGACATGGCCTCACCAAGACAACCAAGAAACATCTTCCGGCCATGGAAGCCTAAAACTTAACTTAGTCCACAACTCGAAGGTTGGTTGGATCCTCCCGAAGGAGGCATATTGAGCCATTTTGTCAGAAGTAGGATGGCCAGTTCCTTTCCTATGATTACATTTAACTTGCCAAAATTTCAATTCACAGAAAATATGTGAATTAGTCACAATATTGTCTGGTTTTCTACGAGCAAGTTGCGACTTTTTTTTTGTATTGCACCTATTGCAGGAATATTTATTTTTTGGGGATGGAGGGTTAACATTTTTGCTGTCCATTGATGTACTATACTATTTGTAATCCATATTTCTGACAAATCGTACAAAAATTCAGAGAAAAAAACAAGACGTCACTTATCTAGAGAAAGTGCTTACTGGTACTTGATGTCACGGGCACTGTTGGTCAACACCAAGTAGCAAAGGAGCATTTTGGTGGGCTTTTAAACACTTTAAATTTTAACATTGAATTTTAAGTAAAATAAGCACTTTTGTAAAAAAAAAAAAAAAAGTTCTGGGTGAATCATTTATATCAATAAACGATTTCCAAGAAATAGTCAAATAGCCTATTGTCCATAAAAATATGTTGCATTCAAAAATAACATATGAATGAGTATGAATGTTACAACTCTTTAACTATGCATATTCAAAGCAAATAGTGAAAAAAACGATGATGCTTATGTTATCTTGGTTGTCCGGGTTGAGCCGCATCGATTTACGATAACCTAACATTTCGGCCATCATTTTGCAGCCTAAGAAGGCCGCAAAATGATGGCCAAAACATTAGGTTTTCCTAAATTGATGCAGCTCAACCTGAACAACCAAGATAACATCAACAATGACCGTGGAAGTCTGCGCACCCACTTGATAATGCTTATGTTTCTGTGCATGGCTGAATACTACTGGTTTTTGTGATTTGTATTATTTATATTTAATTTGAGGGAAAAGAAATATGAAAGCAAATAATAGGTATATCTGTAGTTATATTATTTCTTACAGCTACATAAGTAAAATATTCAATATTACCATGTTAGAGTAAGGAATATTAAAAAAAATAGTGTTATTGTGAACTATGAGACCATAAAACAATTGAATGTTACAAGGAATCAGGAGTACAGGACTAGTCAAAATGATTGCAGCGATTTCATGATTTTTCTTTTGGCTGTCCTATTATAGGTACGATGATGGGGTTTGCTGTTAAAAGACAGTGGCTCTCCAAGTTTCGATTGCACTAAATGCAAGATTCCCACGGTGGCCACTAGAGCGCTAGAGAGCAAGATGGCTGAAAGTGAGAAAGCGTACGTTGTTCTTGAATTTCAATCAACTCGGTCTGTGGTGACTGTTCAGTGACACTTTAGAACAAAGTTTGGCAAGGATCCCCCGCATGCTAACCATTCGGCATTGGTATCAGCAGATTAAAGCGACAGGATGCTTTTGTTAAGGTAAAACAATGGGTCACCCTCCTGTGTCTGAAGAAACCAGTGAACGTGTGCACGCCAGTTACATTCGTAGTCCACAGAAGTCTACCCCTCGAGCGAGCAGGGAATTAGGTATTCAACAGAAGTCTGTTTGGAGAATCCTATGGAAGAGAGTGTGTATGAAGCCTTACAGGTTACATTTGCTACAAGCACTGTCGCACAACGATGAAGTGCGTCATTTTCAATTCTGTATAGAACAAGATGAAACATTTGCAGAAAAAACTGTTTATTGATGAGGCCACTTTTAATGTGAGTGGAAAAGTGAACAGGCACAATGTGCACATTTGGGTGTCTGAAAACCTCCATACTTATGTGCAGCACATTCGTGACTCTCCCAAAGTGTATGTGTTTTGCGTGGTCTCGCGAAAGAAACT
This sequence comes from Vandiemenella viatica, assembly GCA_031002005.1. Lineage (NCBI taxonomy): Eukaryota > Metazoa > Arthropoda > Insecta > Orthoptera > Morabidae > Vandiemenella > Vandiemenella viatica. Next base: position 263,406,116 of record JARYHS010013630.1, read on the forward strand.
TTGTGGGCCTTTTTTCTTTAATGAGGTGACGATCGCAGGGAAAATCTGTCGGCAAATGTTGCAGAATTGGCTCATGCCACTTCTGGAAGCTGACAGTGAAGATTTCATTTTCCAGCAGGACGATGTTCCACCCCCATTTTTCTCTAGTTGTCCATAATTTCCTTAACACCAGGATTCCAAACAGATAGATTGGTTGTGCTGGGGATGCTGATCATCAGCTGATGTCATGGCCTCCTCGTTCCCCTGACCTAACCCCCTGCAACTTCTTTGTTTGAGGTTTCGTAAAAGAAACAGTGTTCGTGCCACCAGTACCAGTAGATCTGCCAGACCTGCGGGTTCGCATCATCAATGCATTTGCTCTCAGAGACATGCTGCATCAGGTATGGGAAGAACTTGATTATAGACTTGATGTGTGCAGAGTCACTAAAGGTGCAAATATTGGGGGGGGGGGGTGAAACCTTTCACAGTTTGTTTATATATCTGCGTAATCTTGTAAGTATATGTCAAATAATAAATCTGTAATAAATTTTCTAAAATTACTGCAATCATTTTGACTAGCCCTGTATTTATTTCTCTGACAGCAATGTTTAGGGCAGGGAGAAAGTGGAGAATATACTTCTGTTCACACTGGAATTAAGAGACTATTATTTTTTGGTGGGAAAATCTAGTAATAATCTATCAATTAATTGTATCTTTGCTTGTTTTTCTTCATTTTTAAATTTCATTTTAACTGTCTTTTTCTAATTTCTATTTCTTTAAGGCATTTACTGTTTCTCATAATTTATTGCTGGTCTGAAACTCCACACACGGGCAGATAATATTGAAGTATCACTAACCATGCTAGATAATTTAACTGCCTTGGCAATCATTTACTTTTACTTTGATTGTTAGTAGCATGATGACCCATTGGAGGTTAATTTATACTTTATACAATACATGCATGATGATATGATCCACTCCCACACAAATGCAGTATTTTTTGCAAATATATTTGTTAAGTTTTATTTTGTTAAAACTGAAAATAGTAAATTTTATATCTGGAAGTACAAAACATTCCAAGAGATACACTCACTGAAAAGGCATGTTGAAGAAGCTGTCATTCTTCAGTTCCACATTTAAAATGTTCAAGATAGCATATATTATGAAATAGTACATGAAGCACCTAAAGAAAAATTATTATTCTCACTTTTTTGTATATGATGGAAGTATTAGTAGCATAAAAATAATTAATGTAACTGTAATACATAAACAATTAAAAGAAAACAAGTGAGAAAGTACATTATAAGAACTAATCTCAATAAATAAAATGTATTACCCGAAGATAAGAAAATTCATGTCATACATATCATTGGAAACTTCTCTAGTACCTTCCCCACAAGTAATAAAGCACATGACATCAAACCACAATGTTCACATAACATGGACTCAACCTGCAATTTCCCCTTCCCTGCACACAAAACCATTATATCGCTGTACAGCTAATCAACTAACAACTTTAGCTGTTTGACTTCTTCCATGCTGACCTACTACAATGGCTATCCAAAGTTATGTGAAGCTACTCAAAATCTTTGTTGTAATTATGTTAAACAACATTTTGCCATTCGAAACCAACTTTTCAGTATAACTCTGTAGGACTCATAAGAATAGTTAACAGCAATGATCAAAATAAATTATTCTGCTGTATTTTTCTGATTTCACCCTAGCTGATACTGGATTTTCTACCCTTATTTTCAGTTACTACCTCTTAAGAATTCTTTACCCAACAATTCATACTTCTATTTATCCCTCTAATCATATATATTATTTTTGAAAGGCGTTTGAACGAACAAACTCCTTACCTTTATGCTAGAGCCAAAAACAATAAATGACATACCTTTTTAAAGATTTATTGATTAATTAATTAAGAAAGGAATTTTTTAAAATTCAACCTGTAAATGGCAAAATTATTAACAATCAAGACTGCAGATATGTGATAGTTCAGAGTGAAGCTGTGAGGCTTTGCTGGCAATGATAAGGAATTATTGCTAGATAGCAGGAGCACACATCACAGAGATATTGATAAACTGTGTTTCCTATGTTAGAAGCTCTTTGTATATTTTTATTTTTGAAAGAGAAACATTTCATCTTTTATAATTGTTTTGTAAGATGTAGTTGTTGTGCTTTGAACTTTTTTCAGCTTACAAATAATTGCTACAAATGAGTGGTTTTTCTCTCATGATACTAATCGCCGCACTTGCTATTCATCGTATATCATTTGTGAAATTTTTGCATGGGCCATCTAGTTTTAACCTAATTCAGAATGATTCTAGGCACTCTGACAAATACCTTGGAAAGAACCAGTAATATTCTATAAAACTGGATTTTGTTTATTTATTTATTACTCTTATCCCATAGATCCCTGCTGAGAAAGGACCTCTCTAGGATATGGAACATGTCATAACATATACACATACAAGATGAATAATAATAGTGAAAAAATATCTTAAAAAACAAAGAAAAAAAGAATAGAAAAGAAAAATAAAGATTAATATTTACAATTGAATTTTCCAAAAGGTGCATTAGATAGAATTAATTCTTTTGTACTTATTATTGGATGGAGTAAAAGTTGCCAATACTATAAACCCTCATTACTTCTTTGGATACATTTTTATTATACAAAAATTGTTTTATACTTTTAAGAACTGTATTAATCAGTTGTGTCCCAGAATAATTTACGTCTCATTGTACTCATGACAGTAATGTTTGTGTTTCGTACAAATATTTTTTTTTTTTATATAGTACTGAAACTGTTTACCTGTGAATTTGATGTAAACAAGTTAAAATGTTCTACAACAAAGCATTTGAGAGAATATTTATACTGAGAACTTATTGAAAGAATATTGAGCTTTTTAAAGTTTGCAAGAAGTTATCGTTTTCATGCTAAACAGCATTCAAACAGCTCTTTTCTGTGTGTCATAATGTGCTTGGCTGGGGGTTTTACACAAAGATAGCTATGAATTATGAACATGTCTGGTATATTAGGAAGCATCCATAAAATAGATAGCTCCATTTTTAACACTGAACACCCCTTTCCCCACACAGCTTTTGCCTCTAGCCCCTCCCCCCATGTGGGATGTAACCTTTTTAATACTGGAGTTTCTGCACCAAAAAAAAAAGTCGAGAGATGATGAGTCCATTAAGTCATTCATTCAAAGTGTTTTTTCAACATGAAATAAAGATTCAGAAATGTTTAAAAAGCATGAAAAGTCTGATATTCACTATTTTTGTGTAGAACATAAAGCCGATTTTGAACCTGACAATATACAGAACATGTTATCAAAAAGCAAACATGAAGATATGAAAACAGCTAGACCTACTCTCTTGAAAATGATTTCAACTCTTTGTTTATTAATTACTGGAGTCTAGCCATAGGGAACCATGAGAATGATCATTCAAATTATGTTTGATTGTTGAGGCTGCTACTATGCAATACTCCCAAATTAAACTCAAGCTCTGGCACAGCAGATACCAGTGGTTGTCACATCATTTTACTTTTGTTATGCTACTCAAAGCTCAATATACACAAAACTATTATTGGTCTCTATAAACCAATATCAACAACATTCTGAAATTTTCAATGACATACAAAGAATTTTCGACTTAAATATCAAGATGTTCAGGGTTCTATTGTACAGATGGTGCTGCTAATGTTGGAGCATATACTGACTTTTTGATCACAGGTTGAAGCAATCAAAGCAATGGAAATTCATGAGCAACCATCTGGAGTGATTTGGGGAAACCATAATAAAGCCAAATCTGGATGCCCGGACGGGGAATCGAACCCATGTCCTCCCGAATACGACACCAGAATGTTAACCATTCACCCACCATGCTTGGTGAGGTGTTCAAGACACAGTGCAATAAGAGATTCTTTTAGTCATTGTAAGAGAGCTTATTGTCTTCGTAAATGGTTCACCAAGTGCCAATTTTGTTTTGAAGTGCTACAGACAACTGGTGATGCTCAAAACTACTCTCTGTGGCCATTTTACCCAACTAGATGTTATTGTCATATCTTTGAAAACTATTTTAAACAATTATAGTATACTGCCATGTCTTCTGAGTGATATAAAATATTGGGGATCAGCCATGAAAGCAAAATGTTTTTTTAAAATGTCTTTTGAATGATTTTCTTTTTAGAATCAAATTTCTGATAGAAATTCTTTATCATATCTCAATGTAACTTTACAGAAGATTTGTTTGCACCTGCAAAAAGCTGTTAATATTAATACTCTAAAGCACATTATACCATCTCAAAGAACTGAAAAAAAAAATTCAAAATCTTTCAAGATTGATTCTGGACCAAGCTCTTTTCTTGGAACTGCATTAACTTAAAATCAAAGCTGATTTATCAAAACATACATTTTTAAGTGTTTGATGTCACAGGCTGAATTGACTACTGCTTTACTAAAAATGTGTAACATTGAACTATTTCTTATTAAACAAAATGATACAAGCAGTAGTTTTGTAGAAGATGACTTTGATGTGGATCGTTTGGTACTTCATTGTATCATGTCTCTAGATAATGCACAAACAAAAAATATCAGAATTAATAATGTGGAGAACATCGTTTCTTTTATGTCATTATCATTTTATGTCAGTGTGATATAATACTATTACAAGAAGTCACTGTACTGTTAAACTTTAACTTTACGAGTATCGACATGCATTGCTAACAGTCATTTTCAGAATTGTGGAGAATAAAAACTTGTATAAGGAATGCTATGACTTGGCTAAGATTGAATGATAGTGGAAAATTTGGACCTTGAAAAAAAAATCACCAGTATATTTATAAACAGAGCTGTAGTTCCACGAAACATGTTTGCATTTTTAAAAAATATATGATTACATAGATTATAAAATGATTTTTCTTAAAATGGTTTATTAAAGTTGATTCATTGATAATATAATGTGTATGTTAAGTAGGTTCTAATAAATATCCCCTCTGATAAAAATTATGCCATATGTGTTTAATAATAACATAATTGTATTATTATACTAGCTCATGCCCATGACTTCGTTCATGATTGAAAAAATTTTGAATGACAGCTATCGACATGTAACCACCATAGTGCATGATGTGAGACTTGAGGCAAATATCACACACAGGGTATTTATGGCTGCAAGTGAAATACATTTTCAACCACCATATCTACTACCCCCCTATAGCTATTGGCTTCTAACCACCATAGAGCATGATGGTAGACTGGAGGCCACAACCACACACAGTCACCAGTGGTCTGCACTATGTAGCTGAGGCAGCAAAGTTAAATAAACAGACACTCGTGCCTTTGGTCGAAATATGAAAATATCCTTGATCGACCACTTTCAAACAATATTTCTACCACATCCCCAGTGTTACCAAAATTCAGCCAACATTGTGATTGATGGGTGATTCTGCTACTACCACACAAATGTCAGTGATCCGTGGTAGACAGTTTTGGCTCAAAAGTGATACATAGGGACACGTGTCTGGTCGAAATATGAAAGTGCCACAGGTCGACCATTTTCAACCACCGTATCTCCCACAACCCAATAGCTACCAACATCTAACCACCATAGTGCATGATAAGAGACTACCATACATAAACAGCAATGGTTTATGCAATGCAATTGTGGAAACAAAGTGACATATACGGAGACGCACGTCTTTGGTCGAAATACGAAAATATCCTTGAGTAGCCATTTTCAAACAACACATCTCCCACATCCTCAACAGCTACTGAAATTCAGCCAATGTGATCGATAGGTGACCCTTTGCTACTACCACACACAAACACCAGTGATCTGTGCTAGATAGTTTTGGCTGAAAAGTGATACACAGGGACACAAATATTTGGTAGAAATATGGAAGTGCCACAGGTTGACCATTTTCAACTACTGTATCTCCCACACCCCCATAGCTACTGACTAACTACCATAGTGCACGATGGGAGATTCAATGCTACTACACACAAACACCAATGGTCTATCCTATGTAGTTGTGGCAGGGAAGATAAGTATATGGAGACATAAGTCTTTGGTCAAAATGTGAAAATGTCCTGCATCAATCACTTTTAACCATCATATCTCCCACACCCCTACAGCTATCGGCATCCGGCCAATGTTGTGCATGATAGGATACTCCATGCTACATCCACACAAATACACCAGTGATCTGTGCTAGGTAGTGGTGGCTGAAAAGTGAAATATAGGGGGACACACACACACACACACACACACACACATATATATATATATATGTTATTAGGAAACAAAGGCACTGAAAGCGGATATATTAAGAATTAGGATACGATAAAAACCTACGCTTACCGTAGAAGAGGATTCCTGCGGTGTTGGTGCATGATAAAAACACATGAACACACATAGAATATAATTTTCGAGCCCATTGCTCTTCATCAGTAGGAGTGAGAAGGCTGCCAGCCACCAGCGTGCAGCAGTCCTCTTCTATGGTAAGTGGTGGTTTTTATCCTATGCTAATGTTTAATATATATATATATATATATATATATATATGTGTGTGTGTGTTATTATATCCACTATTATTCAACCTAGCATTTTTTCATCTTTATTTTCTTCTCCTCATATCTCTTTATTAATTACTAGCAGCAACCATGCCTTCTTTACGGCAATGATCCTTGCCGACACAAATCAAATGCATAATTTAACAGATACGAATGATTTGAACTTGAGTAGGCAGTTTAAATCAATTGAATTCCAGCAGAACTATTAAAATCTTTAGGTAAAGAAGGACTCCAAAGATTATTTGAACTGATATCAAAAACCTACAAAACAGGAGAGATTCATCTGGATTTTAATTTAAATGCCAATACTTTTAAAGACAGCACAGGGTGACATCAATAATATAAATATCTTTTCCCAGCACCCAGTTGAAACAATTTCACACACTTTCTTTATGTACTCCTTCCTATGTCTGCTCTGTCTTCTGAATTTAAGAGAAATTTAAAACCAGTATCTTTAATGTATAATAATCTAAACCACTTTTTAAAAGTTAGTCAATTTTCACATTTACAAGAATAATTCAAGTAGTAACTAGAGATAAAAAGTTTCTGACATATGCAAAGTAAAACAGCATGAATATTGGATAATCTTGATTCAGATACAACATTTCCTACGTTGTGACATTTCTGTTGTGTTGCTTTAGAGCGTATTGGCATCAAGGTCATTAGTGTCCTAACAATTACCAGCTATTCTGTGGCTTAAGAATCTGCTGAAATACTGTCTGCTTGGTCGACTGTAAAGGGATTGGCCATACATAGAGCAAATAAAATAAATAGCAAAAAAAAATAAATGTGGCTGTAGAGGGGCCACCAGGACCTAAAACCCTGCAACGTCTGGATGGTTGTAAAGAGACATTTCTGAACTATGAAAGAATGTAGGCTTTCTCGGTGACTCAGTTGCATAAAATTGTCTTGAGCTTTCCACCGGAAGATGGAGCCAGAGGCAGGCTCCGAAATGTCGCCCTGTACTTTTACAGATGCACTAACCCAGTGGAAGGCTCGAGAGGATTTTATGCATTTCAGAACTATTTTGTTGAAAATACCTATTAACTGGTAAAAGGAAGTTACACTGGTTAAACTGTCTTTTACTGCTACTAGTAGCAAAATTCCTAATAGTTATGTTACTCAGTATATGATATCAACGATTTTATAAACAAATGGTAACTTATATCTCAAATAAATATAACCTTGTAACTTCTGTGTTCTCGAGAGCAAATATTTTTCTCCAAAATCCATGTTTGGTGAAATTGGGTAATTCATTGAATTTTAATTTTTCTGTGGGGCCTAAACTGGAAAAAAAAGACCCGAGAAAAATAAGAAATTATTCCACAACACTTCCTTTTCCTCCAAAACAATCAACAGCATTTTTGACCCACACCTATTCTTTTCTGGTAGAAATGTTGTAACATTATTTAAAGCTATGATGAATGTAATTTGCAATAACATTAACATACTTTACACACCATAAAGAATATAGAACTAAGTAAAGCCATACTAACAGTTGAAGAGACCCCCTGCTTTTTTTGCAGTAGTTTCTTTGGTTTCTGTTACTTTATCCTGAGCCAGCTTAGTGGTGTCATGAACCGCCTTGCCAATACCCTGCCTTGTTTCTTCCATCACCTGTAGCAAAAATCATTATCTGTTAATCAGCAGAATTTTTTTCAAGGTCTAGTGTTTCTAAAATAACACACTAACATGCAAGAAAATAATTTGTGGAATGCTATGAACCTGTATAAATTTATGATTTTGAAAGAATTCAAACATTATAATTAAATAATCATAATTAAATTGGTTAAAGGATGATAAACTATAATAAGAAAAATACAATAACATTAAAGTTGAAATAAAATGTATCAATATCTCAAGTAAAAATATATATATACTACATCTGATATGAAGTAAAAAGTGTTAAGGATGTATTAGTCCACTTTAGTTTCCCTAAGTTCACCTCCATCTGCTGGGGTAAACTGCAGTGTGATTAAAAGTTTCTCTGGATTTGAAGGGCAATTGTGAATGTGCCACATAACCATCAAAAATGACAACTAATGAAACTTAAGCAAAACTATGAGCAAGAGTTCTTGGCCACACACAGCAACGGCAATGCTCTCAATGCATCATTTTTATTTTTGATGTTGGTACATGAAGTTTTTTTTTTTTTTTTTGCTGTCGTCAGTCTTTAGACTGGTTTGATGCAATCCTCCATCCCTTCCTATCCTGTGCTAACCTTTTCGTTTCTACATACCCCTTACAACCCATGTCCTCAATGATCTGCTTCATATATTCTAATCTCTGTCTACCTCTACAGTTCTTACCTTCGACTGTTCCCTCCACTAACAAATTAACCAATACAGCATGTCTCAAAATATGACCTAAAAGCCTGTCTGTTCTTCCTGTAAGCTTCTTCCATAAACTTCTTTTCTCACCCATCATTTCCAAAACTCGTTCATTTCTTACTTTGTCTGTCCACCTAATTTTTAGCATCTTCTGTAGCACCACATTTCAAATGCTTCAATTTTCTTTCTTTCCGGTATTCCTAAAGTCCATGTTTCGCTACCATAAAGTGCAGTGCTCCACACAAAGAGTTTTAAAAAGTTCTTTCTAATTCCTAGATCAATTGCTTCTCTTGTACCGCGATTTTTCCTATACCCAAACTGATCTTCACCTACTCTCTCTTCTACTACCCTTTCCATCCTTCTGTATATTATTCTGGTCAGTAATTTTGAAGCATGTGATGTTAGACTAATGGTGCGATAATTCTCACATTTGTCGGCTTGTGCTTTCTTGAAGATGATATTTTTTATTAAAATCAGTTGGAATTTATCCTGTTTCATAACTTTTTGATATCAGCTTGAATAATCTTTCGATTCCTTCCTCTCCTAGAGATTTAAGAGTTTCTGCAGGGATCTCATCAATTCCAACTGCCTTATTTGCTTTCAAGTCATTAAGAACTTTATTAAATTCTGTTCTCAAAACAGGATCTCCTAAGTCATCAATGTCGACATAGCCTTCCTTTTCCAATACACTATTGTTCAAGTCGTCCCCATCATACAGTTTCTCAATGTATTCCTTCCATCGGTTAGCTCTATCTTCTGAGCTTAAAAGAGGTTTTCTATCAGCAGTTTTAATGTTCATACCTCTTTTCTTCATTTCTCCAAAATTCTGTTTAATCTTTCTATATGCAACATCTACTTTTCCTACGACCATTTCCTTTTCTATTTCTTCACACTTTTCTTGTAGCCATTTTTCTTTTGCTATTTTGCATTTCCTATTTATTTGATTTCTAAATTGCCTGTACTGCTCTGTACCTGCTTCATCCTGAACATTTTTGTACCTTCTCCTCTGATCCATCAGCTCCAAAATTTCATCTGTGATCCAAGGTTTTTGGGCAGCTTGTTCCCTAAAGCCTAACGTTTCTTTGCCAGCTTTCGTTATTTCAGTCTTTAATGCATTCCATTCATCCTCGGTTGAGCTCCTTTCACAGTTACTTCTTAGACCTAAGTCTGCCATTTCTGCAAATTTTTCTCTTGTGCTAGATTGTTTCAGCTTATTCACTTCCAGTCTGTTCTGCTTATGCTGCTTCCTTATTCGCTTGAATTTCAGCCTGACTTCATTACTATCAAATTATGGTCCGAGTCTATGTCTGCTCCTGGGTACGCTTTACAGTCTAGAACTTGATTCCTGAATCTCTGACCATGATATAATCTAGCTGATATCTGCCTGAATGCCCAGGACGTTTCCATGTGTATATTCTTCTTACATGGTTCTTAAACAGTGTATTCGCCACTAATAGCTTATATCTTTCACAAAATTCTAGCAACCTGCTTCCTCGCTCATTTCTTTCTCCTAGACCAAAACTTCCTACAGTATTCCCCTCTTTTCCTTCTCCCCCTACTGCATTCCAATCACCCATGATTATTAGATTTTCCTCCCCTTTCACATATTGGATTAATTCTTCAATTTCAGCGTATATTTTTTCTATTTCTTCGTCATCTTCCTGTGACGTTGGCATATATACTTGTACTAATGTGGTTGGGACGGGCTTAATTTCTAACCTCCTCATAATAATCCTGTCACTAAACTGTTCATAATAATTCACCCGTTTCCTTACTTTCTTGTTCATTACAAATCCTACACCAGTGACTCCATTGACAGCTTGTGTGCTAATTATCCTGTGTTCTCCAGACCAGAAATCCTGTGCGTCCTTCCATTTAATCTCACTAATCCCAACAACATCTAACTTAAGTTGTTCCATCTCCCTTTTTAAGTTTTCTAACCTACCTTCCCTATTCAGACTTCTAACATTCCACGCTCTGACTCGTAGAATGTTTCTATCCATTCTGATGACTCCTCCCTGAGCAGTCCCCACCTGGAGATCTGATTGGGGGACTATTTTACCTCCGGAATATTTTACCCAGGAAGAAGCCATCAAGATATATGTAATTTGAGAGGATTACATGTCCTCGGGATACCCTTTGGGTCTTTAATGCAGTGGTTTCCCGTTGCCTTCTGCATCCCCATGCCGTTGATCATTTCTGATTCGTCCGCCTTTAGGGGCCGTTTCCAACCACAAGGGCAAGAGGGTACCCTGAACCACTCCCCGCTCTTCCGTCCTCCTTTTGGAGGCCGTTGGCAAGCAGTGGGCGACTCCTTATACCGGGAATCTTTCAGTCGCCAGAGCCTTGTCCATGCAAACAGGGTACACCACGTGAAGGAGAGGTTGACATTTGGTTGGAAAAGACTAGAATTGTCTCTTCCAAACCCTTACACATGAAGGTATGGAGCTGGAAAGCGTTCTCAGCCCCCCCCCCCCCCAACAAAATTTTTTGCTTTGTATTTTGGTTTATTGAATAATCAGAAAAATTTGGTGCAAAAAATCAAGTAACACCTTTTTATAAGAAAATTTTTAATTATTTTTTATTTTATTTTATTTATCAATCTTGTTCCATGGATCCCTGCTTAGGAAATACCTCTGGGATGTGAAACATGTCATTGTTGATACATATACACATAATATGAGTCATATGTATATATATGTTTTTACTATGATATTTTACGAATACAAGAAATAATAATAAACATACATTTTTGCAACTGAGTTTTGCAAACGTCATAATGAGTACAATTAATTATTTTCTTCAAATTCTTGAATGGAGTAGGAGTTGCCAATAAGATAATCTCTAAGTTTTTGTTTGAATACATCTTTATTATCTGAAAGCTGTTTTATACGATTAGGTAGTTTATTAAACAGATGTATCCCAGAATAATTAACTCCTCTTTGTACTAATGACAGAGATGTTTGTGTTTTATGCAAGTTATTTCTGTTTCTTGTATTGAAACTGTACCTGTGAATTAGGTGTAAACAGGTTAAAATTTTCTATGACAAAGCTCATGAGAGAATATACATACTGAGAATACATTGTAAGAATATTGAGTTTCTTAAAGAGTTGTCTGCAAGAAGTTCTTGGTTTTACCCTACACAGAAACCTAATAGCTCTTTTCTGTGCTATGAAAACTTTTTTACTTTGTGAAGAGTTTCCCCAAAAAATTATGCCATATGACATTACTGAATGAAAATATGAGGAGTACACCTGTTTCATTAATTCTAGATCTGCTGTTAGAGAAAGTGTTCGTATTGCGTAGGTGGCACTACTTAACTTTGTCAGTAGTGTAGTGATATGATCATGCCAACAGAGTTTCTGATCTATTTTAATACCAAGAAATTTTATACTCTCTGTTTCTAAGATTGTGTTGTTTTTATAGTTTATACATATATCTGGCTGTGCATAGTTTTTTGTTTTAAACCTAATATAATGTGTTTTTTCAAAATTTAATTTTAATGAATTTGCCTTAAACCAATTTGCTACTACTCTAAGTACTTCATTTACATTAAATTCTATAGTACTGTTTGGTGTTTTACGCACAGTCAGGTTAGTGTCATCTGCAAATAAAACACACTTAACTTTGTCGGATAAATTTCCAGGAAGGTCATTGATGTATAACAGAAAGAGGAGGGGACCTAAGACAGAGCCTTGTGGAATTCCATGTTTTATTTTCTCCCAGTCTGATGAAGCATCTTTACTTATTTTAGAATCAAAAATTGAAACTTTTTGCATTCGGCTTTCAATGTATGATTTAAACCATTTACCTGCGTTCCCAAAAATACCATAGTATTCCATTTTTTTCAAAAGTAATTCATGATTTACACAGACAAATGCTTTTGCAAGATCACAAAATATTCCTACAGGATTCATTTTATTATTCAGTTCCTCAAATGTGTTATTTAAAAATGAATATGTAGCCATTTCTATGGATGATCCTTTTTTGAATTTCTATTTAGTAAGACACCTTGCAGAGGCCGGGGCCCAGGATACTTTTAACCAGCTATCCCCTCCCCTTCCACCTAATGCTGGCCCTGGGTACACGTGTATCAATTACAACTATCAAGTTTCAGCCAGATCTATAAAGAAGTTCTTCATACACTGATCAGCACAAAACATTATGACTACCTACCCACTATCGACATAAAACTGTCCAGGTGATAGCAGCATCACCTGACAGGGAATGACTGCTAGTCAGACACATGCATGGTGCATGTACTATCAGTGAATGTGTTATCCATGTATAGATCGTGGATGGAACATGATTTATCAGAGTTTGACTGAGGGCAGATTGCAATGGCCCAGAGGCTCAGCACAAGCATTTTGGAAACTGCACGATTTGTCATGTGTTCCTGGAGTGCAGCGATTAAGACAGCGCTGGTTTTCACCATCCGGGGGAATTGTAGAGCTAAACAAACAAACAAACAAAAAAAGTTCCTAGGGACTAAGAGGCGTGAGGTCCCCCAGAAGGCACGGAGCCTGTAGCATTTGCTAACTCCTGCTACATGGCTAATCTGCTACTGCTGGAGTGCTGTGGTGAGTGTCCTCAACAAGTGGTGAAACCAAAGTTAACCATGTCCCAACAGAGAGGGGTTGGGCGGCCACCCCTCATTACAGATGTTGGACATCATAGGCCGGGCAGAATTGTAAAACAGGACAGGCAGCAAACTGAGGCAGAACTAACATTAGACTTTAATGCTGAGCAGAGTACAAGAGTGTCTGAACACAGAGCACCAAACACTCCTAATGATGGGCCTCCACAGCCGACGACCCAAGCAGGTACCAATGTTAACACCACATCGGCAACTGCTACTGAAATGGGCATGTGACCATAGTCACTGGATGTTGGCACAGTGTCAGAGCATGGTCTGATAAATCCAGGTACCTTCTACATCATGCCAATGGGAAGGTGTAAATCTGTCATTTTCCAGGGGAACAGCTTCTTGACACCTGTACTGTGGGATGGAGACAAGCTAGTGGTGGGCTCAATTATGCTCTGGGGAACATTCATTTGGGCATCCATGGGTCCAGTGGAGCTCATGCAAGGCACTATGATGGCCAATAAGTATCATATACTGGTTGCGGACCACTTACACCCCTTCATGAAGACCATATTTCCCAACAAGTGGCATTTTTCAAGATAATGCGCCATATAAAGGGCTAGAAGTGTGATGGAGTGGTGTGAGGAACACAGTGGTAAGTTGCAATTGATGTGCTTCTCCCCCCAACTTGCCAGATATGAACCCAATCAAACACATCTGGGATATGATTGAATTTGCTGTTAGAGCTCGTGCCCCCCACCCTCTACCTCCCAACAATTTATGTGAATTAGATGATTTGTGTGTGCAGATGTGGTGCCAACTCCTTCCAGTGACCTACCAAGGCCTCATTGCTTCCATGCCAAGACACGTCGCCACTGTTATCGATGCCAAAGGTAGACATACCGGCTAGGGGCAGATCCAGGGGGGGAGGGGGCTAGGGGGCTTGACCCCACCCCGACATTGTAACTTTGGAGACCTTTTTTCTTTTTTTTTTTTTAGCTCCACGGATTCGAGGCTATAAAGACTACCCCATGGCTGACTCAAGCCACCCCCCCCCCCCAAACCAAAATCCTTGATCCGCCGGATACTGGCTATTAGTTGTTGGTCAAAATGTTCTGGTTGATCAGTGTATTCACCTTTTTTAAAATGGTCTTACTGTGTATCTTCCACTGAAATGGATAAACTAAAATAAGTTTCTTTATTTATATGATTTAATACAAATTATGAAGGTTTATATGGATTCTGGCTATTAATTTTTAACAGTGAAAATTGTAAACAAATAAAAACACCAAGGAGATGCTCAATATGGCAACTGACTATTGACATTAAAAGTGTACAACCTTGCTGAGGCCAAATGAATACCAGAAGAAATGCTATAGCACATTTTACGTCAAGAATTAAATAGGGAAATTTAGTGCAAGATGGATACCACATATGTTAAATACTGACCAGGAGCAAATACAAAAACAATTTTCTCAAGAATAATTTAAAAAGTATCCTACCAATTTTGAGCATTAATTTCTTACTGTGTAAGAGTTGGGACCATCACTACACACCTGAAAGAAAACGACAATCAAAACAGTGGATGGAAGCCAACTGTTCTGCATTAAAAATAAAGAGAAGTTGATTTCATCTGCTAGAACTGTCATTATGTAATTACCAGTGTTTTATGGGATTTTAAAGAGATTCATTTTATTGATTACTTTAAATATGGTACCGGTAAATGAATAACTGGCAAATACTAATTAAGTCTCAGGGAAAGAACTGATGAAAAGAATGTGTGATGATGGAATCCATTCCTTGGAGATACATTGGATACAGTGCATTGAACTGAGGGAAAACTACATAGAATAATGAATGTATTTTTTAGAACAAAAATTGCACTTTTATACTTCAGCCTAATACGAAAGAAGATTAGAGCTGAAACTAATTATCCATATAATCACTGTTGGAGAGAAAAGAATTGTGAATTTGGTGGAAAGTATGAAGCTGATCATCTTTAAATTGAGAGGAAACAGGTTAGATGAGAACTGGGTAGCAGTTTTCAATTACACTGGAATGGAAATAAAGAAGGAGATAGGAATGAAGTGGGTATAATGTTGGGAAAAGACAAAAGGATGAAGTGAAATAATTAAGTGGCAGGATAAGGATTAAGATGGTAGTGAATGGAAGAAGTTTAGAGATGCTCAAACTATATGCCTCACAAACAGGCTGCTAACCACAAGTAAAGGTTAAGTATGAGGATCTGCAGAGACAACTAAATAGTCAAAATTTTATAGCTATGTGAGATGTGAATGTCTGTCTGGAGATATAAATATGATTTGAACAAGAGATCAAAAGGATGGGAATACAGGAACGAGTAAGAGAAACAGGTCAATAGGAAATTCTTGTAACTTTTTCCCTTCTGGCAAATTTATCATCAGGTACAGCAGTAACTGGAACAGAGTCCTTAGGAGACTACATGCTATATAATAGTGACACGAAGAGGATGTAAAGGTAATACGATGAGAGTCTTATATAGGGACTATCGGTTAATGTTAATTAACATAAGAATTGTAAAAGAAAAGAGAAAAATTGAAAACAAAATAGGAATGATTCGGAACCTAAAAGAGAAGGAAATACAAGGGGGCGACAGTCTTAATGGGTGTACCACTGAATTGTGTTGTGAAATCATGGATAGCTCCACCATCTTCCTCAGGTGTGGAAGCATCTCATATTGTCTGTTGATCAGCTGGCCACGACAGATGTTTTCGCATCTGGGAAGATGGCAGAGCTATCCATCAAAATATTCTATTTTCACAACACAATCTGGTGACATTCCCATGAAGATTTCATTGTAATTATAGACCAGGAAAGTCTCTATTCTTAAAAAACAATTAGAGTACCAGAGGATCCTAAGTAAGCAGATACCCATAACAAACAATGGAAGATGAGTGTTTTGTGGCAACAGAGAGTGTTTGTGGAAAGACTAACAGTAAGAAAAACTGAAGGAGATTCTAGGGTTGAATGGGAGCAAAAGGAAGCAGCCAAGAGGAAGAACAAGATTTTTAGATCATGATTAAAGTAGAACAAGAGAATAGTATAAAATAAAATATGGGTGCTGGAAGGGTAGTAGCGGTGGAGAGAAACAAGTGGGTGGAGCAATGGACAGTGATGTTGTAAGAGGATAGTATAGGTAATAATCACTGGAAGGACAGAAAAAGGAAGAATAAACAAGAATAAAAGTTTCCTGGATGAACATCGAAACTAGATAAATAATAAGGGGAAAATATAAAGGACTATGGAAGGAGAATTCTGAAACCAAACCAAGACAACAGAAGGAATGATGTTCAAGGAAAAGGATAAAAACAATCAATAAAAAGTAATGGAAGAGACATATCCTGGAAAGATACAGAAACAGCATTGAGTAAGATGAAAAGAGGAAACATATCCAGGATAGATGAAATAAATGTATCAAGTTACAGTATTCAATAACGAAGAGGTACTAAATCACATGAGAACAATCTCAAAATGGTAGAACAAAGAAATGACTATCTTCAAAAAAGGAAACAGGAAAGAGTGTAATAATGGTAGTGGAATCTCACAAATGTGCCACTATGCCAGAATTTCTGAAGAAAAACTTAAGAGAATACTAAAAAATTCTTTCTTCCGTCCCCCTCTCCAAACATCCGCTTGCTGGAGTGTCATTTTCTCTCCCACTCCAGAATTTGACAATGCTACTCTTATTATGGACTCCTTTTCATTCTGCAGCACACTGTGCTGCCAATATTATTTTATTACCATCTCCATGCCTCCCAACTTGGAATACTCAAAAAGTCTGATAAAAAGACTTGTATAATACCACCATATATTCTGACTAGTGAAGTCAACAGTGGACCTTAAATTTACTGATAGTCAGCTGCAGGAAAAACACTAAATAATGACAGGTGTTTCAGATCATAATGGTGCTGTATGATAGTGTATGCAGAAACTATGTTTGGGAGAAACCATAAAACAATGTGCTCCTAACTATATATCAATACAGGAAATGAAAATTCGGCAGGCAATGTGGGCTTATGATGAAATATAGAAACAGCAAATAGACTGACTAGAGGTAGAAGTAATCCAAGAAACTGCCCTCTCAACTGGGTTTGACAACCATACTTTATAATAAAGCATCATATTTCACTTTTAGTCAGTGTACATTATCCTAACCATAAATCATGCAGAAACAATTTCCGGTAAAATGTATAATGTCCAAATGACATATTATTGTTTACAACAATTGGAACTTAATGGAATGAACACTCTTGAATCAATTTTTTCTGAGGGATGGATGGATTTAGAATCCACAACACATGGATAGATATACCTATGTATCAATGAGCAGGAAAATGCTTGAAGGCAATAAACTAAGGAAGGATAGGGAAATATGACCGAGCACTTACCACAGATGAAGGCGGCTGGGAATGGCTAACACAAAAAGGACAAGCACAAGAAATGCGCAATATTTTTGCATATAGCCTTATTCTTGCAGAAGTGAGACACCAGACAGAGCCAGACGCATACATGACGGCGGCTGTCTGGTCACTTCTGCAAGAATAAGGTTATACACCAAAATATTGCGCATGTGTGTTTGTCCTTTATGTTTGCCATTCCCAGCCACCTTCATCTGTGTTAAGTGTTGGGTTATATATATATATATGAGTTGTTCAATTATTTATAAATCTATTTTGTTGTTTTTTGGGATGTAGGTGACATGTGATATCAGTTATTAAACTTTGAAAAGAATCAAAAGTTTGAGTTATATGAGCATGGAAAAGTATATACATAAAGATAAAAAATCCTAATTTAATTGTACCTTTCTTACATTTCATATTCTTTTATTTCCTCCTTCCAAAGATAAATCTACTTTATTAAGTTGGCAACCCTACTCTCAACTAAATTCTTCATATTTGTCATCTGTAAAATAATGGAGAGGTTGGCTAGAATTAGAGAAGAAAATTTGGCTTTTGCAATTTAATGGTCTTAATGATATGGATGTTGAAATCCAGTGTCACACTTATTGGCAAATATGGCATGGTATCAAAATATATTTGATGCGAAGAAAAGTGAGTACATAATCGCAACCAGAAGGGAGAAAACAGCCAATGAAATTATAATGGCAGCACAACAATTAAAGAGAACGAATAGTTTCAAATACCAGGGAAATGTAAAGGAGATAGCTTGGAGTGACGCAGGGATAAATAAAAGAGGAAGACAAGCAGAAACATTTCCATGTCAGAAGACTTATTTGGAGCATGTATGTTTTTCACAGAAGCAAGGAAATAACCTACACAACACCCTTACTTTAGTGATATAAAAACTGAAAAACTACTACTCTGTGTAACTCCTGACTCTGCAAGTAATTATTAGAGATGAAATGGATTGCTGTTTGACTGGATACCGCTTATCCGGCCAACACATAAGCCAGATATTTGGAAGCTGAATATCCGGCTGACCACTGTTATTTGACGTTAGTAAAAATAAAAATTTCGTCACTAAGGAAAGGGTCTTCTCTTTGGGAATATTTTGATATAAATAATGACAGTAAGTTTCACTTTTGAATTATTTTTCATGAGGCAGATTTTGACGCGAAGTAGGCCCTATTAATCATTTCCTTTTTCTCTTTGTGGACTTGAAGAACAGACAACTGCGTATTTTTTTCTGTCTTTGACCAGATACCTCTGCCATGACAAACCATTTGAAAATGAAACATCCAGTAAACTTCATTGAAATGAGGAAAGCTACAACTGCTATGGTGCCTATACTGCCTTTAGATATCCCCGGGACAAGTTCGTCTTCCACATTGAAAGAAAAGCAATTGACTATATCAGAATCGTTTGAAAGTAAATTGCCTTGGGATGTACGTGACCAAAAAGCAAAAAAATATCATTAAGTTATTGTGGGAATCGTTGCACTAGACAATGAGCCGTTATCTATCGTAGGAAGAAACAGATTTTCCAGTTCCCTAGAAGATGCTTTACCCTGTTATCAGGGGCGGATCCAGGATTTTAGTTTGGGAGGGACTTGATCGGACTTTGGTTTTGGGGGGGGGGGAGACTTGGTGTGAGTGGGTTTTGGTTAGGGAGGGGCTTGCCTTTAGTGGATTTTGGCTTTGGGGGGGGGGGGCCTGGAGTCGGGCAAAAGGTAGTATTTATAGTATCCTCGGGCCTCAAATCCATAGAGCTAAAAAAAAAGGTTTCCAAAATTAGAATGTCAGAGATGGACCTAGATACTTTGGGCGGGGGCCTTGACAGAACCAACTATGACTCACAAAGCTCAGGACATGTTCTGGAACTAGGGTTCGGATGTTTAGGACAAGTCATATTTTTTCCTGCCTTCTTTTTGAGCTGAAATGCTGAATTAAACACTGATTCAACGATTATGATTGTATTTAAACGTATTTTATATAGTATATAAATGCTTATTTACAGCAGTCACCTAGTTTTGGTCATGTTTCGATAATATTTATGGTCATATTTTGAGGAAAAATCTGGTAGTTTTCTTATAGTACCGGGAATTCACTAGATATAGATGAGAAGAAATTAAGATAATTATTCACAGAACTGTACTTCTGCTATACATGTTGGGGGGGGGAGGGACTAATTTTCACTGTTGTCGGAATTCACCAGTCAAGAATTAAAGTTATCCATTATTGTCGCTCTCTAAACTTCATGTTCCGCCCGCCTTTTAATCTGGACAATGCAGCAGAAACATGGCTGTGTCGATCCGCGTCATTCAGTATCTCAATGATATATCCTCAATCATCTTTAAATCAGCAGTGGATTGTTGAGTAGACCTTCGGCCATGCCGAAAGTAAAATTTTCTGAAAGTGCGAAGTTCTATTCTGTAAATTAAAGTTACTTCAACAAAAATACTTAAAATTTAATTTTCCGATTTCACGAAAACAAATTATGCTGTCTACATGAAAGCGACACTACTAGATAAAATGAATCATGTATAATTGGGCACGTTTTGATGTACAGTAAATTCAAATGTTTGGTCATATTTTGTCATTTTTAGGTCATATTTACCCATTTTTAATGTCATATTTGCCTGCATATTCCTCTACTTTTTTGGTCCTAAAGATCCGAACCCTAGTTATAACCAGTATTATGATCAAGAGAGAAACATGACTGCTAGCGAGATTGACTTTAAATCGAATTGATCAGAAGCGTGATCCATATATTTGGTGGTCAGCTCATTCAACACAGAATCTGATTTGACAAAATTTGCTAGAATTTATTTTTCAGCATCTTGAAGTAGTGTGTACAGTGAAAGAATTTCTTTAAGCCTGTCCTCGTTTTCGAATACAAGCAAAACTGATTATTACGTCCTATTGCAGAGAAGTAGGTGTTCAAGTGCAAGAACTAATTTTTTATGTTAAAAACAATAACTAGCTTTAGTTTGATTTAGGCTTATTATATACTTGGCATTTGTAAATTTAAATAACATTTTATAATTTTTTTCGAATTTTTGAGAATCCAATAACCACTGGATATTGACCTACTATTCAGCATCCAGTCGGATAGTAAATATTGGTCAGTTAGGCCGGATACCGGATAGTTGCCGGATATCCGTTTAATCTCTAGTAATTATATTACAGTTCAAACCTTTACCAAACAAAAGGATTACAATACTACAGTAGACGAATCCCTCAATATTCTGTAGTAAATAAAAACATTCTAGTCCCATGGCTGGACTAACCAATAGACACTAGACTTAAATAGTCCCATACATTCTGGGGCCTCTATGGCAATGCACCAAAATAACAATGATATGATCTGAACGTAATAGAAAATCAGCCAAGCTTTCACTAATTGTTTCCAAACAACAGAAACAATAATCACACCAAGAAAATGAAAACTTTATACTGAAATCTTCTACAGAGAAAATACTCTATTAGTGTCAAGTATCTGATACCGGTAACATACATTAGGTTTAGATTTTTATCTGTCCTTTAAAAGCTATCTTTTATTTTTTATTTTATGTTTATTTTATTTTTTTATCATTGAAACATGTGACTGTATAGTGAGAAAGATAGTCATCTCCTTGTACATGTATTACATAATTCAAAGTTTTTCCAGAAAAAAACTAAAATTACTAAAAACTTTCATAAAATGCAGTCCTTTGTTTTAATAACATAAAACATTAATTTATTTACTAACAATGATTAATTCTGTTAACGTTAATTTTGTGTAATAACATTGGCTCAGAAAAATTAGTTAAATATGTAGTAGGGAATAAATAAATGGGTGCTCCAAGATATTAATTTTATAGCAGCATTTTTATTGAACCTCACCTTCCCAGCCTCATCAAGCTTGGAATCAATAGTGGTGGACGCTGTGTTGAGAGTACTGTCAAGAGCCTTCTCCGCATTGGAAAATGTGGAGTCAAAGGCATCTACGGCCTCATGTTTTGCTGTTTTGGTAGCATCAGTTGCAGCACCTAGCACAGCTTTCTCTATGTCACTCTTTGTCTCCCACAACAAATCACCAGTCTTCTTGGCCTGTTCCTCCAACAAAGAGGATGCCTTCTGTTTCTTCTCAGCTGCAATACGCTCTGCTTCAGATTTCTTTTGTTCCAAAGTCTGCTCTGCTGTAGATGTCAGCTTCGATCCAATGTCCTTCAAACCTGAAACAATATGGAAAAAAAGAATGAAATAAAATTAAAAATAAAGATACTGTCACTGAGACAATTTGTATCTTCTATTTTATCTCATAAATTTTAAAATAACAAGTACAGCAATAGGGGAGAGTGGGGAGGAATGGGACACAGGAGGAATGGGATACCTGTGATATTTTCAAAACTACCGCGTCTACTAACTTCAAATGTTCATCATAGATAGCGCTAGGAGTGCCCTATAAGCCAGTGGAGTTATATCGTTGAAAGTGGTGGACTTTAAATTTTGTGTTGAAAAAAGTGTTTTTCGCCTTTAAAAGTAAGTTTAGTGTGTTGTATGAATTTTTTTCTTATTTTTAATAGAACAGAGAAAGTCATAATGCTTTAACATGTGGGCATAACATATAATTTGAAGATTATTTAACACCAAAAAGTTCTGCTTTGTGATCAGTAGTTTGTCTTCCATGCACGTAAATTTCAAAATGGTTGCCTGCAGGAGGTTTGGGACAATGGTTTTGCAGGTGGAATGGGACAAGTCCCAAACCTCCTGCACTATGTAAACTAAATTGTATGAAAAATAAGTTGAAATTTATTGTGCATCGTCCAATAAATGTAGAAGCTTTTCATTTTTTACATTTTTTTCAGACTTTTGTCTTCACAATGCCTCGTGTTTATAAGAGAAAAACTAAACGTCAGAGGTTAACAAAGGAAAAACTTAAGTATGCTCTCTCTGAGATAATTGAGAAAAATCGGTCATTAAGAGATGTGGCCAAGGAAATTGATTCGAGCAAGTCTACACTTGACAGATATGTAAAAGAAGCCAAATTGTTACCCATTGGAGATGAATATTGCTACCAACCTAATACAAATGTACGACAAGTTTTCACCATTCAAGATGAAAGAAGTTTGAAGTTGTATTTGATAACTTGCTCCTACATGCATTATGGATTAACTACAGTTCAGGCTCGCAAATTTGCGTACCAATTTGCTAAGGCCAAGAAAATTCCAGATGTTCTTGGTTGGGAAGAAAAGAAGACAGCAGGAAGGGAGTGGCTATTTGGTTTTATGAAACGCAATATGGACATTACTTTACGTTCTCCATCCCCTACGAGTCTGTCAAGGGCTACTAGTTTCAATAAGAACAATGTTATGAAGTTCTTCGACAATCTGAGAGAAGTTCTCCTCCGCCACTCTTTTAGTGCAAATAGTGTGTGGAATTGTGATGAAACAGGTATTACAACTGTTCACAAGCCTGGAAAAGTGATTGCGGAGAAAGGAACAAAGCAAGTAGGGCAAGTGACATCAGCTGAACGTGGTCAACTCGTTACAGTTTGTTGCTTTGTTAATGCAGCAGGTAATACAGCACCACCTGCATTTGTTTTTCCACGGAAGAATTTCAAAGATCATATGCTGTATGGTGCTCCAGAAGGCAGCTTAGGTTTGGCTCATCCAAGTGGATGGATGACTGCAGAGAACTTTAAGAAAGTTTTGGATCACTTCATTAAAAATGTGAAATGCTCAAAGGAAGATCCAGTTCTACTTTTGTTTGACAATCATGATAGTCACATAAATATTGAAATCATAGACACTGCGAGAGAACATGGAGTTATCATTGTGACATTCCCCCCTCATTGCAGTCATCGCCTTCAACCATTAGATGTGTCAGTGTATAGTTCGTTCAAAAACAGGTACAACATGGCATGTAGTAACTGGATGGCAATGCAGCAAAACCTTGCTAAACCAATCAGCATCTACAATATTGCAAAGCTAGTGAATTTCACATTTCTTCAAGCTTTTACTAAAGAAAACATCATCAGTGGTTTTGAAAAAACTGGTATTTGGCCATTTAATTCGGAGATTTTTACAGATTATGATTTTTTGATGTCATCAGTCACCGACCGTCCATTTCTACAAACAACAGAACAAGACAACTCAGAATCTACTTCCAACAACTGATAGGCCTCCACAGGGAAATGAGTATGAAGAAGACACAGAAGAAATTCCTTCGACTTCAGCTCGAGAATCCGTCACACCAGAGATGGTACGACCATATCCGAAAGCTGCAGCAAGAAAAACAACAGGAAGAGGAAGAAAACCTGGGAGAACACGGATCTTGACTGACACACCCGAGAAAACTGAAATTGAAGAACAGTTGAGAAAGAAAACAGCGAAGATCATCAGTCCATTTGCCCTGTCTAGGCCTGCATTTGTTTCTTCCAAAGAAACAAGAAAAATGTCTGAAGAAGAAACTTCAGAATCAAGTGAGGAAATGGAAACATCACATAGTGAAGAAGAATTCACAGAATCATCAGACGACGAGCAAGAGTTAGACTTAAATTATGAGATCAAAGATGTTACAATTGGTGACTTTGTTCTTGTAAAATTTGACACAGGAAAAACTCTTGTGCACTACATTGGAAAAGTAAAATCCGGATGGGATGAAAACAATTGCTTGCTGGTCAAATTTCTGCGGAAGCGAGGCAAGTCAATGACATTCGTTTATCCCAATGTAGAAGATGTGGGTGTTACTAGAAGAGATGATATAATTTTGAAGATGCCAGCTCCCGTCGTTGGAGGAACCAAGAGAACTAGCAAGATTTTTCGCTTCGGAATAAATTTAAGTGTAAAATTTCCTACACTACGATAAAGAATTTTGTATGCAACATTTTTTCTTGTTAAGCCACAATTTTTTCAGTTTCTAAACCTAAATTATCTTTTTTTAATATTAAACTTGTCCAAGAATAACATTGTTGGTACTTTTTAAAAAAAATGAAGTTACTGTCCCATTCCTCCTGCACTTAGTCCCATTCCTCCTGCACGCAGGAGGAATGGGACAATGTCACTTCTTTCCGAAAATTGAAGATTCCCTTGCTATTATAGCGTATTTTGAAAAGATACTTATACAGTATATAGTCAGATACATGTACTCAACATATACATAGTTCATATACTTCCAATGTTCCCACAGCTCCCTGAAAAAGAACTCAAACACAAATTGTCCCATTCCTCCCCACTCTCCCCTACAAAAAACATTTCTAGTCTTGGGAGTATGCATGGAGTGTGGTCACTATTGGCCACCTATGATAGCAATGCCAAGTGATACTAGTTTAATCGAGATCAATGTAACATTGTCAGTGTTATTAATAGTTGGATCACAAAAGTGGTTTTGTGAATAACTGTGCTGAATTGAGGAGACAAACTTTCTGCAACAATCTGCTTTCATGCTGTGTTCTGTATGTTAATTTTTCACTTTAACAATCTGCATCTTTTGGATCAAGACCTTTCAAAAGTTACATCCTATTCTTTGGGGGGGGGAGGGGGGGCAGTAGGCCTATTACTCATTTTCAACATGTGCAACTTCCCTGCAAAAATTCTCTCCAACCTACCAGACGCCAACTGGTGACCGTGGCATTATAAAACTTTATAATTTCACGTAACTAATTACTCAAAACTATTTTATTAGAAAAAAATTGAAAAAAAATTTAAAAAAATTGAAAAATGAAAAGTTGTTACCGTATTAGTAATAAGCCAGAATAGTTTACATGATTTATTTTGTTAATTTGTAACGGTTACGGTCCTTCGATACTAACAAAGTACAATACAGCACACCCACATTTACAATTTTAAGTAAAGCATAAGTAAAGTTTGGTTGTGCTATTTAATTTTTATATCAACGCAAAGATACTTTGTCACAATCACGGGTGCGTTGGCGTTCTTTTTGTCCTTCCACTTTGAAATCTTCTTTCAGAAAAAAATACATCTCTTTCCACCCCTACAGTTTACTTGTGCTTATTCCAAATCTGTAGGTGTCGTGTAAGTCAATAAAGGTTGTTCCTGATACTTAAAACTCAAAAGAAAAAATAATAAATTGAAAGTTTCTAGAGCCATATTCGTGTATTCCAGTCGCAGTCATAATACCTACCTTGCATAATATTATAAATTCTGTTTATTTAGTAATTATTCAATGAAATAAAAATATAGCAGAATATTTGGGTATTTAATTTATTTCACTATTTTTCTAATCCTCTTTTTTATTTTTAAGTCAATAGAACAAGTATTCAGCGCTGTGTGTTAGTTAAATATTTTCTGTACTTCCTTCTAAGTAGATATGGGCAAACAGATTTTTTCCAGTTGTTCAATTATTGCTTATTTTTTCTAACCGTTATAAATAGCGTTTATTTATTTTTTCCGACGTAATATCTGTGGAGACACCACTAAAATTTCTGCTCAGAAACGCTCTTGTTGAAAACATGGAGGAAGGAAACATATGGAGACGACGCAAGAGACCTTCACCACGCATTGAAGTGAAGCAGGGCGAAGGAGGAGTGGAGGGGGGGGGGGTGCATGGCCGGAGTGGGGGTGGGGGTCATGGCCGCTTCCTTACAGACACGGGGAATATGTACAAGGGGACTCTAGGATAAAAGTGACGCCACAATCTCGTGATGGATTATTATGTAACTCGATGAGACAAATAAAAAATAGAGAATAACATTTTTCAATATCTTGCTTAGTTTTCGGGATATACTGGGATTGGTTTGATATGCGGCCTGGACCAGAATTTAATTCTGCCAAAGATACAATTAATTACATGCAGAATGGATATTTCAGTTTTTTTACTACCACTTGTGGTTAGGTTGAAATGCGGCCTAGACCAGAATAAAAATAATTGTCTTGTTAACATACATCGTAAGCTTAATTGGAAATGGCTGGAAGTATTTTCCATCGCGAAATACGTTTTGTCACTAACTTGGTTCTCATGAAATTACTAACAGTAATAGCTAAATTCTTTGTCCCTCATGGAACAACAAAACCATTCTGGTACAGACTGCATTTAGACCTAACCACAATCTCCATTAAATTGTCGCTATAGAATCAAACTATGTAGACATACCCACACAGGCGTATTTGAATCGCAAACTGTATTTGCAGTAACAAAATCGTTTGCTTCATCAAGATTCCTAGATTGCATAGCATAATTTAACATATTCAATTTCATCATACACTGTCAGTATAAACTGTAACGTGACGAAAGAAAGCGCAATACTAAATTCACTGAGTCGCGATGTAAAACACACCCCGTTAAATCTCATTTTTCAACACTCGTTAAAAAGTAATGCTAGTCTATTATGTGCAAAATAGCAAGGTATGCTGGTTTTCTACACTACACCAACAAAAATTTGAGAACTAAGTCATCCCATTGAGAGCTATGACTAAATATTTATAGACATGATCCAAAGTTTGCAACTTCTACCGCCTACTTCAACAACGATAATTAGAATTCAACTTACTTATGACATGATATTCCAGGTTCTTTCCTGTCTGGCCTATTTGTGCAACCGTACGCAACACAAGATGGCATTATAAAACACTTATACACATTACAAAATGAAATAACCACTGCATCTAACACAATGTGAACAACGCATTTGTTTGGAAGCGCAATATCGCCGCTGCCGCCACTGCGCATGGGCATGCGCGAGAGTTTAGAGCCTGCTTCACCGATTTAACGTCACTTCTCTTCCATATATTTCCTTCCTCCATGGTTGAAAATAGCACCCAAAAATAGTGAAATAGCACTGACGTCACGAAAAGCTGCTTAGCGTTTAGCGTTTAAAGATACATCACCAATAGCGGCTTTCAAATAAGCGGCTTGCTAACAAGCGGCTTCAATAATAACCGCACTAAGAAATCAACAGGTTCAACAAAAACAATGTCGACACACCTTCTTCCAGAGTTTTGTATACCTTATGAAGCAACTGTTACACCACTAAACGTGAGAACAGACATCAATCTGGAAGACCCCAGACATGGCAGCACCGCTAAGCTGGCAGAATTCCTTGCCCAATGGCCAAACGCATCCCACATCTACACAGATGGGTCGAAATCCAATTCATCAGTGGGCTGTGCTTACTTGGATCTAAAATGGAACAGATACGGTATATTCAAACTACCCGGAGAGGCATCCATCTTCACAGCGGAAATGGTGGCAATTCAGAAGGCAATTGAGTATGCGGAGGCTTCGGTGGACAACATCGGTCATAATATCAGACTCCCGCTCGTCGTTGACCAGCCTGCAAGGTCATACGCAAGTTACCAACAAAGGCAGCATGTTATGCAACATTTTGGAAGCAGCATACCGGGTGAAACAGAAAGGCAAAACGCTGGCTTTCGTGTGGGTGAAAGCCCACATCGGCCTAGAAGGAAACGAACGGGTGGACCAGCTGGCGAAGCGAGCTTGCGAGATAGGCAGTGCTTATCCGTTCGTAACTGTGAGGGACCTAGTGTCAATCGCAAAAAATGAAGCAAGAGAATCATGGAACAGAGAGTGGGAGGAGTCACAACTGGCCAAAGGAAAACACTATGGACAGATCCACCCCGTCATCCCTAAACAGCACTGGCACCATCAACTGAAGATCCCAAGAAAAACTATCGTAACCATCACCAGACTAAAGTTCAACCATGGCTGTTTCCCCGCACACCTGAACAGAATAAACATAGTTCAAAGCCCCTTATGCGGATGCGACGAGACGAGCATAGGGGACATGGACCATATCCTCTTCGGCTGCAAGAACAGATACAACAACACCACAGACCTAATACAGCAACTGGTAAGATTAGGTCACTTCCCACCATCAAAGGTGTCACATCTCCTTGCGACCGACGACGCCAGGATCTTCATACTGCTAAGCAGATTCCTAAAGGATGGTGAGATGGACATATAAACCTACAGATGCCTATGAAAATTTGTGTTTCCAACCCTTGGTGGACATATCTAATAACTGAAATCAAGTACTTAATAATAGATACGAAGTAATAGGCTTACCTATGGACATACATCTAAATAATATCCATAAGCTGTGTTATTGATCTATAAATGAGGCAATTGTAATTAGTGCTATGGCTGTATGGCTTACTGGCCCATTGCCAATAATAAATTAAAAAAAAAATAACTGTCAGACATTTTAGGCCTATACGCCTTCGACGTGTGTTTATGTGTTTGTTTATTAAGTGGCAGTGATGCCGTTGTAAATTAATATAGAATTTTAACACGACCAGCTTTAGCGGTTTGTGTATAACGTGATCAAACAGGAGGAAATGAAGTACAAGTGATTTGTACACGTAAAGAACGGGAAATTAACTTTGCTGAAAGTAATTTTTTTTTTCATTCTGGCCATTAATTCGCATTAAGTTTTGTTTGTGGTGTACTTATATTTTTTTACGCCACTGTTTATCCGTAAATTGACAACTTTCCACATCCCACAGAGCCAGTCTCTTATATTGGGATCAATGGAAAATGAATGTATTGGTTTGGTGTTTTTTTAACTGCTTAAGATCTCTTAACAGCGAGGTCTTTAGAGACGGGAAAGGATGGGGGGCATGGAATGGGAAGGAATTCGGCCAAGGCCTTTTGAACGAAGCATCCCGGCATTCACCTGGAGTGATTTGGGGAAACCATGGAAAACCCAACTTTGGATGCCCGGACGGGGATTCGAACCACCGTCCTCCCGAATGCGAGGCCAGAACGCTAACCGTTAAACCACCACTCTCGGTTTAAGTCTTGTGTGGCTGTAGTTATATGTATAGTATATTTTACTTATGTTGTAAATGTGTCCCGATAACAGACTAGCTGCAATTTAAATATGTTACAGACGTACAAAAAAGTAATTTGAAATGTAAATATGATTTGCTGTTTGAAACTAATTGACTTGTGGGAATAGTGAAACAAATATCGTAATGTTACCTATTCCTTAAGAATCTGTAAATAAACCGATCGGAAATCAAACAATGTGGGATGAATTTGTGTGTAAACATTTATTTCGACTTGGAAGAAAATGTAATGAAGTTTGACGCATATTTTCCACATAGAGTGAATATGCTTTCCATCCACCATAGAGTTTTACCTGAACTTTAATACTGATTCCAGAAGGTTGATTTAACCAATTTGTATGCTATTTTATCGCACCCTTTCCTCGTCAATCAGTTGCAGTTTCACTTTTAAATTTGTTGTGTATAGGCAGTTTTTCGCTTAATTTTGACGCGTGGAAATTAGATTGTGACATGCGTCTCCAACATAGTGGCCTTATACTTCCACAATACTGCTTCTTGTGCATATTATGGATGGAGCATACAAATGTGGCACCTACATCAATATGTTTCAGTTTATGTATCACCTGAGCTAGTTTTCTGTAGCAGTATAAACTTTTTTTGTAGCCAAACTCTAACTTGAATAATATTTGTCCACTTTCACTTCAGTACTGCAGTTTTTCATGTTATATCACTTTTTTATACTTACTTTCACAAACAGCCTTTATTATTTCAGCATAGTATATCATAAACTTCAATGGAACCTCTTACGTACTATTAGTTATTTAGTTTGTGTAGCCTTTGCTGAAATAAATAAATATAAACCTTCTGCCTCCCTCTACAAGTTCAGAATGAAATTTATCAACTATGCACCATTTGCCAAAAATTCATAAATTGTGTATAAGTAGATAGTACTTCAGTCATTCATTCAGTATACCTTACCTTGCACCACAAATCTGGCACCCATTTAAATCTAATTAGGTTTTGATTTTTGATTGTGGAAAGTTTTCTTTAAGACCTCTACTATCCAGAATAAATATATATCTGTCCAAAGGAAAATTTTTAGACCTTATGTGCTACACGGAGATACTAGCAAGAGAAAATTGATAGAAAGTAACTAATGATCCCAAGCCTGATGCTTTGTGCAATATTCCTACAGTTTAACATATGTAATTTTTTTAAAAAGAGATGTTCACGAGGAAAAAATATTTTCCAGATAGTTCTGTTATAGCCACTTCTATCAGCATGTTACAAACACAAGTTAACAGTATTATTTCTTTGTGGTGGAAACATGATTTATCAATAATGTCAGCACTTTCAACCAAACATGAAAACTCATCCTATTGTCGATTTATACCTAGTCTGAATGTAAATTTAATTGAAAATTTAAAGGCTTTTGGCATTTTCTAGAAATTTTATTTGTTAAATATTAAAGCATTACAACCTGCGAAACAGTAACTGATACCTTGAATTATTTTAACTTATTTAACCATCAGGGGAAGTCTTGGCTTGGTATATAGGAGTTAGGAACAGGATTAATTTTAAACAAGATAAAGGTATATGTTACATTTCACTTTCAAACTAGCGCTTTTCGATGGTTTCTCCATCTGTTGGCCACTATTGCAGTTAATAACGGTGAAAGGTAGTAAAAAGCGGTTTACATAGGTGGTGTCCTCTAGTGGTGGCTATCGAAGTTAATAACGCCTTCAACTGGCAAAGACGCTATAACACGGGTATCAGCTGTAACAAAAAGCATAATCAAGTGCTTTACGATGGAACGATGGATGCTGAAAACCGGTTTAATGGTCACTAAATCGTAGAAATATGATAAATTTTGGACCCCATAACAAATAATATCTGCAAAGTAGTAGCGACATCTGTTGGTCGCTATCGCAGTTAACGGTCAAATGTAGTAAAAAGCTGTTTAAATAGGCGGTGTTCTCTAGTGGTCGCTATCGTAGTTAATAACTATTAGCATTTTATGATGGTAGTGTCATCTAGTGGTAGCTATTGTAATTAATAACGGTGAGAGAAGCAATAAGCCGTGACTGAAATTTCGTAGCGGGTGGTCGACCAACAATTATTACAGAGGGAGGTGCTGACAGTTATTTAATAACTTCAGTCATCGTTTTGGCCGCTACTTGTTAAACGGCTTTTTAAAATAACGGTTATTTATAGCCGTTTAGTTATTTGTTACCCATCTTTACTTCTAAGGTATAATAATCTATTATAGTAACGTTAAACTAAAAACCTACTGCACTCTGTGCAAAAGGTCGGCGCCGGCTCCGGTTTTGCCGGTGCGTGTGAAAATCTCTAGCCGACACCGGAACCTCTTCCGCCACCGACTCCGGCTTTGCCGGTGTGTGTGAAAACTCCCTTATGATGCGCGAGGCGAGAAATTCAAATATTAATGAATTTTTCAACCATGTTTTGCCGAAAAATTACAAAAAATATTTTTTACTGATTAATTAATTTGTATATCGTTAATCTTAATTTTATACGAATGTGATATCGAAAAAATCTAAATGAAAATTTTTATTTAGCCACTTATTTCTATTAATACATATTTTAATATGAACTAACCAACTTTTTACTGTTTTAACTAAAAGGTAAGGATAAAACAAAAAGTTTCAAATATACAATTTTTTCTAGTCGGGTGTTTGCGCGAGGCCCCTGCAAGAGCGAGGCTGCGGGCGACTGCCCTGCTCGCCACCCCATAAGGCCACCTCTGATTGGCAGCACTGCACTCCGGTTTGACTACTCCTAGATCCGACACTACCTCAGTCAAGTCAAAGGCAAGGCGCAAATTGATACGCTTATAGCGCGTGCGACATGACTTAACCCAAAGGGCATGACGCGTCCGTGAGACACGCGTAGCGTTGTGGTCCAAATACTGAGAAGCAGTTTCCTAGTGGTGCGCGTACTACTCGCGTCTGAAAACAATCGACATGCGAAGAGAACATTTGTTATTACCAACATTTGTCATTGTTTAGAATCAGATGCTGAACATGGAGTTTTGCTTTATTCCTTGCTTAGTATACAAATTAAATAGCCTACAGAAACGTGTATAAACTACGTGGCTCGGTCGGGGGAGGGGGGAAGTGGTTGGCTGGAAAGCTGCGCTGGGCTACGTGGGACGAGTGGGGGAGGGGGGGGAAAATTGGCTGGAAAGCTACGCTGGGTTACGTGGGGTGAGGGGGGGGGGGTTGTTCCGAGCCAAGCCACGTAGCTTTTCATTCATATTATTTGTCACAGTTAAAATGAGTTGCACAACACACAACAGCATGTGAATATTTATTTCCGTCATTTAATCATCTCTGTATGTAATTTAAAATAGTCTGACAAGAGAAAACGGTACAAAATGTCTCTGGAGTCAATAGGAAAAGAAAGCTACGTGCCACTTGGGGGGGAGGGGGGAGGGGGTAGAGGTAGAAGCCACGTCGGGCTACGTGGGGTATTATTGGGGCTTAAGGGCGTGTCGACGGCGGGGTCATTAGCGTCCTAGCAACAACCGGCTTAGCAATGTGGCTAAAAATATAGAATATCACCGTCAACATGGACGACTGTAGAGGGGTCGGCCACACAGATACCTAAACAAAATAAAACGCAAGAAAGGACGTGGCTGTAAAAATGCCACCAGGCCCAAATAGGTTTCCAAACGAATTAAAAACGCTTCCTATCTCACTGGCTGTCTAATGGTCAGCAATATAGGGTTTATTACAATATGATAAATAAAACCAATACACAGAGTGGTGGCTGTAAAGGGGCCACCCACGCAACTTAAAACCTATGCCGGTTAGCCAAAAATTTTTGTGACAAGACCGGCTAATACACAGAATTTTAAAACCTTCGCCACATTGCCACTATCATTGTCTAAAATAAGGGACAGATTGTTGGCCAAGCCAACGTCTGCTCTTAAATCTAAAAACATCACACAGTCAGTTAAAATGTGGGGCACCGTCAAAGGTACGCCACAAACATCACATTCCGGTGGGTCCTCCCGGCGGAGAAGAAAGCTATGCGTCAAAGGACAGTACCCTTAACGGAGGCGAGTAAGAAGTACCTCATCCCTTCTCGCCCGCTGGAAAGAGCTGCTCCACGGCTGAACGGTCGGTTTGACCATCCGGAGCTTCTTATGCTCTACCTCCAGCCACTGCCTCTGCCAAACGTCAAACGTCAAACGTCAATAACAAATCTTTTCGCCGCCGAGGCAAGGTCAGACTTTGGGACCGGGTCAAACTCAATTCTAACCTTGTTGCACGCTAATTTGGCAGCTTCATCAGCTGCCGCGTTCCCCCTGATTCCCACATGGCCAGGTACCCAGCAGAAAACAAACTCTTTTCCAAAAGTTTGGAGGGATCGGAGGGTGTCCTGTATATCCTGGACAAAACGATCTACTGGGTGCATACTTCCTAAGGCCTGAATGCAGCTCAGGGAATCACAGCATATGAAGTATTTCATGCCACGATTTACTTTCATATGCTGGAGTGACTTTAACAAAGCGTAAAACACTGCAGTGTATATGCTGCAACAAACTGTTCAGTTTGTAATTATAAGTCGCTCCAGGAGCAGCCAACTCCGTTAGCCTGCTTATACCCATCCGTATATACCGGGATGAAATCGTGAAACTGATTTAAAACATCGCCTTGATATTCTTGGGCATTACTGGAGTGTCAAACGTCAGGACGAAGGTGGCACTCGCTTCAATACTGCCATTTACCCTTCATGTGATCTGACGTACCTCGACCACTTTCTCCGATTTCCACTACTTGAGAAGCTCGTCTGTACCTATAGCTATCACATCCCGGCAGGTCATAACGCCTTTGCTGCTATTTAGGAACTTATGGGGTTCGCATTTTACGGCGAACTCCCCGAGCCTCTCACAGTTGAGGAGCTGGGATGCCTGCCTACTGGTGGATGTTTCCAGCAGCAGCGTCCCGTTCATCAGCTTTTTAACTGATCTCAAAGTGCAAACTAGTCCTTCTAAACCTTTATTAATTTAGAACTGGGACACCTTTTAAAACGTCTCCTCTATCCTCTGCATTACAACGAAAGCGTTCACTATCGAACATACTTTCCCGTTACTTTGACTTTCCGAAGCTGGAGGGCTATCGACTCTGACCCGCTTCTTAGAATTGCGAGTGGTTAGGGATCCACCCGATTCACCAGGAGTTGAATTAATTTAGTTGTTTTGTTTTTTGGATTTTTGGTCCCACGAGTAAGGGAGGAAGGGTTCGGGGGCACACCTCCATAGCTTTATCCCAAAAGCTAATACAGGTGCCCTGACGTTGCACGCTAGCGAGTGATCTCCATCATCACCCATTCATCTCCTCGGCACATGTCTGACCTTGAGGTTGACGGTTTTTTTTTTTAGGTTTGTTCCGTACTCGCGATCCGAGCGATGAAGCCCCGTTCTCCTAGGCACACAACGTTCCACCGTCACGCCCTACGGTGGTCGTTTGAGGATGGTAGCCGTTTACAGTGTGGGAAACATGCGGCGCTCACAAGTTTCCAGCTCGAGCACCGCGGTTTCGCCAAACCCGTTCCTGGCACTTGCGTACAAGGCACCTGAGGGGGCTACGTGGGAGGGAGAGGGGGTTCACAGCAGGCTAAAGTGGAGCTACGTGGTTTATGGACGCTCCCTAATGAGTATATTTTGTCGAAAAGGAAAAGCAGTGTATGCGGATTACAAGTTCTTCACCGTTAATATTGGAGCTATGGGCAGATTCATCAATGGAAATGTATTTGTTAGTAGTGCATCGGGGTTGAAAATGGTGAAACACGTGTAACTGCTTCTGTCTCCTGAAAGTATAGCTACGATTTCTAAGTCGATGTCGCACGTTTGCTTGGGAGACAAGGTCTTTCTTTTAAAAGAAAATGTAATGGGACCATATGCAAGCAGGAATGTAACTGGAAAATATGAACACAAAGTTTTCAACGCCTGAATTTCTCGAGCTCGACAAACCATAGAATGTGCCTTCGGTATTCTGTTTTCATATTCTCGTGTGTTCAGGAAACCATTTGATAATAAAGTGGACGTAGTGAAAGATATTGTGAAATCAGCTCCCAATTTGAACAACTACTTACAATTAAAATATTAACTGTAGAGATACAAGTATAGAAAAGATGAAACATATCTGTTTCATAAGAAAACACACAAAAAATAAGCTTATTAACAATAAAATAACTATTTTCTAAAAAAAAAAAGTTGACTGTATATTATGTAACATTGTATGTTCTAAACGTTATTTCGCATAATAAAAATTTGTAAACGAATTTTAAATGAAATAAAATCAATGCTCAATGATTTTTGAATATATATATATACATTTGACAATATGGTGATTTGAGCCCGAATTCGCAAAATGGGAAGTACACCACGACAAAGTCTAGTATCTTGAACTAAAAATTTTAGTATTTAAATATTACACGCAAATTTCTCGATAACTAGAGGTCCTTTTGAAGAAATGATTGTAACACAGATATATGGAGTAAATCCTTTGAACATATATTTGGGGGATCGAAATCTGTTCAACATGTCTGATGGTAGTACAGAAGCGGATATCGTTATAGGTACAGAAAGTTTGTTGAAACCGGAAATAAGTTCCGCCGAAACTTTTAAAGATAGCATGAACGTTTTTCGGAAAGACAGATTTCATTCTCATGGAGGTGGGGTGTTTTGTAGCTGTGAGTAAATTTCTCCCATGTAATGAAACAGACGTCGATACGATCTGTGAAATCATATGGATTAAACTCAACGTTGCTGGGTCAAAACTCATCATAGGCGCCTTCTACCGTCCACCCGATTCCGACATGGCTATCGTCGAGGAGTTAAGAAATAATGTAAATAGTATCGCTAGCCGTTTTAAGGATCATGCTATGATTCTAGGAGGCGACTTCAATCTGCCTTATATTGACTGGCGTAATTACTTTCACATCACAGGTAGCAGGGATAAGGCAGCTTCTGAAGTAATTCTCGAGTTGTTGTCAGATAATCATCTCGAGCAGCTAGTTAATGAACCTACGCGGTGTCATAACGGTAGCGAAAACATTTTAGACTTGCTGGTTACCAACAGGCCAGAATTATTCACCGACATTTCAACGACCACAGTAATAAGCGATCACAAAGCGGTAATTGCGACTATC
The DNA here is from genome assembly GCA_031002005.1 of Vandiemenella viatica. Taxonomy (NCBI): domain Eukaryota; kingdom Metazoa; phylum Arthropoda; class Insecta; order Orthoptera; family Morabidae; genus Vandiemenella; species Vandiemenella viatica. Next base: position 263,442,965 of record JARYHS010013630.1, read on the forward strand.
AATTAATGACCAAGCGAAAAAGGAAAAAAGGGCGGATTGTATACAGATTCAGTAAGGCCTCAAAGGAGTGTTTTAGAACCTACCTGAGGAATAATTACCATAACTTCAAGTCAACAAAGGACACCGTTGAAGAGATGTGGCATCGTTTTATACATATAGTCAGGGAAGGCATGGAAATACATATACCAAAGCGGACAATAAAGGGGGAGAATGATCCACCGTGGTACACATGCGAAGTCAAAAGATTACTCAAAAAACAAAGGAAAATACACGCACGCTCAAGAAGGAAGGGGTGTCGCAGCGATTTAGAAACCTTAGCTGATTTAAGAGGACGTATTAAGAATGTAATGCGTGAGGCCTTTAACGATTTTCACTCCAACTCTCTCTCTAAGAGTCTCACAGAAAACCCAAAGAAATTTTGGTCGTATGTACGAAAAGTTAATTGTACCAATAGCAATATTCCAGCACTAATTCGTGAAGGTTCCGAGGTTAATGAAAGCCGCGATAAAGCTTAACGTACTAAATACTGTATTCAAAAATTCATTTACAAATGAACATAAGGATAGTATTCCCGTTTTCCCACGCCGTGGCGAGTCGGTGATGGAATCATTACGAATAGATACTGCAGGTATCATTAAGCAATTAGAGCTCCTGAAGTGGGGGAAAGCACCGGGCCCGGATGGAATTCCAGTAAGAGTATTTTCAGAGTATGCGGCGGAAATCGGGCCATTTCTGTCTGATATATTCAGTAAATCATTAGAAGAGCGAAAAGTACCTTCAGAGCTGGAAAATCGCAGCAAGTAACTCCGATTTTCAAGAAAGGTGATCGAAGTGATCCTGGAAACTATCGTCCCATATCTATAACATCTGTTTGTAGTAGAGTTATGGAGCATATTATATGCTCGAACATTATGAATTTTCTAGATGATAATAATTTGCTTACAACAAATCAACAAGGATTTCGGAAGAAAAGATCATGTGAAACACAGCTGGCCCTATTTACACACGACGTAATGAAAGTTATCGATGCAGGTTCACAAGTAGATGCAATTTTTTTAGATTTCCAGAAAGCCTTTGACTCTGTGCCACACAACCGCCTTTTAGCGAAAGCTTCGAGCGTACGGTATATCGGATCAGCTTTGTGAATGGATAAAGGATTTTCTAACTGGTCGGTCGCAGTATGTTGTCGTTGAAGGAGAAAGTTCTTCTAATCTAGATGTTACATCGGGTGTACCTCAAGGAAGTGTAATAGGACCACTTCTTTCTTAATTTTTATAAACGATCTCGGAGACAAAGTGAAAAGCCTATTTTAGATTGTTTGCTGATGATGCGGTTATTTATAGGGAAGTAAGAAATTTGGCCGATTGCTTAGAAATTCAGCGCGATCTGGATGTTATTTTGGCTTGGTGCGCTGAGTGGCAACTTACTCTAAATTGTAAAAAGTGCAAGACAATGAGCATAACTAACAAAAAGAATCCAATTGTTCAGAAATACGAGTTAAACAATACAGTTATTGATATGGTCGATTCTATGAAATATTTGGGAGTAACAGTACAAAGGAACATGAAATGGGACATACACATTAATTCGTTAGTAGGTAGAGCAAATTCTAGGCTGCGATTCATAGGTCGAATCTTGAAAAATTGTAATGAACAAACAAAGGAGATAGCGTACAAATCTCTTGTGCGTCCACATTTGGATTATTGTTGTGCCATTTGGGACCCGTTTCGTAAGGGGTTGATCGAAAGTATAGAGAAAGTACAGAGAAGAGCCGCTCGATTCGTGACCGCTTGCTACAGTCCTTATGAAAGCGTCACAGAACTGATTAGTAGACTAGTAGGTTGGGAGTCTCTGGTAGATAGATGACACACGTTTCGTTTAAACTTATTGGTAAACATGCGTACTCCCACTTTCACTTTTGAGTATAGTGAAATACTTCTTCCACCAAACTATGTGAGTCGGAAGGAAAGGGAAGATAAAATTAGAGAATTAAGGTGCCGGACTGATTCTTATATGAATTCTTTTTTCCCCTCGTACCATTAGGGATTGGAATGCACAGCAAACAGATTAGGTTTGGTGCTGAGCACCTTCTGCCACTCACAATTTTGTGAATTGCAGAGTATATATGTAGATGGTCTGCAAGTTATTAGTGGTAGCAGATGATGTGAACGATACCAAACTGTCGCAGAGAACTCAATCACTGCATGAACAAGAAACTTCATCAGTTGTTTTCAAACTGACGAAAAATTTCACCGAGTATTTCCACAATTGAGGAAGAGTTCCGTGGCAAGGCCAATCTGCTATGATGGGAAAATATTTACAACATACCACAGTTCATTTGAATAAGTTTTACATTCTACAGGTTATGTAGGGACCTTAGTTTTTGATGTAGGCTGTTAATTAGAACAATCCTTTCCTTAGTATGCACGATTTGAACAAAAGAAAAATTGTGAAATGGCTATTTGTGGAAATATGGGTAACACTTATCGTCTTTCAGATTAAAATTATTTGTAGCGACACCCGAAGTCCGGTCCTTCAGTTTTGTCTTAATACAAGTTACATGTTTTGTATAACAAAGATCTCTGTGCTATATCACTGACACTATCAAAGTTTCTTTTTTAAAAAAAAAAAAAATGCAAATGCCCAATTTTATTATATACACCTTTATCTTGGACAGACAGCTGGAAAATTTAAGCTGTTGAAGATTATTTAGTCACAGAATTTCTTTCTTTTGAATAGTTAAATCTAATGCATATGAATATAAGTAAACCAATTCATTTTTGTTACGAAGTAAAGGTAAACCTAACGGGTTCTACCCGTTACGTTAACAACACCCTTTCACATGCTTGGCGCGAGAAACTGTGCCTGGACCACAGTGCCGCGCGCCTGGAGCAGATGCGAGTCGCGCCGCGTAGTGTCGTGTTCCCAATGAGCACTGTTGTACTTGATTCTGTAGTTTACAAAAAAGCGCGCTGTGCTGCGTCGCCTCACACGCGCTATAAGAGTCTCGATTTGCGCCTTGCCATAAGCACAAACAATCAAGATAATACGTGAAGTCAGAGATAATTCTGTAAAGAAACAGTACATCCTGGATGTATGCTTGTTAAATCTAGGGGATCAGTTTTGGTTTTAACAACAACTTGTTTTGAAAATTATGGAACTGATAATTTTATTTTTATTGGTACAGACAATCGTTAATACAAATTTAATTTTACATTATACACGTCAAAATATGAAGTTATGGGAGATTTTAATTTATACTGTGACGAGAACATGCAATTCTTGCAATAACACAACAGACCGCAAGAACATATAAAATACCAAAGTAAACATGTAATACGAACAAACATATCCGCTAATCGACACGATGAATCAGGAACACTTACTCGGGTAACACCTTCACACATTTAAAATTTTGTAAAATTATATTCTGGGGAGTTTTGGGGTGCTATGAGAGCGACATCAGCATGAATTGTTCAGTAAGAATGCGAAAAGAGTGTTGCCTAAGCTTCTTTCAGTCTACCTTCAAAGTTTTTACCGCGATTGAAACTTGATTGCTTCTGAAAGTATTGGCCAAATTGCTTACACATGTTCGTCTTTAGACAAGAATCATAAATGTCAGAATCACCTGGTATACAAGAACAACTAGTATACAACGCAGCTAGTATACAAGAACTGTCTTGTTTAAATATATAAGAGTTCCTAGTTGAAACCAAAGAGAAACCATTAGGTAGCTCTTTGGTACCTGAATCGTCTACGAGATGGCGTTAGAGCAGTTTTCGAGATAACAAGTGTAAAAATTGTTCGTATTTTGTAAAATTGCGTTTTTGCAGGGAGGACAACTATTTAGGTAAACTTAAAACACAAAAAGTGAATACACTAAATAGTATGAAATTTCATCAAAACCGTTAGAGCTTTTTCCGATATTGTAAGTATATACAAGAATTGCTCGTTTAAAGATAAAAATTTGTTCATTAGTTTAGGCGAAAATTGTTAGACTTAATATTCCATACACTCAGGGCCGGATTAAGACAGCGCGGGACCCGTAGCAAATATGAAGATGAGGCCCTTCGGGGGAATTGTAGAGCTAAAAAAATAAAAAATAAAGGTCGTCCATCTAGTCTGACGGGACCCTCTGGGAGGCCCGTAGCATTTGCTAACTCCTGCTACGTGGTTAATCCGGTACTGCATACACGTGCAAGAAACTCGTCTCGACATGCATGTTTGGCCTTGACTATGACCATTTCATGCAGGACACGAACTCCTTTGTTCTAAGCTATCAAGAATCCGCGTAAGGCCGCGTGATTGCTAGGTGACGTCATCGCATGTTGCACGCTGTTCCTAGAGGTCGGTCCCGCAACTGGACGAAAAATAGTGTGCGCGTCCCAATGGTCAGATTCCTCTAGACCAGTTGTCCGCGAAGATGGTGCAGGTGGTCCGCAGACATAATATAAATTTATATATCGTATTCGCAATGTATAACTTTTTAAAAGCCTTTAATATTTCAATGGCCAGGCAAAAATCTGGCACGTCCTGGATGACAGAATTATTCCTACAAAAGTTTATTAATTTCTAGTTGGTGTCAAAAATAGCGCAGTTCATCTAAGTATCAAGTAAATGTCTTGTAATAGATGTGAGGGATCACGGTACTTGGGGTGGTGATACAGTAAGTGGTAAAGTAAACAAAAGTAAAAGGTGTGAGGTCCAGTGTCTTATTTTATTTTTTTGTATGTATATCGGCGGTATAGTGTATCATCCAGCCTTTTAGTAACAGTCATTTCATTTGTAAATATTGATCAGTATGTAATTAAGTTTTAATAGTTCAATTCATATTGAGACCTAAAGGATGGAAGGTGAGCCCTCGCCGCCTTAAAACTGGGGCACTCTGGCTAAGGGAAGGAAAACATTGAAATAAAACCCTGGTTCTCCAGAATGGGGGTTGTGCGAAGGGATGGTAACCCTTCCACATGAAACATATGTTACTCATAAACCTCAAAGTAAGGAAATCCGGATAGATCTCATGAGGACAACAAAGGCAAGGTCAAAGGACAAACGACTTGAAAATTGAACGTGGAACGTGGAATGTGAGAGGTATAAATATAATAAAGAATACGATCTGGTCAGGGAGTTAACTAGAAAGGGGATCAATGTTGCTGTAATTACAGAAACAAGAAAAGAAATTGAAGGGTACAGAAGAAATAGATAAATATACAATGATCTACAGTGGAGCGGCACGAGAGAAAAGAACTGCAGCAGGAGTGGCAATATTAATGGATAGGAAATGGAAAAATAAAATTGTCAGTTACACTATGATAAGTGAAATGATTCGGACTCTAAGATTGAAAGTAGAGAGAGGCAACGTAACCTTGCTCGCCATATATGCCCCAAAGGAAAACAAATGAGAACAATCTGAACAATTTTGTGAACAGCTTCAAATGGTGATAGACAAAATTAATAAAAGTGATTTCCTAATACTGGCTGGCGATTTTAATTTATTTAATTTAATTTATTTAATTTAATTTATTTAATTACAATGGAGCACAGGCTCCGGTGGCAATTTCCCTACACACCAAACTTCCCCCTATCCTGCACCCACCTACATTTTCCCTCTACAAATTTTAACTTTAAATTCTTTTAAAGTTTTCGGTAAGTTATTCATCATTCCCCTTGGTAACTCATTCCAATCCCTGACACCCGTACCTAAAAAATAATTTTAATGCTCGCGTAGGAAATAACCCAATGCCAGAGGTAATGGGGAATATAGGCGAATACACATTAAATGAAAATGGGAAACTACTGAGAATTTGCGTCCTTCAAGTTAAAGATTACAAATACATTCTTTACAAAAAAAGATCTCCATAAATTTACATGGACGGCAAGAGGACAACTAACTACGGAATGGCTAATAAAAAAATTAGGTCCAGATGTAGTAGACACCAGTGTACATAGAGGTAGTGATATGTATACAGATCACTATCTCGTTATATCAAAAATAAGAATACTTGCTAAATGGAGGAAAAATGAATAAAAACTTACAGAAATATCAAGATGTTTTCAAGACCTACCTTCTAAAAGACGAAGGAATAAGACATCTATATCAAAGCCGATTACAACAGCGCTTACTGGAAAATCCAACAAATAATGATATCAATAAAGAATGGGAAACTATAGCTTCATCAATACTGAAAGCGGCGTATGAAGCCATTGGCAAGAAAAAGAAATTTAGAAGAAAAACTGGAATGAAGAAATTGCAGAAGCCGTCAAACGAAAGCAAAAGTTATCTAAAAATGATACAGGATCGAACACTAGAAAATGAATATAAAAGAAGAAATATTGTTAAGACAATAACAAAGATGTTGAAACAAGAGTGATGGATAGATTAATCAGTTCATTAGAAGATGATGGCCATGGTAGACAAGAGATGGCTTATAAACTTATGAAACATATTAACAAAGATGAAAATGAAAGTGCTAACATAAATGTAATTGAAGAATTGGCATGGATAAAGCACTACAAAAATTATGGTACAATAGTAATTATAAAGAGGAAGAAAAGAAAATAGGAATTGACCATATGGATACTAAAGAAATTGACCTTATACACATAGGAGGAGGTTGATGCAGCACTAAGATCATTTAAAAATAGAAAAGCTCCTGGACTAGATACAATTAATTTAAAATTGATTAAGTATGGGGAAATGATTTTGAAATTTAGATATTTACACTTGATTAATGTGTGTTTGGTAAAGAGAATCATCCCAGAAGAAAGAAGGAAGGCCAAAGTTATTTCACTGTTTAAGAAAGGAGGTAGGAATTCATGTGGTAACTACCGAGGAATTAGCTTATTAAATACGGGCTACAAAATATATGAAAAAATTATAAACAGGCTAAAAGTAATAGGAGATGCTCTATCAGAAGAACAATGTGGGTTTAGGATAGGAAAATCCTGCATACACAATAAATTTGGCCTTAAACTACTACTGGAAAAAAGAGAATTTAATTTAAAGATTTTTTATAGATTATGAAAAGGCGTTCGATAAAGTAAATAGACAAAAATTATGTGAAATAATGTAAAGAAATGAATATCCAGAGCATTTAATACAAGTTATTCAAGATATGTATAGAAGGACACACATCGTATTAGATCCATGAAATAAACTTGCAGAAGAAATAGCGATTAACCAAGGAGTGCAGCAAGATTGTAGCCTGTCTCCAACACTCTTATATATATATATATATATATATATATATAGAGAGAGAGAGAGAGAGAGAGAGAGAGAGAGAGACATATGACTTAGGAAATGGAAAGAAAATATCCATCCTGGTATAAAAATAAGCAACAACACTTACCATAAACACTATGTAGTTTCCAGATGACCAATTTATCCTCCATGAAAATGAAGATGGACTTCAAAAAGCAATTCATATACCAAACATTATCAGGAAAGACTACAATCTGCAGTTGTCTCGTGCAAAAACGAAAGTGATGGCATGGCAGGGTCAGTACCATATCAGAGTTAAAATAGTCAATCAGCCAATAGAAAAAGTCTCCAGCTTTACTTATCTCAGATGTGAATTATCTTTTAATGAGGATAGCGAGGTGAAGAAGAAACTTCACTGATTTCAGTATATGTGTGGAACAATTCGACGAACACTGAAAGGTAAAGCACGAGAGGAGACATAACTCAAGTTTCATAAAACAATGGCCGCACCGACTTTGCTATATGACAGTGAAACATGGCTAAATAAAACACAATACAAAAACAAAATTAAATCGTCTGAAATGAAGTTTTTAAGGTCAGTAAAATGGTATTCCCTAAATGATAGGAGTAATGAAGAAATAAGGGAACAACTGAATATCTCCCCGCTAAATGATAGAATTACCCAAAAAAGGGATAACTGGAAGAACCACGTCCTACGGATGAGAAATGACAGATTTCCTAAGCTTGCCCTGGTGTACCATCCCACAGGCAGAAGGGACATTGGAAGACCTAGGAAGAGATGGTCGGAAGACTGAGGTCGGAACAGGTTTTTGGCCTATCCGTGAAGAGAGAGAGAGAGAAAGTAAGGTAGGTAGGTAATCTAGGTAATAAGTAAGTAAGTAAGTAGTTCAGTTTCAGCTTCATTACTTTTCTCCGTAGGGATTCAAAATATGCTTCTAAATTTGTTATAATGTACAATAAAATATGTCCCAGAAGTTAGGTAAAAATAATTCCCATAGAAATCAACGGTCCGCAGCATTATTTTTGATAACTTACTGGTCCTCAGGTTGAAAAAGCTTGAGAAACTCTGCTCTAGAAATTTTTTTCAGTTTTCTTGCACGTCACATTGGCACTAGCATTTATGCAGCACAATTTATCTGCAATGCTTTCTGTATCCATTGAAAATTTATTTATTAAAACGGATCTGTTTAAATAATCAGTATAGTTAAACCTGTCAAATGCTATATTTCTGTATTTATACCTTGCCAAGTGGATGCATCTCAGATACCCAGAGGACGTTGCTGATCGCTGGAACGCAGAATTCTTACATTGCATATAGAACTTTTCTTATACTCAAATACGAAAATAATGTTTGTGTGCCTGGAGCCCAAATCAGGATGGCCAAGCTTGTATTCGAACCCGCGTGCTTACGAATACGAGGTCACAGGCCGGCATCAGATACACAAATTTTTCGCCTAAGTCCGTAGCTGCTGAAACCTATCACGAATTTCTACTACCGTTCTATCGTACGAAGAAAGCAACTTCCATCTCAACTTATTTTCATGGGACAAATTGGCATCTCAATTTCAGTCATCAAAATATGCTTTCTCGCTTTGCGCCTCTGGATTTCATGGAATTGTCAAATCTTCACACATTTTTTGTATAACTTAGATCGCCGACTGTCAGTTCCGCACGTTTATCAGTACCGTCTGCAATTCACAAAATCTGATCGCACAGTTTTATATAGAGACCCTTTTTTTGTAAGTAAGTTTGTGCGTAGTTCACTTCATGTAGCGCACGTTGCCAGAGAACCAAGAAACAAAGAAAAAGACTGCGCCCTAACTAGCCCTAAGTTCCCGCATTTGTTCTTGTGTTTAAGTTTTAAACTTTGTTTTCCCAGAGTGACCAAAAAAATGTCTTTATAATGATGCCGTTCCGTATTTCCGGCATCGCCTCTTGATCTCCACCAGATATACTGAACGCTTTTTAAACTTTTGTCTGTAGCTTTTATCAGAACCTCCCAATGCTGTGTGGACATGAAAAAAAAATTAATAGCAACTTTATAATGTATGGAATAAATTAACTGAACTGGTCTCAACTGAAGCAGCATGTAAACCAAACAGGTTTAACAAAGAGTTTGAGCAAGGTGCGAATTTCTTTCTTTTATTCTTAGCTGAACACCTGAATGTCTTCCAGCCATAACAGCAGCATAATAATATGCTTTGCCTCTACAGTTCATTATATTCTATCAGCTTCGAATTCAAAATCATGTTTGAAATTCCTTCAGCAGTTTTATTTTTTGTTCCAATCACTACGTATTTTAATACCTGGTTTGTTTGTGAAAAACATCCGGAGTACTGTCGAATATACCTAATGTTTGACCTTTTTTTACATGTCTGAAATGTTGGTGAATTTTTTTTTTCTACTCCTAAGATTGCAATAAATTCGTTTTGAGTTTCTGATGCCGTAAGTGATTGAAGTTTTACTATTCGTCATAGATCTTCAAGATGTTCACGAAATTGAGGATCGTACTTTTGCAATTAAATGCACCAATACCAAAACGTTGTCGGTACTACTGCTGAAGAACGTAAGAACAAATTTTGATTCGCAAAAAATCGAGTAAAATCGAACATTCTAATAAGAATTTGTCATTTTTGTTTCCTTAACGACTAATTTTCTCTTCTTTGCCTATAGTCTGTTGTTTTTCAAGTCTTGTGTAACTCCTTCCATTTGGAATAATTGTGGTTGTGCAATGTACTTTATTCGTGATTGGAAAACGTAGGATTCAGTTTCAAGCAAGTATTAAATCCATCCATTCGGCAAGTTTACGTACTCAAACAAACGACAGAAAAAGCAAAATAATGATGCTCTCGAAAGAGGATAAGTCATTCAAGTACGTAAAACTTTTTCGCTATTGGTCAAAGTGTGGTAAAATCATTCCCGGTTGAGCCGCCTTGTCTCTTTTTTCAAAATTAAAGAGCACGATTCTGAACGTGTTATTCGGCAAAGTTAGTAGACCCCTATTGATATGATGAACAACTTTTTGTCCTTGCTGAATGAGCAACAATCACATTTTCATTTATATGCTCAGGCCATTTTCCGATACAATCTAAGTTTCGGTGTTGGGAAACAGAGCAACAGACGATACCAATACACGTATCAGTCTCCGTCTCTATGCTATCAAGATCAATGTCAATACATCCAGATGCAAATTGATCTTCAGGAACGAAGTCAACATTCGTAACAGGTCCCAAATAAACAGTATCAAGTTCTTGTTTTTTTCAGCTTATTCTGGGTTTGAAGCAGCAATAGTCTCCGATGAATTTAAGCACAACGTGGAACCAGACACTTCAGGAACAGGACCTTTCACATATTTAAGTATAGCCCCTAATTTCTTCTAATATATATTTTTTTCCTTAGCTCATTGATGATAGGCAGTTCCGCATTCTTCTACTCTCTTCATGTTCGATACTGAAACAATATAATATTGACTCTTGTGGATTGAATGATAAATAATGCCTCCACCTTCGTAACTCTTCAACATATGGCAGCACTGGTATGCGGCAGGCACTGACTTGTTCTGTAGACTCTCCTCTACAGCTCCAGTTGGCGGGAAGCTTTAGCATTGAACGGTTGTAATGTTGCAGTGTAAAGTATGGAACCCTGCGCAGACGGTCAATGCGGTTTAAGCAACGTGCAGTCATTGAATTCTTGACAGCGGAAAGTGTATCCCCAAAGGAGATTCATCAAAGAATGCAAGCTGTTTATGGTGATTGTGTCGATGTGAGTACTGTGCCTCACGGGGGAATAAGTTTAAAGATGTTGAGGTGGAAACATCTGACTTGCGTGACAAAAAAAAGTTTGGACGTCCTGTGAGAGCAACAACAAAGTTTCAGGACAATCGTCGTATCACTCAGAGAAAAATTGCAAGCATAATCGCCATTTTACAAGAACGTGTGGGTCACATTATTGCTTTGCTTGGCTATCGGAAGATATGTGCACGAGGGATACCTGGAATGCTGACGCCTGAAATGAAAGCGAGATTTGCCAGGAACTCCTTTGGCGTTACGAGAATGAAGGTGATGCCTTTCTCCATTCAATTGTGACAGGAGACGAAACATGGGTACACTATTACAACCCGGAGACGAAACGCCAGTCTATGGAATATCGACACAAAGACTCGCCCCCAGAAAAAGAAATTCAAAACACAGCCATCAGCTGAAAAAATCATGGTAACAGTGTTTTGGGAAGCAGATGGTGTTATCCATGTTGATGTCCTTGAACGTGGGACAGTAAATTCAGAGCGTTACATCACAACGCTCCGATTTTTTTTTTTATTTTTTTTAATAATGGCCTTCGGTAATTGCGACCATTTAGCCAGCTCCAATTTGTTTTGTACAGAGTATTGTATCAGGCTCTAATCACGATATTGTGGACACTACAGTCAGAACAGAACAAGACTTAATTAAAACCACCCATGCCCGAGGCCGGACTCGACCCGGCGGCCCTTGCAATGCGAAGCCAGTGCGCTAGCCACTACACTGCCAGGGCCGGCGGTCTCCGAATTTTGAAACGACGGCTAACAAGAGTCCGAAAGGAAAAGAAATGTTTTCCTGCAGCATTACAATGCCAGGCCACACACTTCACGTGCCACACAGCAGAACTTCAGAGACTGAATCTCACCACCGTACGGCTTCCTCCATACAGTACAGATTTGGCACCGTCTGACTTCCACATGTTCCCGATAATGAAAGAAGATCTGCGGGGACATCATTATGCTTCTGATGAAGAGGTTGAGAGAACTGTGGGACTGTGGTTGCGGAAACAAGAGTGTCGACTTCTTCCGCGACTGCTTCAGAAAACTGGTTCATCGTTGGCAGAAATGTATCCAATTGTCTGGTGATTATGTGGAAAAGTGGATGTTGGTAATTAAAGAAGACATTCTAAGGATTATTTGTGTGTTTGATTTATTAAAATATTCCCATTCAATCCCGAGTTATGACCGTGGAGACATTATTTATCATTCAGCCCGCATATTTGGCTAAGTACGAGTTGGATTCATACATCAAGTGTTTCGTACCGTAAAAAAAAGATAAAAATAGTAATATATGTAACTAAAAAAAACACCAACAAAAAATTTGTTTTTCGTTTTTTAATTAAGTAAAGTGTTTGGGCAAAGCTGGTTTAGTCAGAAGCTGCAAACAACGAATAAATAATCCTGATTGTTCATCAATTATTTATTATATTTACAGTACATTAAAAACCCAATTCAAAATTATGGAAACAAAATAAAATATTTTATTCGTAATTAATTGACCCGTTATTTTTACTTTAAAATATCGCGAAGCGAGTGTCGTGACACGCTCATGGTAGTGTTCCGTCTATATACAGAGTTCTTAAAATGCAAATTTGTTTTTCGTTTTTTTTTCAAAAAATTTTCTTTTACTATACATAAGAGTTAACTTGTCGACTATTTCTCTGAAAAGTAAATTCAGTTTGTACGCTGGTATTTCAAAGGAAAAAGCTCAAAATTTTCCCAGAATTGTCAAAAATTACCAAAACACATCAAGCAACAAAAATATTTAGGCCTATCTCTAATTTTTATGTAGACCTATATTTTGAATTTTAACATACGCACAATCCGCGAAATCTGCGGCTAACATGAAAAAATATACCATCAATGTTTTCATGCATGGGTTGTAGTATACGATATTTTACAACAATCGTATATAATCTGTTCATACTCTGCAAAATGATGAAAAATGTTTACATATCAAGTTAAATTAAAGAGCAATTGACAAAAATATCGTTGCTGTTAGAAATTAGCTTGAAACTTAGTTTACTTAGCTGATATATCTGATCATCTTGCGGATAACACATTATTAGTGATTGAAGCTAATTACTTCATGTTTGTACCACTGTTCAAAAATATCCATGCCTTAAAATAAGTTCATACCATTTTTACGTTAGTCTTTGATTTCAGCAATCACACGTATTATACATTACCATACTTAACATATGTCAAAACTTAGTATTTTTTTGCGCCGAGCCTTGGGTAATTCTCTATGCTTGCACATTCTCCTTTTTTCAGTTTTCTGAAAATTCCATGTAATTAAAATTTTGATGGAAAGATTTAAACGTTATGAGGTACACAACCTCACCATTTGTGATTTTTTTTTATATTAGTAAGATTTTTTTTATTTAGTAGCTATAATTGTAAATACTAACATTGTATTTCTAAGATCACAGAATGTCAAGAGAGGTATACAAGATCTTCGGTGAAAGAACAGTTGAAGAAAAGAAAGGAGTTGAAGGGAAAATGTAATGAGAGAAAGTGTGGATGAAAAAACTTAATGGAGAAGCTGTAAAAAAATCCTGGCGGTATTTATAACGGAAAATATTAGCTTGAAGGCAGAAGATCAGTATAATGATAAAGTTAATGAAACATGAAAGTTGTAATTGGTAATTGATTGTCATTTGAAAAATAGAAGATAATAGTATAAGTGGAAGATTTTTTATTTCATATTGAAGTTATAATAAAGAGAATGGAGTTGATTATCAAAGTGCATTTGGTATGATTTTTTTAATAGTAGTGTCATTTCAGCGTTGGTATCGAAAGAAAACCCGAGATGGACGTAGGGTGATAAATAAAGATCCTATTTGAACTAGTCTGACGCAGGAAACATAAGGAAAAGTGAATAAAGGACATTTTCATATTTTCTAAAATAAAGAATCTTACAATGTGAATATTTCAAAACGAGGCACAATTAAAAAAAAAAAGTTTGAAAAACCTCAATCGCTGTGTACCAAATTTCAACTGTATAGTTTCTGAATAAAAGGACTGTGGCAAACAGACAGACAAACATGGCAAAGCTATATTAAGGATTCCGTAGTTTGCTGCGGAAACCTAAAAATTGTAACACACACATGATTGTCTGGAATTGCGATGGAGTGCACGCTCCGGTGGCAATTTCCATACACATTCATACTTCTCCTTTCCTGTACCCGCCTACTTTTACCTTTTACAAGTTTCAACTTTAAATTCAGAGTTTTTGCTCATTAATTTATAACTTAAGAGAAATAATGAATAATTTACCGAAAACTTTGAAAGAATTTAAAGATAAAAATTGTAGAGGGCAAATGTAGGTGGGTGCAGGACAGGGGGAAGATGGGTGTTTAGGAAAATTGCCACCGGAGCCTGTGTTCCATTGCAATTAAATAATAATAATAAACTTCTCTTGCTAATTTATTCCAATACCTGACACCATTAACGACGAAAGAAAATCTTCCCACACCCTTGGGCGTGATATAGAGTGCCAGCATGTGATCATAGTCATCTTTTCCCTTTCAAGCACTACTACTAATTCTTACACCAATATCTTTCCACGCCTCTTCACCAATATACTCCCTTTACACTCCCATGACTTCACCCTCCAACCGTCTTCCAATGAATCCCATTTCAGCTCCTTTATGATACCCGTTACTGATTGTGTTCTGCGGTAATTTCCAGACAAATCTAGCATCGTTCTTTGCACCCCCTGAAACTCCTGTATTTGATACCTAAAATGTGGGTCCCGTAATACACCATATTCTAGCAATGGACTGACCAAAGTTTTGTAACACTATTCCCTTACTTTTTTGGTATATCTCATCACTCTCTAAGCAAGGTGAAGGATTTTGAAATCTTTTCTACCACCTGTCCAATTTGTCAGTTGAGTTTGTTACCAAATTATATGCCAAGGTGTTTACCTTTCAAATCTTCTTTCCCCACATGGTAATCATAATCAGCCTTTAGCTTGAATTTATTTAATTGCGATGGAGCGCATCCCTTTCTTTTTTAACTAACTTATATATTTAATTTTAAAATCCTTCAACGTGTTTGGTAAATTATTCACTATTTTACTATTCCCGATTCTTCGACCAATATCCCTATAAGCCCCATCTCCAATTTATGCCTTGTACATTCAGAGCATTCTCTTTACCCTCCTCCTTTCCTCCAATGACTCCCAATCCAGCTTCTTTATTTTTGTTACTGACGGGGTCCTGCGACAATTTCCACAAACAAATCTAGCTCCTCTTCCTTGCACGCCTTCCAAATTCTGTATTTGACACCCAAAATGTGGGTCCCAAACAACACAGCCATATTCAACCAACGGTCTAACCAAAGTTTTGTAACGCAATTCCCCAATTATTCTGGGATATGCTCCATCATCCTCTCCAGTAAATGAACGATTTTGTAATCTTTTCTTGCACAGTTTAATTTATTATCAAACGTTATACCAAGATATTTACACTTCAAGGCCTTAACAAGTAATTCTGACCCCACTCTACAATGCTAAACAATTTTTAGTTTTTTACTAGCTGGTACCCACGACTTCGTTCGTGATTGAAAAGAATTAATATTGACAGCTATAGACATCTAACCACCCTAGTGCACGATGGGAGACTCGATACTATTATCACACACAAGTACCAGTTTTCTGCGCTATGTAGTTCCGGCAGCAAGGTAAAATTTACGGATACACACAAGTCTTTGGATGTAACACGAAATTATTCATGATCGACCAATTTCAAACACCATATCTCACACACTCCCACAGTTACCGAATTTCGGCCAACGTTGTGATCGATGGGAGACTCTGTGTTACAACCACACACAAACGCCAGTGATCTGCGATTGATAGTTTTCACTTAAAAGTGATACACCGTGACACATGCGTCTTTGGCAGAAATATGAAATTGCCACAGGTCGACCATTTTCATCCCCCATATCTTCCACACCCCCATAGCTACAGACATCTAACAACCAGAGCGCACGACAACAGACACGATTCTACTACCACACATAAACACCAATGCTCTATGCTATGTAGTCGTGGTAGAAAAGTGAAATCTGCGGAGACACATGCCTTTCGTCGAAATACGAAAATATCCTTGGTCGGCCACTTACAACCACCATATCTACCACAGTACCACAGTTTCTGAAATTCGGCCGCTGTTGTGATCGAAAGGTGACTCTGTGCTACTACTACACACAAACGCCAGTTATCTGTGATCAATAGTTTTCGCTGAAAAGTGATACACCATGACACTTTTGTCTTTGGCAGAAGTATGAAACTGCCACAGGTCGACCACTTTCAACCCTCATTTCTCCCACACCGCCATAGCTACCGACCTCTAACAACCAGAGTGCACTACATGAGATACGATTCTATTACCAAACACAAACACCAATGCTCTATGCTATGTAGTTGTGGCAGAAAAGTGACATATGCGGAGACAGTCGAAATACGAAAATATCCTTGGTCGGCCATTAACAACCACCATATCTACCATAGTACCACAGTTTCTGAAATTCGGCCGCTGTTGTGATCGAAAGGTGACTCTGTGCTACTACTACACACAAACGCCAGTTATCTGTGATCAATAGTTTTCGCTGAAAAGTGATACACCATGACACTTTTGTCTTTGGCAGAAGTATGAAACTGCCACAGGTCGACCACTTTCAACCCCCGTATCTCCCACATCCCCATAGCTACCGACATCTAACAACCATAGTGCATGACAGGAAAGACGATTCTACTACCACACACAAACACCAAAAGTCTATGTTATGTAGTTGTGGCAGGAAAGAGAAGTATACGGAGATACGAATTTTTGGTCGAAATATGAAAACGCCCTGCACTGACCAACTTTAATCATTATATCTCCCACATCCCCACACCTATCGGCATTCTGCCAACGTTGTGCACGACAGGAAACTCCATGCTACTTCCACCCACAAACATCAGTGATCTGTGCTAGGTAGTGGTGGCTGAAAAGTGAAATATAGGAAAAAACACGTCTATTTTTATATATATATAAGAGTAGTGTACTTAATAAGCTGACTTACTCTTTGCATTTATCTTCACCCCATGTTGGCCTGCCCAGCTAGTTATCCCGACCAGATCACCCTGCAGCTGCTTAGTCTTCTACCGTTTGATTCTATTATGTCTAGAATGTATACCAGGGGGTAGCTAACCTCTCCTACCTACCGTCCACTTTTGTGTTGAGCTGTAACAAATAGAGCTGTAATAGTAACGAGAAATTTAACACCCGTATGAATTCGCTACTAAACCAACCAGTACTCGTTACTATCGAATCGTTACCCATTACTTTTGGTTCAATCGATCCCTAGTATGGATGATTGTATCGAGTCGAACCACGTACGGAACGACTTCGTTACTATCGTATAGTTTCTTTTGTTACTCGTTAATTTTCGTACAATCAAAGCATCGCATCGAGTAGCGTACGGGTTATTGTGTAAGGAACTAAACCGTCGTAGTGTGGTGAAGTATCAGTTTAGTCACCTTAGCTAACTTTCAACTTGCTTTAAGTTCTGACAAATTTTAATTCATAAAACTGAATGACCATGAGTGAGCCTGGATGAATCAACTGTAATGCCTTGTGGTTGCTACTTCCCTATTTCCTCAGGAAAAAAGAGGTTAATATTCCCTAAGAAAATATGCACAATTCACTTGATGAAAAATTTTAAATTTATTTCAAAGACACATTTGAAAGTCACAATTACAGTCGAAATGGCAAAATCGGACTAAACGTCTCCAAAAATCGCAAGTCATGAACAGGGATAAATACCAGACTAAACCCAGTTAGAAAAAGTTAAAGTTTTATAGTCACTGTTTACACCGCTGTACAACGAGAAAATTCCATCATGGGTACCGGTCACCCATGTTGTTACAAACACAATGTCTTCCCGATACCAGCGCCCCCAACCGAATTTCCTGAAACTGCTTCGCGACATAAAATACAAGACAGGACAGACGGTCTCCGCATCTCATTATACCCTTAGCCGCACACCTTCTGTGGCACCTCGCCTTCCAAAATTAGTCTGACAATTTTGTTATTCTCGGTGTTCAGAATTTAACAGTGTATAGCCTGGTTTGTGAAGGTTTCTTGAGTTTATGACGACAATAGTTCTAAATTTACTCAGTTTACTGGAAAAAATTAAAATGCATGAGCGTAATAGTAACAGACTTCTTGAAAAATGTTGGTAAATCCCCGTGTTGATACTTGGTTTCCACAATTTTAGAAGTTCCTGCTCTACTACAAATTATCGTGTTTAAACCTATGTCATTTTGTTCTGTGCTTGCTCCTGATTTAAAAACTGTAACTTTTATTATTATCGGTGGTGTATTATAGAAGTTATTATCCTCACAAATTGAATGATAGACCGCAGACATGTTAAAAAAAATAGTCTCTCGTTAATTACTATTAAAGTGCTGCTTATTTCGAAAAAGTGTTATCTGAATTTTTATTTTATTTTATTACACATTTTAAAAGTGGTTTTGTTTACTGAAGTGGTCTTATTTAATCACAGTTTAATTTTGAAGATTGCCACGTTTTTATTTAAGACATAATTATCTTAAAACTGATTTAATATTCGTTATACTGAATTGAATGCTTTAAAACTTTAATATGTTGTACCAGGTTCTTTACTCTTACATAAAATTTACTTTTTAGCTCAGGAAATTATCGAAAAAGTGTTATGTGGGGTTGAAAATGCGAGTGTGTCCAACGAAGTGTTTAAAATTATGTTTACTTTATTTATACGGCCTGAAACTACTGATTTTTAGTGAATTTAACTTGTTTTGGGCTTCTTATTATTATGAAAATATTTTACTACATCGAAAAGTGTTGAGAATTAGTGATCTATCACGTAACCAAAATAGATTGTTTAAAAATTGGATAGCTATGGAATACACTGGTTCAGGTTAGTTTAAAAGGTTATTTACTGTTATTAACTGTTTATTTATGGCTTGTATTATGAGCTGAATGACTTTATTGCTTTTAAAACGGCCTATGTTCTGAGTTAGATTGCAGTATTGGCTTCTGCATGAAACATGTCTCCCATGTCCTGTAGTTACTAGATGAAAAAGTTTGTTTTCTGGAAGGCTTACCCCTTCCCTTATGCCCTATAACCAAGAAGAATAGAATTTACCTAAATTCTAAGGTACTCTGTAAAGTTTAAGTAAACTGTTATTTAATGACGCAAGCTTAGGTAAAATTTGCACTGTAAAATAAAATAGAAGTTACAATGTCTCATTTTGAAATCAATAAAATCTCACTAATGTATGCTCAATAAAAAAAAACAATAACCACTATTTATCCAAATTTTCAATTTACAAATTATGCTTTACAAATATGAATGTTAAAAAATTACAAAATAACTATTACTTACTTCTTAAAAAATAAACACTTAACAGTAAGTAATATTAATTATAGCCGGCCTCGGTAGCGTAGGGGGCTGGAGTACTGGCCCCACGCACCGGAGGTCGCCGGTTCGAGTCCGGCCGAGGGCATGGGTGTTTAAGTGTTGTGTGTTGTGTGTTAGTGTGCTTGTCATGTCCGTCCTGTGGTATGTCTAGAATAGAATTGCTTGAAAGATATATATACATGTAGCGAAACTGAAAAACACTGGATGAAATAAACACATACTTGAGCTGGCTGTATGGCCTAAGGAATCCAAAGGCCATTAAAAAAAAATTAATTATATTAAAATAATGTACGAGTAACATGTAATTACACATTTTTCTCTGTAACGAAACAAATCCAAATCAAAATTCCCAGAAATACGCGATGCATGATGTTCAAATGTTAATGCTGTCATTCAGATTCATTCAGTCGTTGGGCGAAAAACTCCGGTTTCTGCATGATGGTCGTATTTGTTCGTTTACCGAATCAAACTGAGAGCAATACGACAAATGCGAGTAATGATATTAATTTGTGAGTAACGTTCCGGAACTTCGAATCAGGCGATGCACTCGTTACTGTGTAACGGTTTGCTACAGCTCTACTACGGGTAGATCTGCATGTCTTCGAGTATTTATTCTGGGTTACATCAATGGTGAGGATTGTGTCAGGTACCAAATAATTGCAATACTCTAAAGTAAGAGGTACGTCATATCTGGAATGTATTAAGTAGAAACGGTTTAATCCTCGTCTTTTTAGCCGGTCAATAGGAATCATCTTGACTACCAATGATTTTTTGTGAAATTTGTATCTCTATATTACATACTGAAATAATAAACTACTAAAATATTTGTACGGAGGGTAGAAATTTTTAATTACTATTTTTTTTTTAGTTAAGTTAGATGTTACATAGTTATTTTTTAATTATTTGTGATGGTATACGTTTTATTTTACAATGAGTTCAATTAAAATTGTACAATTTATCGTTTATAAAATCTAATATTTCTGAAATTTATAAACCTTTTCATGTAAATGATCCCAAAGCTTAAGACACGATTTTAATCTAAAGAATGCCACTTACCTAGCTTTCTTAAGTTCACTTTGTTAAGAGCAACTGAGAAACTCTTACTCAATAGGTTTCCCTAACTGAGCGTTTCAGGACTGACATTTGCATCACCTAGCCTCCATAGAATGGTGGCTTCACCTCCAAAGTTTTATCATCACACTGTGATACCCAGGTCACACAGCACAGCACAGCACAGCGTCATCGGTCATAGCATAGCTATGTTGATTGTTGCCAGTTCCAGGAGTTGTCCTACTACTGGTGTCGGTGGTCTTCTTTTGAACTGGTTTCTTGTTATGTCCTATCTTGAGGGTTGGTCAATCTGGTTGGGCAAAACCCATCAGCCTTTCATAGCCAGGAACCTAACATTAATTGATCTGGTTGATTTATATAGGAATACTAACTAATGGAGGAATGAGCATATTTACAAGGGAACTTAGTGATCTAGTGGAGGGGTTTATATACATCTGTGTATTTACACGGGAATTTACAATTTCAAATTTTCTTGTTCCTAAGTGGAGGGTTTTTTTTTAATTATTATTATTTTATTTTTAAATTTGTTTTTGTTAATTTTTTACTTTTATTTATGTAGTGAAAATTACAATGGCCTAATTTACATCTAAGGGAGGAGATTCTGTTTATTAATATGTACATCTTGGGGCCTACACATAAAGTTGAGGGGCCTAATTAAACCTATTGGTGGTCTTGGGGATTTGGAGGTTGAGGGGGATATATATTGAAGTGCCGCGTCAGCGTTAGTTTTGGGCGTTTAGCGTCTCGCATGTCCTCTGTTTCGTCACCTATTGCAGCAATTAGAGTATGCTTGGAGATTGAACATTTTTGGAAGAAGATTTCTGATTTTTTCTTGATTGTTTCAGCTAGAGTTGGGAAGCAGAGCGCCCTTCTAACTTCCCAATTGTTCAGATACCTGGGCGCGTCCAGTATGATGCGCAGCGCTCTGTTCTCCAGTGCTTGCATTCTTTTAACATAACAGTCGGCCGCCATGCTCCATATCTCCGACCCATAGAGGAAGGTGGGTTGGATTATCGCACGGTAAAGGAGGAGTTTTGTCGCCGTGGATAGGCCGTCGCCTCTCAGCAGGGGGTAGAGGCCGGCTAGCTTTGCTCTGGATTTATTTCTCACGTCGTCAATATGTTTACTCCACGTGAGCCTTTTGTCTAGCCGCAGTCCCAAGTACTTGACTTGGTCCACCCAGTTTAATTCCAGATCATTGAAGTGCAGTTTTATGTCTGGTATTTTAATGCGGTTTGAGAAGATTATGGGTTGGCATCACTCTTGCTCCCGCCTTTAAATACTGCCTCACCCCTGTGCAACCAATCCCAAAGTCTCACAGTCTCGCTCACACATCCTTCAGACGGGCTGATTTGCCAGGAAGAAAACTGAAAACAATCCTATAGCTCATGATTATTGCAGGCCATTTCTTCTGCAGATTTGTTTGTTAAATAACGCCAATGCAACTGTTGTTGGATGTTACTTATTCATGGGCGCGTTTCGCCTCTCGTCGTCGTATATTCAGCTTACACCGTTATTCTGTAATATGTATATTTTTTTAAGTTTTGTATTGGATGGATTTTTGTTATATATACTAAAACTAATCTTAGGAGCATCAAAATACAATAATGCCCCCCCTTTTGCTGAACATCTCTTAGGCAATGATTATGTTCCCAAGATCATAAATACAGACATGAGAATCCTAACACAATATTCTAACTTTGCAGGAAAACCTTTAAATTCTCAGGAAAACACTTAACCAAACCCTGTTCAAATTAATAAACACAAAAACTGACACAAAACATCTAAACATACAAACTCCCCGCCAAAAAATCCTTTACATCTCCATCCTCTACTACACACACATTAAAAAAAAAACTAAATTTACGCAAATGGAATTACGCAATTCAGATTCCCCGCTCACTAAATTTCCGAGAGAGCTTTGCCTACAAAAAACAACTGAACAGCAGTAAACAGCACAAGAAAACTCTAGTTTGGCAATAGCAAAAAACTAAATAAAACTGTACATTAAGATTGACTTTCAAAGAAGCCACAAGGTCTAAACCGCATCCACTGAGTATAGATAGTTATGTACAATATTAGAAGGAAAATGCCTGGTTGAAAACAGGTGAAAACAACCAAACCTCAAAACAGAAATGCAAATGCAAGTTGCAATATGATTCATAGTTTTAATATATGTAAACAAAACATTACGCACGAAATTCAAATATCGAAAAATGTAATTAACAATGATTCTTGTGTATAAGATTGGTTTTAATATACAGGGTTATCCTAAATGTTTAATCGGTTTTCAAAGCACTGAATTGAAAAGTATACAACCCTATAAATACGAGGGGTACATGAAAATATAAACTCGCAAAGTTTCTGGTAAGCACACCAGATGGTAGCAGAGGACCAAATGTTAGAAAAGCGGTAGAAGGGTTTTTTTTGTGTTAGAATATGCGAAGTGTTCTATTGCGAATGTGCAGCGTGCATTCATAAGAAAATACGGAAAAGCTGCACGTTGGTTTTGCCAGTTTCGTTACCCTGGTTGTCTGTGTAAACGGACCAGCACGGGGTGACCACGTGTCACAGAGGACATCTTGGAGCGCGTGAGACAGAGGTATGTGCGCAGTCTACAAAAATCAACCGTTCATGCCAACCGTGAACTTGGCATGCCGCAGAAACCAGTGAGAAATGTTTCGTTTAGGCGTTTGCACTTCAAACCCCACCGTCTGCACTAGGTGCAATACCGGACCCCAGATGATTATTGTCGCAGTTTTGATTTTTGTACCCGAATGCTGGAAGGTATTGAAAATAATAAGGTCTTGCCGGGGATCTTTGTATTTAGCGACGAGGAGACTTTTCATTTGTCTGGAAAGGTGAATCGTCACAATATGAGAGTGTGGAGTTCTGAATTGCCGCATACCTATGTGGAGCAGGAAAGGGATTCGCCAAAAGTGAATGTCTTCTGTGCCATATCAAAGAGAAAAATGTGTGGGCTCTTTCTTCATCGGTCAGATATGCTGCAGGTATGGTGTTTCCTCAACTGACTACTGACTATACGTTCATCCTACAACAGGACGGGGCTCCACCTCAATGGAGTACAACTGTCCAAGACTTTCTCAACAGAGAACTGCCTCATCGCTGGATAGGGCGCACTGGTCCGAGTGATGTTCCTCTGTTGTCATGTCATGCCCCCTCTACCCCAGGTCACCCGGTCTGACCACATGTGATTTCATGTGGGGTTATGTGAAGGACGAAGTTTATGTACCCACAATGCCAACAGCACAGCAAGAATTGCAGGATCACTGCTGCTGTGACGGACATTGATAGAACATATCGAACATATGGCCGGAACTGGATTACTGTTAAGATGTGTGCCGGGTGGCTAAGGGCGCACACATAGCTACGTACCAGAAACTTGGCGAAACTATCTTTCTATGTATCACTAGGCTTTGCAGGCCGTATACCTTTCATGAATCATTTAAATATAAATCCATCCTGTACAAAAATTTAAAAACCGTTAACATATGACAAAATAACAGTGTAAGCTGAAAATACATCGACGAGAGGCGCCATGAATAAATAACATCCAACAACAGTCGCACTGGTGTACTTATTTAATAATACTAAAATCGTATGGATTAGTTTACCTTGCGTTGAGCACTTCTTGAGCAAGTCTCCACTCTCAGAATTTCCCCAAACGAACCGTTCGTATTGGTACAAAGTTTCTTTGTTCGATTCTGAAACTACAATTTATCTGTCATCGTTCCACTCAAACATTGCATTCTTGACTGTTAAATTATAGCGACGCATATCCGCGCCCACAATCGGCTACCCGCTGCCTACTCCATATATACCCCCCGTAGCAACAACGCTGTTCTTACCTGCCCTGTCAGCTGTGGAGGACGCCGGTTCTAAACCTAGTCCGGCCATCCAGATTTTAATTTTCCATGGTTTTCTCACATCACTCCAGGTGAATGCTAGTAAGTTTCCTTTGAAAAAGGTTACGTTTGAATTCCTTCCTGTTCCTTTACTGCAGTATTTTCGGCTTCTATTAATCATCTCGGCGTCGACGAGTCAAAACCAGAAGCAAGATAAATACCTCCGCCGGCCTCTTTCACTGCCTCAGGAATTCCCCAGAAAGGAAAATTCCAGCGCACGTAATATTTTCCGATCATTCCGTAGCTGCAAATAATTTCAGTACCACTCACACCTGGTTCTTAATATTAAAATACAGTATACGTGTTCTTAATGTTCAAATTACGTAATGAGTCAAGATTACATAATGATTTTAAATTTGATCATTATATATGGAACTCTTGAACAGGGGGAAGGGAAGAGCACGGGGAAGATGGTTGGACCAAGTGAGAAAAGACGCAGAGACTGAGGAAGGTGTTTGGAGACAAGTGGTGGAGGAAAAATCTTTGAGTGATCGGCAGACATTTAAGAGTGAGAACTGCGTGACACGCAAAAGCGGAAATCTCTAACAATGATATACATATAAAGTAACCGTATATACTTTAAATGGTTAATTATCTGTCAAATGTGTTTGTTAAACTTGATCATCCCTTCCACAAGTTTTAATTGGAATGTTTGTAATTAAGATATACAACATGATAGGTTTATTGTAGAATTGTAGAACTGAGCCCTCGGGGACAGGTAGGGGAACCCGCCAATACACGACTGTGATGGCGAACGTGACGTATCTTATTTACCAGATAATATTGTGAAGGGAATAGATTCTACTTTTAACAGACCGTAACCTAAACGTACCAAGCAACTGAAAGGCGGAAACTCGCAAATCCCAAAACTATGCTGGATAATAACCGTTCGTTACGAGTTGCCTGGTAATGAGAAAGGTTTACATTACGTAAGTTACTCAAAAACTAAAAACTTCGAAATATTGGAAAGAGATTCGCTCTGCTTATTGTCAGGATAATCTATTTCCACACAAAATATTCGTGCTGCAATATTCTGCAGTTTGAAATATTTCTTATATATTACGGTATGCGTGAATGTCACGGTGATTAAATTCTAAAATAGAATCGGGGAATATCACGAGACACTTCTGCTAATGCTAAATTATTTTACTAGCGAAATGATTGAACCATTCCAGCTTTCGGGTAGGCCAGGGGTTCCCAAACTGTGCGCCGTGTCGTCCCAGGCCGCCGTGAGGAGTTAGTAGGGACGCTGCAAGTCCCCCCCCCCCCCTCCTTTTTTTTTATTCCCCAACAAACTAAAAAACTGGAATAGCGTGCGCTGCACGCCTCGCTCTCGCTGTCTTCATTGGTAGGTATTTGTGCTCGTAGTATAAGGAAACTCCTTGTATCTGGTATCCGTTTGAACTGTACTACAGTAGTTTTTGT
This sequence comes from Vandiemenella viatica, assembly GCA_031002005.1. Taxonomy (NCBI): domain Eukaryota; kingdom Metazoa; phylum Arthropoda; class Insecta; order Orthoptera; family Morabidae; genus Vandiemenella; species Vandiemenella viatica. The sequence continues at coordinate 263,468,862 of JARYHS010013630.1, forward strand.
GCAACGCCATGTCTTTGAGTTGATGGCAATAAACGACGTCTGAGAGTCAGAGATTGATTACTGGCGTTACCAGCCAGGGAGGAAAGAAATATATGGAGACGACGCAAGAGACCTTCACCACGCATTGTAGTGACGCCGGGCGGAGGAGGAGTGGGGGTCTTGGCCGCTTCCATACATACACGGGGTATATGTACAAAAACCTCAAGGGGACTCTAGGATAAACGTGACGCCGCAATCTGATGATGGATTATTATATAACTATGAGACAAATAAAAAATAGAGAGTAAAATTTTTTGATATTCTGCTTAGTTGCCGAGATATTCTGTCTCAAATTTGAGATGTTTTTGGTTGAAATTCAGAAGAAAAAATTAGTCAAAGTCAAATTTGATGACGGATTCTTATTTAAAAAGACGAGACAAACGAAAAAGAATAAAAAATTTCGATATCTCGCCTAGTTCTCGAGATATACCGTATTAAAAGTGAGGTGTCTTGAGTTGAAATGCAGAAAAAAAATTTCACAAAAGTCAAATTTAATGATGGAGGCTTATGTAACACGACGAGACAAATCGAAAATAAAGAATACAATTTTTCGATATCGTGCTTAGTTTTTGGGATATACTGTCTCCAAATTGAGGGGATCGGGTTGGGATGCGGCCTGCAACAAAAATTAATTCTGCCAAAGCCACAATGAATTACATGGTGGACATTCAGAATGGATATTTCAGTTTTATTACTACCACTTGTGGTTAGGTTGAAATGCGGCCGAGACCAGAATAAAAATAGTTATCTTGTTACCATACATCGTACGCTTAATTTGGAATACATGGAAGTAGTTTACATGGCGATACACGTTTTGTCACTAACTTGGTTCTCATGAAATTACTAACAGTAATAGATAAATTCTTTGTCCTTTATGGAACAACAAAACCATTCTGGTACAGACTGCATTTAGACCTAACCACAATCTCGATTAACTTGACGCCAGGGAGTATTCTACCAAACTAAAGCGACATCTCTAGACCATGGTTGGAAAAAGGTGTTCAATCAACAATCTTCAGCACCTAGTAACGCTTTTCTAGCGTCTTTCAATGTGGCATACAGAGTGGCGAAGTGCAAAAAACCACACATCCTAGAAGAGCTTATCCCTCCGGCTAGTCTTAACGTTGTCAATATTATGGTGGGAGAATCGGCTGGAATACTAATTTAAAAGGTATCTCTGACGGCATTGAAATACTGTTGCAGGTCATGATGGCTTTCACGTGGAAACGTCTTATCCCGTGCATTCAAGAAAATCACACTTTTCTGCAAGAGGAAGATCATACAAACAAGGTACTTCTCCGAATTAGCCTTTTTGCTAAAACTAAAACATCTGACAAACTTAAAGCTTTGAATTTGTCTCTGCAAGGCAATAACATGTCCACGTTAAAACGGTTGGAGAATTTTGCCACGTATAGGATTAAAGTGCAGTTGTAGAAAAGAAAAATGAGGATAGTAGTTAAGATTGAGTCCTTGCGTTGCACAAACACGCGTTCTCTAATGCGATCGTTGTTTCATAAGACTTTGTCCCTTTTCACGGAACACCTTTCAAATCCTACTGAGAGGTTTTGAAAATACGTTGCGGAAGATAATAACGACAATAATACGTGGATCCAATATCCTTTCAATACTCAAGCTCCAACAGAATTTATTTTACAAGAAGAAAATCTCTTAACTCTTGCGACAACATTCAAAAAACAAATTTACTCGTTTTAATTTAGTGGATCTTTGAATAACAGTCATAAATGAGTATCCACTCAGTTTTCAACATCATATTTACGCGGAGCCAGATTTTCAGCTGTAGCTGTAATAAAGAGTAAATATTACTTAAAAATCAATGAAGAATGAAAGGAGAGTAGTAATAGTATCAAGTCTTGTCACGCGATTTGAAAAAAATGTGGAGATCAGCAAACTTTTTTTTACTTGTGGCTAGTAGGTGGCATGGAACTGGGGTTAGGGAACGGGAAGGAATTAGCCCTTGGTTTTTCGAAGGAAGCATCCCGGAATTCGTCTGGAGTGATTTGGCGAAACCATGGAAAATCCAAATCTGGATGCCCGGACGAGGATTCGAACCGGTGTCCTCCCCAATGCGAGGCCAGATCGTTAACCGCTCACTCACCACACTCGGTATCAGCAAACTCACACGTCGCATTGACTAAGTTATCATTGAATGTTTTCACTTTTTGTCGATTATATAATAAAACTTTTTTAAAAAAGTTGTTTTAATGACTATGCCTTATTAACAGGGGCGTAGCTACCATAGTGCTAGGCGGTGCACCGGGACCCCAACGTTCAGGGGCCGCCAAACATACCTCAAGGAGCCTCAAGCGCTCCTCTGGAAGCCCCCAAAGCGCAGTTTAGAGGGCCCACGGGCCTTCACGGCAAAATGGCGCTTTTTTTAAAGCTCTACCGTCCTCTAAGGGGGCCCCTGAGACACAGGGAACCCCTCACTAAGGGCCCTCACTGCTCAGGGGGGTCCCCAAGCATAACTCAGGAGCCCCAAGCCTCAGCTCAGGGGGCCCCTACCAGCAACACAAAGAAAAAGAAAAAAAAGAGCACCCATCTGGCCTGAGGAGCCAAAATAAATTTTTTTGCACCGGGGCCCTTGTTGACCTAGCTACGCCACTGCTTATTAATGTCATTTCACACATATTTACGGGGGCACCGTGACAAAATACTAAACCTCCAAGTGATCCGTGATCTGAAATAGTTTGAAAACCCCTGGGCTATGGATTTACAGAGAACTTTGTACAAGCTACAATCGACTTGACAGGCAGCAATAAAATCTTCCAGGGCAATGGCAATAACGCATTCAAGAGAGGTTTCAATCTCATCGCGTAACACTCCTTGACCTCTCGACTTTTCCTTGTTTCCAGGGAACTTTCAAGGCAATCTTCATTATTAAGCTTGTTGTGTTGGTCCTTGTGTGGAATTATTCTCGCCATCGTGCAGAGTCAACATGCAAGCAGAATCTTCAGATCAAGTTGTCAGCTGAATGAGAACCTTAGTAGAGCAGATATTTTGAGGCTAACGGTATCAGGATTAATTAAAATTTAAGCACTACTTACCACTAAGAAGAACACACGAATTGTTTGGTACTTTTGTTAGGACAATTCTGTCTGCGCACAGTCGACAGAGTGATGTGCTTGGAGCTTCAACACGCTCCTTGGTCTCTGCCTATTATCAAGCCCATATTGCCCGCAAACATCACAGCTAGATGTCGACAAATGTCTTTAAAATAGTATCGTTTCAGCACAATGCGACAACCTATCCACGAAATCGTTCATTCCTTTTATAACAATATTAAAAATGTCGTAGAAGCCCATTAAACTTTTATCGCATGTATTTTTTTAACTGTATTTATCGTATTAAACGTAACAGCAAAGATTCATCAATGTCCCATTGTCATTCGAGTAAGTACAGTGATAAGATCGTTTAGAAATCAGCAATAGTCTGGAACGGGAGTGCAAATCTGATAAAGTGTGCATTTAAAGACGTCGAGAATGACCGGAATGGCGAGAGTAGTGTGAGAATACCAAATTACCCCCAGATTAGTGGAAAAAGTAACCTGCCTGACTGACGACATGCGTGGAGGGAAAAATTACGCGAGAAATATCAGACATGTCAACCACGCCCTCCTGAAGTCATTTCCGGTGGCGAATTCGCCCTCACGACAGCTGCCATATATGTCAAAGTGGGCGGTGACATTTCAAAACGCATTAATTTACATCGTCCACGAAATTTAACGTTGCCTACCACATATTACAAATGATGTAATGTTATTGTTATTAATAAAAAAAATTAAGCTTGGTATTGTCATTGTGTCCATAACCTTCACGAACAAACAAGGGCCAAAGATATTACTACCAAACTACTTAACTTTATTTAGCTAAGCAACTGCAAAGAAATGACTATCAGAACACTGAACAACAACAACAATTAATAATTCCTTCTTATTTACACATATTCGTTCGATGTAGACATTATATTCATATACTCTTATCACCACCATAGTATGCTAAAAAATAAGGGGTTATGTTTATACCGCGATGCAGTATTAATGTACGTGCGATGGAAGCTTTCATTTCAGAGCAGAAATATTAGCATTCATTATTACAGCAGAAAAAATAATTTAAGTTGCTTTCATGCGCACCATGTTATTGAAAGCACGACTTCCTTTGAATCAAAATAGTTCCACATTTATTGCGATCTACGCAGTATACACCAGTATTAAAACTAATACTACGCGGCATAATGTATGTTAAGATTTATTTTTAATTTTCTTTGCTTTCACTAACCCTCAGAGCCGGATTAATATGGCGCGGAACCCGCAACCAATGTGAAGATATCCTTGGTAGAGCTAAAAAGGTCGCCCATCCGATCTGAGGGTGAGGCTCCCCAATAGGCGCTGGGCCCCCAATAGGCGCTGGGCCCCCAATAGGCGCTGGGCCCCCCAATAGGCGCTGGGCCTCCAATAGGCGCTGGGCCCCCAATAGACGCTGGGCCCCCCAATAGACGCTGGGCCCCCCAATAGGTGCTGGACCTCCCAATAGGTGCTGGACCCCCAGAAGACACGGAGCCCGTTGCATTTGTTAACTCTTGCTACGTGGCTAACCCGGTACTGCTAACGCCACATTACTGGCGCCATTATTTCAGTTTGTGGTTGCCGTCAAAATGCATCCTGGACCTCAAAGTTTTTTTTACAGCGTAAGGCACAAGGAATTGCATTGAGCGTTATTTTGTAACAATTCTACTTAGTTAAGCAACTGCGATCAAATGACCTACCAGAATACCGTCCAATCAGTCATTTGACGGGCTTAAAGGGTAGTAAATATTATATTTATTAATACTATGATTATCGTTTTGAAGTTAATTCACATCATCGGAAATCGGCATAAAGTGACTTCTCTTGCAAATGTATGAATATCGCGGACAGCGTGAAAGTGATATCCACTGATTTATCTATTGTCTGATGAACATTTGCTGCTTTCCACTGATAACAGTTGTGGAGAAGGTTATTGTCGTTCGAAATTTCCTTCAGTCGTTACACATTTTGTCGCTTTTCTTTAGGTTTTACATCGTTTTTACTATTAGATTTTATGTATTGTCAGCATTGACAGTGCTCTTGTGTGTTTATTGAATATGGTATAGCATTGTCCGTGACTGGCTATAAGTAGGTAGATTTTGTAATTGTGGGATTCTTTCTGGCGGAGCACCTGCGGCTGTGTGCAGGGCCCGCTCTAGCGGTATTGCCGCCCCGGACAAATAGACAAATTTCCGCCCCTTAGGATTATGTAGAATTATATATTTAAAAATAATAATAATTTGTAATCGAATAAAATATTTAATTTTAAATTTCAATAAAATCATATATTCATAAATAAACTTATTGAATTTTGATCTAGCGGCACAAAATAGAGAAATTAATTATGAAATATCTATACATAGCCACAAATTAACCATATTTTTACGTTTTTAAATGCTATTACAGATGGATATTATCACACAAACAATCTAAATGCCATTATTTTGAAAATAAAACGAGATTACATCAAATACGCTAAAATCACCAAAAAAAAACCAACTTTTTTTTCTTACCTTCAGGTTGCGAATTTTGTATTACATCTTAAAATTTACTTCATCAGCAATTTCATACTCAATTGCCAAAATGGCTAAATCATTAAATTATCGATTTCTTGGTTTTCGTAAATGCTAAACAAGGCGTCGTATACGTCTCCCAAATGAAATTTTAAAGGTTTTAATGCCTCTATCCTTTTTATCTTACTCTCCCATCTAGTGTCACTCCATGTTTTCAAAATTGAACCCTGAACATGCTTTAAAAGTATTGCCAATCGAAAAGAAGATGCCAAAAAGAATAAATATATTTTTTGGACCATGTTGAAGAAATTAGTGGCTTCCAAGGATCCTTTTGCCACTAATAACAAGATTGAGAGAATGGCTACTACACGGAACATTGATTGCTCGCGAATTATATTGTTTAATTCTAAATTGCACTCCTGCTTTATTGCGCCTCATATTGGATCCGTTGTCAGTCCCTGTCCTCTGATATCCTGCAAATTTAAACACAAGTCATTAAGTTCTCCAACTATAATGTCAGACATTTGTTTTACTGTGGATCTTTCGACTGGTAAGAAGCCTTAAAAGCTTTCATTATTTTTAATTTCAACATCAGGATTAAATTTATTGGTTGAAACATATCTGATTACAAGAGTAATTTGCTGTATCTTACTAAAGTCAGGATTACAGTTTAAAATTATGGAAAAATATTTGAATTTTTTTCATTTCATTAATAACATGAGACTTTACACTTTGATGCAGCAGATCTACTATCCAGGTTTGTATATTTTTCCCAAGATTATTGAGCTTTAGTCTCTACTTTTTAGAGCACTCAGCGGACGTGCTCTTCCATAATGGGATCGTATTCAGACAGTAACTCAACTATTTTTAAAGAATTACCGGTGTTATGCTCAAACAACTTGTCGCTTGTACCTTGAAAAACCAGTCAACTTTTACCAAGCATTTTGGTAATTGCAACGATTCTTAGAAGCACCTCATTTCAATGATTTATTTCGGCATTAATAACTCTTTGAGTGGCAGCATCTACAGTTTTACAACAATTTAATCTTTTTCGCCTGAATATGATTTTTCGAAATTTCATGCTCTTTTAAAGTTTCGTCGAGGTGCTTCTAATTTTTAAAACCCTCCTTTGAGAGAGAACTAACTAAACAACTGAAAATTTTGCAACAGAAGCAGTAAACGCTGTAGCTAATCTCGCAATATTTGCTCTCCGTTGCTGAAAATTCGTGCATAATATTTGCACTAAAACGTCGATCTGTGTCATTGGAAGGAAATTTGTAATTATGCAATAGTTTAGGTGGACCTTGCCTTACTAAAAAGCTTCTTACGGCGTCTCATAAAATTCTTGGCCACAAAGTTTTAGAACGCCTTCTGTGAGTCTCACGTTGGTGTCAGTTCCAGTTAGTTTACAAACTTCGTTAATTTGTTCGCTATTATTCTCTGACGATTCTATACTTCTTTTGTATCCCGACCTGATATTGGATTCTAAGATTTGTTTTGGTAAACCTTGAATACAGTATATTTTTTTAATGCGCCAGATTGATTCTGCCTTTACGCATCCTTTCCCAACCTTCTTTTTTTGTACTGTTAACCAGATAGTTTTCTTTGACCGTCAGAAATTTTGGAAGAGGCATGCACGTAACTCAAACAATGTACACTATAAAATAATATAAAAATTAAATATTTATCCTTGCTCTAAATAAGCTAAAACCATAACTAAGATAAATTATTCTCAGTCGATATAAAAAAATATTTATGCACAACACAAAATATTTTCCATACCCTGTGAACATAAAGAAAGTCTAGTGTTACTACACAGTCAACGCTTATTCGCGGATGATACTATCCGTAAATTTGCTGCAAATACAGAAACCGTGTATTCAGAATGGCAATTTCTATAGGCTTAAACGGAATACGTTCCAAGTTCACAAACAAAAAAAATGATGTGGAATGATTGTCGCACAATGCACTTATTAAACCAAGTGACAAAGTTATTCACATTCACTAAAATAGTTAATGAATTTCTTTTCTCGAGACGATTTTACAAATGCAGCAATTAGAGTATCTGTAAACCGCATTGGTATATATAATAAGCAACATGGATTATATGTTAGCAGTTAGCATTCGAAATTAAATATACTAATGGTATGTGAAGTAACTAATCGGTAATCAGCAGCTGGTAGTATTATTTATTTATTAATGATTGTAAGTACTGTCCCACACCCACTAAACTACAGTTTTTTCATAAGCGATCAAAGCTAAGCGTATGTAGTTTAACCCAACCAAACACTTACAATGCCTGTATCTAATTTGTACAACAAATCTGCGGGGCTCGAGAAGAAATTATTATGCAAATTATTTCACTTCGATTTCCAATAACTAAGATCCATATTGATTTGGTTCATCAATTCAATAAAATAAATACTCAGCATCTCCCGCCAAGCACTATCGATTCCATGTATTAGAGCCTATCTGAAATTGCGAAAAACACTCCTTTTCACGGCATCTAGTAACTTGTGGGCAGTATAACGTCGGAATCAGTGCAGGTAGCCGAGGGCAGGTGTAACAGCCCCCACCTACTGTGCTTCTGTTGTGTACTTTTGTCGTTGTGCGCTTATGTCGTATATCCAACTAAATAACAGTTTAATCATAGATGTACTTACCTTTACAAATTATGAAATCCTGAAGTAAATTTTATGAACTTCCACTTATCACTAATAACGTAATAGTAAGACTAATGATGTTGTGTAATGAAACCACTTTTGTAATTAGCAATAATAAGCAAATTGAGACAACAACGCGTTCTACTCCGCATGCTAAGGCCCAATTCACACAGAAGAGACGTGGCGCGGACTTCGGGCTGGGACCTGGCGCGGACGCGGCGCATTTTGAAGTTGCTCCTATGGCGGAATTCACACATAGGCGGCGAGGCAATGACGCGCCCCTTTGAAGTCCGCGCCCCTTTGAAGTCCGCGCCCCGTCTTTTCGAAGTCTCTAGGGGCGCTCCCAAATAGCTAAGAACTGTAAGTTTTTAACGAACGAAAAAAATCTGTATGTGGATTTTTTTTTATTAATTGGGTATTTAACCCATTAATATTATTAATTTTTTTCTCACACTAACAGCCGAAATGGCGCCCCTAAATTTTAGCGCCCTGGGCAAATGCCCGGTTTGCCCCCCCCCCTAGAGCGGGCCCTGCTGTGTGCAGGGAACAGGGTCTATTTTACACATTCTGCATTCTATTCAGGCTGGTCCTGGGTGTGAACAGAGGCGGCCCTAGCAATTTTTCTAGGTGGTGCGAGATTTCATTGTGGCGCCCTATATGAGCAATCGCTTATTCGTAATTAAGGTATCCATATAGACCAGACTGAAGATAACATACATTTTATTATTATTATTATTTGCGGATAAGCCCATATATATATTTGTTACTGTTTCACGTCGAAACGGCTGGATGGCTTAAGAGAAAATTTGGAATAATGTATTGGCTATCTACTTTTATCCAGATCGAAAAAGTAGTTTCCATGGGACTCGAATACCAATTCATATATGAATGAGTTATGAATTCCAGTCGAGCCAAGCCGGGTGCAGAAAACTTCAGAAAGATTAGTATAGGATAGCAATGGTATGAATGAGAAGCAACAACAGTAGCTAAAAATGAACTCTATGTGTTTGAAAAGGTTTAAATACGCCACTATGGTGTACACAATGCTGACATCACGTGTTTAATGTCAAATTTACGTAAAAGTGTTTAAAACAAATGAGGAAATAAAATCATAACCATAAGGCCTAGATTACCAACTGCTGAGTTTTTGCCCTTTGGCAATTTTATTTTCTATAAATAAAATTGCAAGATCTAAAAGTATATCTTGAGTCCGAGTTTACCGTAAGTAAGTTTTAGTTTACTAAAATTTCATTTTCCTTTAGCGACAGTGACAGTTATCGTTAACAAAATTCAAAGTGCAGCCCATACATTCGAAAATATACCCTGCCAACAGGCCCGCCGCTATCTGTTTGAGCGCCCGCATGCAATACCGATTATGCCGCCCCCTATCTAACTACAGCCAGTGGTGGATCTAGGAATTTTCCGAACGGGGTCAAAAGAATGTGAGATGCCGCCCCTTCAAACATTATTTGCCACCCCCTATTGTTGCCACACCGAGTGTTGCCGGCCGCCTGAAGCAGCTGTTGAGCTAAAAAAAAAAAAAAAAAAAGGGTCGCCCGCTTCCATAATGGGCTGCAAATTTCGTCGCGGCGACAATGGAATGATAACTAACCCGGGGCGGCGACTGTCGATCACTCGATTTGCCGCCTCCCCCCTCGACCTGCCGCCCGCGTGCAGTGCACGCCTTGCACGCCCGCTTACGGCGGCCCTGCCTGCCAACCAGTTTGTTTCATAAGTTGATCTATTATTGGTTCTGCTGATTAGAGAACCATCAACAATAGTTTCAGTTAGAAATTTCCCCAGTCAATTCACAACCTGATATGTCACATTTTTCTCCTTTAGTTAAACTCATTTCTAAATCGACACAGGATTATTAGAATTATTACAATTCAGGAATTGTTTTGGTAATGTGTAAGAACGACACTGTATCATTAAATTTAGATGTGAAAATTGGGTGACAAACGCGTTCTCAGTTGTACCGATCATATGCTAAAACAAATTCATTGTAAACAATTTTTTGGGATCTGTTGCTATCTCATCTACGGCCTCGAACTCAAAATTTCTGGGATCTGACTGGCTTAATAGAAGGATATTTCCCAGTCTGAGAAGTCATCTCTCTAGCTGTTATCAGAACAGACGAATAACTCCGGTACTCTCTCAAATTCAGAGCTCTTTTCCAGCAATTGTGAAGTGCTTCTGAATTCACTTTCATCCTGGATAGCCTTGCTTACAATATTTTCTTGAAAATTCATTTCCAGAAGGGCGCCACAAACTGAAGATAAGGGACTGTGCACAAACTACGTGGCTCGGTCTTGGGGGGGGGAGGGGGGAGGGGTTGGTTGGAAAGCTACGTTGGGCTACGTGGGGGGAGGGGGGGCTTCGAGCCAGGCCACGTAGCTTTTCGTTCCTATTATTTGTCACATTTACAATGAGATACAGAACACACAACAGCATGTAAATATTTATTTCCGCCATTTAATTATCCCCGTATGTAATTTACGATAGTCTGACAAGAGAAAACAGTACAAAATGTCTTCTAGAGTCAATTGGGAAAAAGGCTACGTGTTACGTGGGAGGGGGGGGGGGGGTGGTAGAGGCAAAAGCCATGTCGGGCTACGTGAGGGGGAGGGAGGGTTCACAGGAGGCAAAAATGGAGCTACGTGGTTTGTGCACGCTCCCTAACGAACAGCAGTGGGGCTAGAAACTCTATTCTCCAAACGAGTTTCGTAAAAAATTTTTGGTGATACTCCTTCTAAGTTCTTCGATACCCCTTCCCATCGCTTTTTTGATTGAGAGAACGGAACAAATATTCATTAAGGAAACAGATCTTATTGATGTTTTGGTGGCTTCTGCTATTACCAGATTTAATGACAGCTAAATAAATTAAAAAATGCTTGGTAAGATATTGGATCATGATTTTGCTTGGACACCTTTGTTTACTTCTATCTTATTGGATCCATTGTCATATCTGTGGCTTCGATAATCCAAATCAAACTTTGCAATATATCACAAAAATACAGGCCACTGAGTCCAATCCCAGGTCCTGAACAGTCACTTACCGGCTTTTAAGCATGAAACACTCACAAACTTTGACTTCGTCCTCATTAGTGTCAACAAAAGCAATGTTAAAGATAATTGTTCGACGTGATTGACATCAGGAGTTCAATTCAGTCTAATGGAAAAGTATTTAGATGTCTTAACCATAGTCAAAATTTTATTAAGAAATTCAATCGTTCTGAACACATTTTCCAAAATAATAGACATTAGTCTCATTAGCAATACGGCGAAGATGCTCTATCATCACAGTGCCTTTTTTTCCTAGCAGTTGCAATATACCCAGTTAGTTATCATTATATGAAGCATTTAGTATTTCAAATCCAAAGAATTATTGCAGCTTTAAAAATAATACTTTGGACATAATTCATTCGAGGATCGCAACCCACCGTGATTTTTCGTCTTCAATTTGTATTTACAAATGCTTGTCTATTACACTGAAGCTCTTTAATCGAATCCACGCTTCTATCCAACTGAGCGTGGTGTGCTGGTGATTTGAAGAAGTTTCATGAGTTTTTAGATGCTCTGATAAGTAGCTCCAATCATCAAATTCTTCTTTTCCCAAATAAGAGTGAGACCTTCTGTTGAATAAACAAGAGTAAAAATAATATAATTTATCTTCAGATTAAGAGTAAACAAGCCATCTTCTTTTATAAATTTCTTCATTTGACATTTCTCTTTGAAAATGCGTATTTGATAAATGACGTCCATGACTTATTTTTTTCGTTGCTCGAATAATTATTTCATCTCTCATTACAGTGTCAAGGAGTGACCATTTTGAAATATCATCATAATTTGCACTTTGAAAAGGCGACGGTGATGGTATGGATGGTATAACCCATTTTCAAGTGTAAGGACGTTACGACCAGAGCAAACTCTTCTTGTACTGTACATTCTGCTCTGTATCATCATGAGCCTCGTCTGAAAAACTTCTATAAAATAAGTTTTCTTCCATCACTTGCTGAACTAGTTCTGATGACGACGAATCAGATGACATCTCAAACCTAAACAATTTTGCAAGCAATTTTGAAGCTTTCTCAATTTCGCCTGGGTTTATTTTTTTTAATAAAAAAAAAGGTTGGGGGGGGGGGGGGAGCAGGAAGCAATCATCTAAGGCAGGGGTGGCCAACCCAAATGATCTCGCGGGCTACTTTGGAAGTGCATCATAACTCCGCGGGCCGCATATAAAATTATATATCCCCACTAGAGGCATTTTGTTGGAGTTAAAAATTGAAACATGAGTTATTATTGTGTTTACTATTATTCTTACATGTAAACATAGATAATATAATAATAATGATACAAAACGCACATTGTAAAGAAATATGGAACACTAAAAATGAAATATAAAAAATATTTTGTAAAAGTGTGAAGAATCTCGCGGGCCGGAAAAATGTTCATGGCGGGCCGCGGATTGGCCACCCCTCATCTAAGGTTTAACATTGTAGAAATAGATAAGTAGGTTGACTCTCACATCATGCACATATTCCCACATGCAAATGTCTGTGCCAGATCTGGGGGGAGGGGGCAATTGAGGCCACTTATCTCTAGTGAAAAAATCATATTTAAAGAAGCGGTAAATGACAAATTCGTGAGCGGCGACCTTCATTCTTAGCTCTACTGCCCTCTGTGGCCTCCTTCAGCGGGAGGAAAAATGAAAGCACAGCTTCAAACTGCTGCGGGCGGCAGTCGCAGTCTTTGGCCCCGACTCAGATAATTCGTAGATCCGCCACTGGTGAATGAACTTCAAGACTACAGCCGAAAAGGCAGGAAACGGGTGCGGGAGGAGAGCACTAATTATAGGATGAGTTGTAGTTTTCTTGAATGGAGAAACTCGAGGCTGAAGCTCTTATGTTTCTAAGCTCTTCTGTATGATTAATATATATATATATATAATTGTAAACAGCCAGCTGGGTTATTATGTTATTTATTAATCATTTTTCGCGCAGACCATCTCTCACTGCATTTTTGGCGCCCCCCGTTTGACGGCGCCGGTGCGGTCGCACCGCTCGCACCGCCCTAGGGCCGCCCCTGGGTGTGAATCCCCACACCAGGCACGTCTACTCCATCACCGGGCGTATCAGGCTGCAGTAGGTACTATCTCCGTTATTGGCCGACAGTGAACTACCCCTGTTTAGTATTGGATACAGCTTCTGAAGCCTAGCTGCGACTCTTTTGCGCATTTTCTCGATGTGTTTACTTCATGTCAGATGGTTGTCAGGTATCACACCGAGGTACCGCACGGTGGGAGACCACGCAATGTTTTCCCCATTGAGGTGTAGAGCAGGGGCTTGATTTTGCTGATGACTGCGTTTCCATAGATGCATCGTCAGCATAATTTCCCGAGTCTTGGCAGTAGTCGGGGAGATTCTTCACAGTCTTGCCCACGCTTCTGTCTGTTGTAAGAATTTTTGGAGCCTTCTGATGGTGATTTCTTTATTTCTGTGAGCTATGAAGAATGCAGTGTCATCCGCAGTACGGACCGTTGCATGAGCTGGTCTGCAATGCACTGGTTGTACAACATGGAATTCCTGTGTTACTCCAACACTGATGGGGTAGCGAGTGGACAGAGCATTGCCAACCTTCACTCTGAATGATCTTCCTATGATATAGCTGAGTATCAGCTTCACAAGTGGGCCCTGGTGTCCCTGGTTGTAGAGCTTGAACTATGGTTCGTTATGGCAGCCGGACTCAAATGCCAGCGCTACATCGAGTAACGCAAGTGGATAGTAACACCGGTGGGTGAAGGCAATTGTTGCGCGTCCAAATGTCCCCGTAATCTGCGCAATGACCCCTCTAAAACCCAAACTGGAAGTCTGGCAAGAACCTCTCAAAAACGTTGCTCATCGAAGGAAGGATGCTCATAAGACGGTAGTTTTGCTGTTCTTTGCCGCTTTTGCTTCCAGCATCTTGGGAAATGCCGAATGCAGAGGATTACGTTGAATATCTGCGTTAGATGTTCTGCGACCAATCGCTGCAGGTTTTTATGCAGCTGTTTAAACAAGTTGTCATTTCTGGGAGTCTTCTTAGAGTAAAGTCGGGTTAGGATACGGTAAACTTCCTCAGCAGTAATTTCTTCGATCAAATATCTGTCGTCCTCTGTTGCTAGAAAGCATGCCAATCTTCTACGGTCTTCTGTGACTTCTTGCTCATCGTAGTCGTCTGCAGGCATGAATTTTTTTTCAAAGGATTAGTAAGAACATTAGCTTTGTCTACGTCGCTGAAGACCCCATTCGCCATGTATTGGAGGCAGTCTAGCGCGCTGTTTAGTGAAACGGCGTGTTTCGAGCAAGAGGTTTCAGTCATCAGGATATAGGGTGGCTAGTCATGAAGACCATTCACTATTTCTATGTTCTTGAAGAGACGCCTTAAGCTATCGCTGTAGACGATTTAGGAGATATCTGGTGTCGGAGCGTCCAGTTAATTTCCGTTCTTAGGCCAGTCTATATTTAAGTCTGATTTGAGCTAATAGATGTGGTGGTAACTGCCTTGTAATGGAGGAAGATTATGCATTGGTGGCTGCTTCGATAATTGATGCAAAGAGTTATTTCAGCCTCGATTTTCCGTGCTTCGAGCGGGCGGGGTTGGCGTTGAGATACCACGATTGCATCACAGAATTGTTCCAGATATTTTCTCTAGATTTTTTAAGGTTTACCGCTTTTGGTCTTCACGAGCCGACTTCTATTTCAATCAATATAGGTGAATGGTCAGATGATAGACTGTTCACATTACATCTATTGATGAATCCCGCAATTCCCCAATTGATGACTATATCTAGGACGTCAGGCCACTTGACTTGTGGGTTGCGCCTGAGAGCAAATCTATATAGTTGTTGGCCCGCAAGGTTCCTTTTTCTTGTGTGCCACTTGGGGTGCTTCGAGTTTAGATCACCATCTACAATAATTTTACCACCAATCGAAAGACGGTCAAAGTCATCAACTGTAAGTTGTTTCCGCGAAGGCCTTTATATGCTGCTATTACAGTAACTGGACAGGTTGTCCTCTTAACTTCTATAGATAGGTTTCTAGTTGCTCTATTTGAGGCGATAATATTGTATGGTGAGGGATTTCGCGTTAGATGAAATTTGCTACGACACCTCATGCAGCAGATCTTTCGTATCCGTAGCAGCAGTATCACGAAGACCTTGTTTAAGATGGGTTTCAGTTATAAAGGAGATGTCTACATCATCTACCCGGAGAAATTGTCTGAGATCACCAAACCGTTGGAAAATGCCGTTAGCACTCCAGGCGCATAATGATAGTCTCTGCATGTGTGTTTTAAGCATTATAGGTCTGGGATTTCTTTAGTTGCTCGGTGTTCGATGCTGTCTTGACTGCAGATTTGATATATGAGGCTAGCTAATCAAACATTGCTAGATGAGAAGGCTGCCAATAATGTTCAGTCTTTAGGTGCTTCAGATGAAGGTCTAGGGTGGAAACGGTGTTGGCAGACTTGATTATAAGTATTATAGTTATCTGCTGCCGAGGATTTGGGTGCTTCTTACGATGTTTGAGTTTTACCGGTGATTACTTTCGCAAGGGAGGTAGTCGATGTGCGATTATCTAACTGTTGATCCATGCTTTTCTCGAGTTCTGTGGTCCCTCCTTCAGCAATTTACGTTAACTAGGTTTCTGCTGTGGTTTATTCACCACATTAATGGGTTCCTATCCGTTCTGCCGAGGTAGTGGATAGTTGTTGGTTTCTTCGCGGCCACTGGATTGACCTTGCGGGGGTCCTTGGTGATCTGCTGTGCTCTCTTCGTTTCATCACGCTTCTTCTGTTTAGTTAATGATCCCCTGCTGACTGTTGAACTGCGCTAAAATGATGGGCATTCTTTATAACTAGCGACGTGTCGTCGTCCGCAATTTGCACATGGAGTACTTTCCTTTCTTTGGAGTAAAGTCATTGGACAGGTGGGTGGCGGTGCACTTTACGCAGACAATTGAGCCGTTGCAGTGACGTGCAATATGTCCTAGTGACTTTCCCGAGACTATTCGATTAGCGTAATTTATCAACTGCTAGACACAGACATCAGAGCTTCTAGGTTGGAATTCTTTCTATTTTGCGGTCTGGCGGATAGAACCACCAGGAGCATGGGATCTGATCCCCCAGGCTTTTTGGGTTCAGATACGGCGCGGACATCAAATCCGAGGTTTTCAAGTTGTTCGTTAATAGCTGCTACAGGCATGTTAGATTCGATTCTGCGAAGTACGGCAGTACAGTAGCTTTTTACACTACACAGATAAATGTGTAGTAGGAGGCACTTTTCCTCTGGAGTGAAGATGTTACAGCCAGGTAGCCATAATTATATTGAAAGTCAGCTTTACCTTCTCGCTCCCCCCCCCCCCCCTCCCAGCTGATTTGGCGTGGAATTATCACCCTTGGAGGACCGCTTTGACCATTTGGTATAGATTCTTGCAGTTACTTTGAACCACTATATGTTGATTGTGGTTTTTACTTTTGATCTTGTTGCTGCTGCTGAATTTTGTCCTGATCTGCTTCGTCAATTAGGGAGTTGAATGGATTTGGAATCTCCATTTCTATTTCCTTTTGAGAGGCTCTCTGGGGTTGCGGGGGGGGGGGGGGGAGGGGAGGCAGATTGTTTTCCCTGCTGTCTAAAAGTCACTGGGCGATTCTGCTATTGTTGCGGTAGTTTGCATTACAGTCCTGCAGAGTTTCTTCTTGTCCTTTGTGTATTCCGAGGAGGTAGATTTTGTCTTATCCGTCTTCTTCCCTTTGTGGATCCAACAGAAGGCTCTGTATCTCTGCTTCCCCTATTCTTTATAGTCTTAGAAGACAGTCTACATTCTCGACGATCTTGTAGTGGAGGTGACATTACTGGTTGCGGCGGATATGGTGCTACTGATACTTGTTATGTTGGAGTGGAGGTGCATGAACGCGCTGCAGAGCCTCCTGGCAACGGGGGAGTGATGTTCACCTTTCCTTGTGCTTGGTGGAAGGTCTTGGAGGCAAGTTGAGCACCAAGAGTAGGTGAGTTGGCGTTGGAAGCACCCTCAACCAGGATCTCAATTCCACACGGATTTTCTTGGTTGAACAGCCGTACGCCGAGAGCCTCAGTGGTGCCAATTGAGACGTTTGTCGTCACAGGTATTACCACGTCCCTAACGGCGCTAGATTAACCATCACAGAGGCTCTTATTGTGTTTAATGGGAATTAAATAGCCTTTCGCATAACGGAATCTTGTTCTGTCTTTCTGCTGGTGGAGTTACCATCTTCCTCGACTTTATACAGCTGTTTCTAACAACTCTGGCTTATGGAAAAATATACATGCTTCCAAATATAATATATGTCTGACCGCTCCCTCAGGTTATATTTTTGTCTCCGCGATGTTAGAGTCTACCCTTGGCTCCCAGCAGGCGGCGGGAACTGAGGCAAATGACTTTGCCCGTGTTCATTAGCTGCCATCCTGCAGCACCCTTAAACTAAGAATGAAATATGTATTTGTTTTTTATTATTACTCAAAATACACCTCTCTACAGCCACAGCAAATAATAGATTCCTTAGTAAAAATCCTGTTAACTACTTAATTCTAAATCTTACAATTCCCACTTATTCGCACATTTTTATTACATTCTTTTATTTCGTCGCATCACAAACTAAATGACTCGAATGGAGAAATTTCAGATAGAAAAATTCGAACAACATGACGGTAAACAGAAATGTTGATATCGTCAGAAAACCACCAATGCCGGAATATAGCTTCGTTTAATGGAATCATATCACGCCAGCGAGAGATAAATTACATTAAAATTAAATTAAAACATTCTTTCGGCGTCTTAATGCGAAGCAGATACCAGTTAGATTTTAATCCACATATAATCTGGTTTCGAAGTTCGCGACATTGCTGTGTTGTGGCTAAATTTTTGTTTTGGGTTGTGTTTTAGTTGCGTGTTCAATACCGTCCAGCCCGCCACGCCCTTCTCTCTTAATGGAGCTGATGTAATGGAGAGATGGGGCCGGCAAAGGACTGTAAAAACAGTTCCAGTTTGCTATGATTTTTATCATCGTCACGCTCTGGAAAGTTCTCGGTAGAAAGGATTTCTGCATCTTCTGCCATTTAAATAATCAAAAGAATTTTATAACAATAAAAAAGTCTGGAGGTTGCCAGATTATGACATTATAATATGACTTTATTCGTCGTCCACAGTTTCAAAATCTAACCGTACACCTTGGATGATTATACTTATTAAATAACTAGTCATTTTAAAGTAAACAGATGTACATTGCTTTGATTTTTTTTTTTTCATTATTCCGATAAGTTGTACGGCACATGCATGGGTAGAATCTTTAATGTTCTGGTAGTAGTCGTAATACTATTTTGAGATTACAGAGTAAATGGTTTATTTACGGTTTAATATGCCAGAAACCATGACGTAAGGAGCACAACCATTTTTGGCATAAACTTACATCAACAGTAATTATAGTCTATTAATACGTAGGATGAAGCAGAGTGTTCGGATTGTAGGATTTTGGTCAGCATGTATAATTTTTTTCTTCCGGTTTTAGGCCTAGTTGAAGTCAACGTTATTAATAGAGGCGGCATGCAACGGGAAGGAATTCGGCCATGACATACTGAAAGAATTATCCCGGCATTCTCCTGGTGTAATTTCGGCAAACATGGCAAACAAATCTGAATGGCCGGACGGTGATTTGAATCTGCGACCTCCCGAATGCGAGGTATGTTGAAGGCGTCGTTCCAGTCGCGTAACCTTCATCCTGTGTGGTTTTTCTTTGTCATTTTGTATTTCAACATTTCTAACAGAATACTAGTTGAGAATAGCCTCACTAGTCAGACCTACTTCCCTGCAGTAAGACAAATACCACTTAATAACCATTCATATTCACTACAGATCTTATCTTAAACATACGTTTGTTTCAGTCACATTGGTTGTACTGTATGTGTATTTACCATGACATGTTTCACATCCCAGAGGTCCTTCCTTAGCAGGGTCCCATGAAACAAGATTGATAAATAAAATAAAACAAAAAATAATAAGAGACTTCAGGTTTTATTATTCTGTTAACCGTGTGGTACTCAATATTCTCATCACCCTGACAATTCTAATATTTTGAGAGTACTGGTTTACACATTCTAAATTCATTACATTCCAGACATACATAATACACATATACATCAATGTAATAAAAAAAAACGTTATTGCAAACATTTAGCGAAAAGACCATCTTTTAACAATTTATTATTTTCATCTCAAATTCTATTGGCTGCTACACATAAAATTTTATATTCTATCTCCTATATTCTTACAGTAGTGGATGTTTAACCTACTAGTTATATTTATAACTAGCTGGTACCCACGACTTCGTCCGCGTTTGTAAAGAATTTGGATTGACAGCTACCGACATTAACCACCATAGTGCACGATTGGAGACTCGATGCTATTACCACACACAACACCAGTCATCTGCGCTATGTAGTTCAGGCAGCAAAGTAAAATATACGGACACACATGTCTTTCGTCGAAATACGAAAATATCCTTGATCGACCAATTTCAACCACCATATCACCCACACTGTCACAGTTACCAAAATTCGGCCAACGTTGTGATTGACGCGTGACTGAGCTGCTACCACACACAAACACCATTGATCTGCGCTAGATAGTTTTGGCTGAAAAGTGATACACGATGACTCACACGTTTTAGGTAGAAATATGAAAGTGCCGCAGGTCGACCACTTTCAACCACCAAATCTCCCACACCCCCATAGCTACCGACATCTAACCACCATAGTACACGATAGGAGACACGATACCACTACCACACACAAACACCATTGGTCTATGCCATGTAGTTGTGGCAGCAGAGTGACATATATGGAGACACATGTCTTTGGTCGAAATACAAAAATGCCCTGCATCGACCACTTTTAACCATCATATCTCCCACAGCTATCGACATTCGGCCAACGTTGGGCATGACAGGAAATTCCATGCTACTTCCACACACAAAGACCAGTGATCTGTGCTAGGTAGTGGTGACTGAAAAGTGAAATATACGAAAGCATGTCTATTTTTATTTATATATAAGATTATTTCTTCTGGCTTTGATGTGTCAGAATACATCCAGTAGGCCTACTTAACAAAAAGTTTGTGGGCTACAGGAGGAGAGTTATTTACTAATATTAATAAAAAGTAAAAAAAATAAATGTAAATGCGACACAAAAATTCGCATCGCAAAAACATTTCAATAACTGCTCAAGATAAAAAGGCAAGCAAAACCATAAGTAAAAAAAATCCCTCTTTTATCATGTTACTGATTGCGTTCTGCGCAATTTCCAGAAACAAATCTAGCAGTCATTTTTTGTACCTTCTCCAACTCCTATATTTGATACTCAAAATCTAAGTCCCGTACTACATTACCACATCGAAGCAATGGTCTGAACAAACTTTTTACCCCAATTCCTTTACTTCTCTCATCACTCTCTTCAACAAGTGCAGAACTTTGAAACATTTTCCTACTACCTATCCAGTTCACTACAGTACTCAGAAACATTGCAAGGGAAATAAGTTAGTCACTAAATCCTTCGAGGTTTGCTTATAAGGGAGCGTGCATAAACTAAGAGGCTCGGTCCAAGTGGGTGGAGGGGGGAGGGGTTGGCTACCAGGCTACGTGGGGGGAGGGGGGGGTCCCGAGCCAGGACACGTAGCTTACTTTAATAACATTTTTTACATTTAAAATGAGGAACAGAACTCACAACAGCATGCGAATATTTATTTCCCTCAGTTAATTATCTCCGTATGTAATTTACGATAGTCTAGGAAGAGAAAACAGTGCAAAATATCTTCTGGAATCAAAAGGGGAAAAAAGCTACGTGCTACGTGGGGGAGGGGGGGGGCGGGAGAGGCGAAAGCCACGTAGGGCTACGTGGGGGGGAGGGGGGGTTCACAGGAGGCCAAAATGGAGCTACGTGGTTTATGCACGCTCCCTTAGCGCCGAGAGTGTCGCGTGCTCCAGTGTTTGAAAGAGTGGCCAATGGGTAAAGCGTTCTCGATACATATGACTCATAAACGTGTTTCCGCTGTTACATTATACGGGTCTTCCAAGGTTTAATTGTTCATAAAACATAAAATTAAATTCCAGTCTGTCGGTCATATTTGAATTAAACAACTGCTCAGGTTATGACATTCTTTTTACTGTATTTATGGAATTATTATGAACATCTTTTTCATTCAATAATTTCAATAAGTAACTATATGACGTATTTCCATGATTAAATCATTTGTAACTATCCATAATTTGAAGGTACAACATGGTTAATATTTCAATACATATTATACCAATATGAAATATTAAAAAATGTTTGTTTATACTATTAAGCTAGCTGGCTGTCCGTTTGTCCAGGCATCACGCAAAACTACTGAATCAATATGGATGAGATTTTCGCAGTTTGTAAGCTTGTTATCCAGCTTGAAATCTGTGGTATGACTACATGCCCGGGGAAAATTCGTTCGTACAGAGAACAGATATGCGCCACAGATCAGACCATCTCAAATGAATAGTCCTTACTAGAGACCCACAAAAAGATCAAGCTGCGAAACAAATAGTCCACCCACTGGTTATGTATTTCTGACAACGTCAACTTTGGTTATTTATTTTTGAAGTTTATATCATGGAGGAAAGAAATATATGGAGACGACGCAAGAGACCTTCACCACGCATTGTAGTGACGCCGGGCGGAGGAGGAGTGGGGGTCTTGGCCGCTTCCATACATACACGGGGTATATGTACAAAAACCTCAAGGGGACTCTAGGATAAACGTGACGCCGCAATCTGATGATGGATTATTATATAACTATGAGACAAATAAAAAATAGAGAGTAAAATTTTTTGATATTCTGCTTAGTTGCCGAGATATTCTGTCTCAAATTTGAGATGTTTTTGGTTGAAATTCAGAAGAAAAAATTAGTCAAAGTCAAATTTGATGACGGATTCTTATTTAAAAAGACGAGACAAATGAAAAAGAATAAAAAATTTCGATATCTCGCCTAGTTCTCGAGATATACTGTATTAAAAGTGAGGTGTCTTGAGTTGAAATGCAGAAGAAAAATTTCACAAAAGTCTAATTTAATGATGGAGGCTTATGTAACACGACGAGACAAATCGAAAATAAAGAATACAATTTTTCGATATCGTGCTTAGTTTTTGGGATATACTGTCTCCATATTGAGGGGATCGGGTTGGGATGCGGCCTGCAACAAAAATTAATTCTGCCAAAGCCACAATGAATTACATGGTGGACATTCAGAATGGATATTTCAGTTTTATTACTACCACTTGTGGTTAGGTTGAAATGCGGCCGAGACCAGAATAAAAATAGTTATCTTTTTACCATACATCGTAAGCTTAATTGGGAATAGCTGGAAGTAGTTGCCATCGCGATACACGTTTTGTCACTAGCATGGTTCTCATGAAATTACTAACAATAATAGATAAATTCTTTGTCCCTTCTGGAACAACAAAACCGTTCTGGTACAGACTGCTTTTAGACCTAACCACAATCTCCATTAAATTGCCGCTACAGAATCAAACTATGTAGACACACCCACACACGCATATTTGAATCGCAAACTGCATTTAGGGTAACAACACAGATTGCTTCAAGATTCCTATATTCCATAACATAATTTAACACATTTAATTTCATCGTACACTGTCAGTATAAACTGCAACGTGACGAAAGAAATCTTAATACTAAATTCACTGAATAGCGATGTAAAAATCACCCTGCTAAATCTCATTTTCAACACTCGTTAAAAAGTAATGCTAGTCTATTATGTGCAAAATAGCAGGGTATGCTGATTTTCTACACTACACCAACAAAAATTTGAGAACAAAGTCATCCTATGACTAAATATTTATAGACAGGCACCAAAGTTTCCAATTCCTACTACCCACTTCAAGAACAATAATTATAATGCAACTTACTTATCAAATGATATTCCAGGTTCTTTCCTCTCTTGCCTATTTGTGCAACCGTATGCAACAGAAGATGGCATTATAAAAATCTTAGACACATTACAAAATGAAATAATCACGGCATCAAACACAATGTGAACTTTGTATTTGTATGGGTTCGCAATATGGCCGCTGCCGCCACCGCGAATGCTCGAGAGTTTCGAGCCGGCAACACAGTTTTAACTTCACTTCTACTCCATATATTTCCTTCCTCCATGGTTTATATGGGCAAAAATTCCTACGCACACCAAGAACCGGGAGAGCAAAGCAGCAGGAAAATACAAATGAAGAAAACTGAACCATGTACATAGAGAAATGAAACAGCACAACTAAGCCAATAAAGCTAAGAAGAATTATATATATTAATAACATACAAAATACTCAAACATTTATGCTAGGAAGGTTATTTTCAGCGATTAATTTGGCATGAGAAAAATATTATAGAGATATATGGTGTATTACTGATAAAGAGAGTATTTTAACACTAAAAAATACCAACTTAAATAGTACTTATAAAACTAGAAATATTTGGTAATCTTTTAAGGTAAGATAGAAAACCAATGATAATATGAAATCCTTGAAATATGGATAAATACGCTGAGAAAAGAGGGGGCATGCTGGAAACAAAGTAAGATTTAGGAACTAGGAAGAAACAAGTGAAACGAAAATGATGCCACTATTCAAGAAACGGTAAGAAACAAATACAACACAGAATGTCAACTTTATCGTCGAAGCACCGAGAATTTTTTTTTTTGCAATAAATTAAGATAGCGGTAAGTTCTCAATATAAAACCCAGAACGAGTTGTTTGCGTACTTTTCCCTCGATCATACAGAACTTTTTACAAATAAGCAGTGGCGGCCCTAGGACGGTGCGAGCGGTGCGACAGCACCGGTCGCCGTCATATGGGGGGCGCCGAAATTGCAGCAATAGATCGTGTGCGCGAAAAATGAAAAATAGCAGAAAAGATATGTCGCTACCCAAAAAAAAGTACTTATAAAGAAAACAAACCTAGCCAAAACTGAGAAGTCTTCAAAATTGCTTGCAATTTTTTTTTAGATTTGAGAAGTTATCTGAATCGTCGTCACCAGAACTAATTCAACACGCGGCGGAAGAAAATTTTTAATGGAAGTATTTCAGACGAGGCTCATGATAAAGAGCAGCATGTGCGAAAATATTTATCTATGGCTGGAACGTCGTCTGCTGTTCAAAATATTACAGAATGGAATATATCAAATTAAATTAAATAACAGATATACCACCACCGTTGCCTGTTCAAAGTACAATTTATGATGATATTTCAAAAAGGTCTCTCTTTGACTCTGCAGCCAAGATGAAATAATTATTGGAGCAACGGAAAAATAAAATATAAAAACCCATCGACGCCATCTTTCGAATACGCATTTTCAAAGGGTAATGCCAAATTGGAAACCTATAAAAGATGGTTTGTTTACTTTAAACCGAGCATGGTGGGTGATTGGTTAACGTTCTGGCCTCGCAGCGAGGGCGCGGGTTCGAATCCTCGTCCGGGCATCCAGATTTGTGTTTTCCATGGTTTCCCCAAATCACTCCAGGCGAATGCCGGGATGCTTCCTTCAAAAAGGCCACGGCCGAATTCCTTCCCGTTCCTCGTCTCCAATACCACCCCGCCTCTAATGACCTAAGCCGTCGACGAGGCGTAAAGCCGTAAGTTAAAAAATAGTAATTTTCTTTAAATCTGCAGTTAAAGTATTTTTTTTTTGTTGTTGTTGTTTATTCAACAGAATGTCTCACTCTTATTTGGACAAAGTAGGATTTGATAAGTGGAGCTACTTATCACAGCGTCTCAAAACTCATGGAACTTCCTCAAATCACCAGCTCACCATGCTCAGTTGGATAGAAGCGTTGATTCGATTAAAGAACTTTTGTATAATAGACAAGCATTTGTAAATACAAACTGAAGACGAAAAATCAGGATGGGTTGCAATCCTCAAATGAATGTATTCGTTTTATATGCAATAATTTTTTGTTCAGAGGAAGCTTTGGATCTGAATCACTGAATACTTCTTATAATGGTAACTTCCTAGGTACATTGCAATTGCTGGGAAAATATGACCCTGTTATGATGGAGCATCTCCGCCGTAAGGTTAATAATTATTTTGGCAAACATATTCAAAACGGAAGAAGTTCGTAATAAAAATTTGACTATGGATAAGTCATCTAAACACTTTTCCATTACACTGAATTTAACTCCTGATGTCAGTTGCGTCGAATAATTATCTTTAACATTTTTTTTGTTGTTGACACTATTGAAGACGAGGCCCATTTGCCTGATTGTTTCGTTGCTTTTAAAAGCCGAAAGCGACTCTTCGGGGGCTGGGCTCACTGGCCTGTGTATCGAGGATACTTTGCAAAAGTTCGATTTTGATATGTATGATTGTCGAGGCCAAAGATATGACAATAGATCCAGGATGGTAGGAAGAAACAAAGGTGTCCAAAGCAGAATTTTTTAATCTATGTAGCTGTAATTAAGTTTGGTAATGGCAGGTGCCGCCAAAACATCAGTTAAATCGGTTTCTTTGTCCAGATTTATTTTTAAAATATTTGTTCTATTCTCTCGATCAACAAAGCGATGGGAAATGGTATCCAAGCCCTTGGAAGGACTATCGCAAAAAAAAACGAAAGTTGTTTTGAAAATTTAGTTTCTAGCTTCCATGCAGTTCGCGACGCCCTACTGGAAACGAATTATTCAGTTGCAGCAACAGGGGCCTTGTCCCTGAGTCAGATCATGGAGCAATTTGAGTTCATAGTTTCAACGGTGACTTGGTATAATACATTGTTTCAAGTAAATATTCTAAGCAAGGCTATGCAGCCTGAAAGTGGATTTACGAAACGCTTCACAATTGCTGGAAAACAGCTCGGAATTTGAGAAAAATATTCGTCTGCTCTGATAACATCTAGAGAAATTGCTTCTGAGACATATTCAATTATTAAGCAAGTCAGATACAAAAGAAAGCAAAGACTTTTTTGATATGAGGCCGTAGATGAGATAGCAACAGGGCCCAGAAGAATTGTTTACAATGACGTGTTTTGGCACATGATCGATACGATTAAGAATGCGTCAGTCACTCAATTTACACAACTATCCAGATTTAATGTTGTTGTTGTTGTTATTAGGGTTTTAGGGCGCGTCGACGACGGGGTCATTAGCGCCCTAACAACAACCAGGCGTGACAACGTGGCAAAATTGCCGTCTGTGTGGCCGACTGTAAAGGGGTCGGCCACAGAGACAGCACAATAAAATACTAGCACACTAATTAAAATACCGTCTGCGTGGCCGACTGTAAAGAGATCGGCCAAGCAGACAGCAACGTAAAACATAAAACTGAAAATAGGCAATAAAATATAAAAATACATACATTAACTGGTTGGCTGTAAAAGGGCCAACCAGTTTAAAAACCGCGTAAGCTGGCTGGCTGTAAAGAGGCCAGCCATATAAGCAGTGTTAAAAGTAAAAACAGTACTTGGATTAGTGGCTGTAAATCGCCACTAATCCAATCTAAAACCTAGGCCGATCTGCCCAAAATTTTTGGGACAAGACCGGCCAAGCTGCAAAACTTTAAAACCTTAGCCACGTTGTCACGATCATCGTTTAAAATAAGGGACAGATCGTTGGCTAAGCCAACGTCTGCCCTTAGATCTAAAAACAATACACATTCAGTTAAAATGTGGCGTACCGTCAAAGGTACGCCACAAGCATCACATTCCGGAGGGTCCTCTCGGCGGAGAAGAAAACTGTGCGTCAGAGGACAGTGCCCTATTCGGAGGCGAGTAAGGAGAACCTCATCCCTCCTCGCCCGCTGGAAGGAGCTGCTCCACGGCTGAACGGTCGGTTTGACCAGCCGGAGCTTGTTATGCTCAACTTCCAGCCACTGCCTCTGCCAAACATCAAAAACAAATCTCTTCGCCGCCGAGGCAAGGTCTGACTTTGGGACCGGTACAAAGTCGGTTCTGACCTTGTCGCAGGCTAACTTGGCAGCTTGATCAGCTGCCTCGTTCCCTCTGATTCCCACATGGCCCGGTATCCAGCAGAATAACACCTCCTTTCCACGAGATTGGAGGGAAAGGAGGGCGTCCTGGATGTCCTGGACTAGACGATCTGCTGGATACATATTCTCTATGGCCTGAATACAACTGAGGGAATCACAGCATATGATGAACAACTTATCGCGCATTACTTTCATATGCTGGAGCGACTTCAACACGGCATAGCATTCGGCAGTGTAAACGCTGCACCTGCCGTCCAATTTGAATGTGTAAGTCGCTCGAGGGAACACTACGGAGCAACCAACTCCGTTAGCCTGCTTAGACCCATCCGTATACACCGGGGTAAACGTGTGATACTGGTTTAAAACATCAGTAAAAATTCTGATAAAAACATTATCCGCGGTACACAACTTGTTGTGCCGCGATAATTCTAAAATTGTTCTGGGCCTCTTTAAAAGCCAGGGAGGAGATTTACTCCAACCCTGGTGATAAAAAGAAGGGAGCTCGAATCCGTATTGTTCTAAAATGGCCTTTGTACGGTAGCTGAACGGTTTAGTGGCTCTATGCCGATTGGTATAGAGCCGTTCGTAGTTGGGGTGCAGAACTATGTCGTACACGGGACTGCCAGGTGTTATGGCAACGTGGAGGAAGTGTCGCACCATGAGGAGTTGCCGGCGGATGGTAAGCGGCGGCTCGCCCGAGTCAGCACAAATGCTGACAATGGGGCTGGTGCGATAGGCACCCGTGGCGAGCCGGATTCCTGCATGGTGGACACTATCCAGTATACGAAGATAACTGTCCCGTGCCGAACCATAGACAATACAGCCATACTCCAACCGCGACCGTACAAAGGCTCTGTAAAATTGTAGCAGGCAGGAGCGGTCAGCGCCCCATGACCTGCCACACAGACATTTTAAAAGGTTAAGAGCTTTTAAGGCCCTGGCTCTCACATCTTTTAGATGCGCAAGCCAGTTAAGCCTTGTGTCAAAAATGAGGCCCAGAAATCGAACACTATGACTAAAACTTAAAACGGTGTTCCTCAGGGTAAGGTGAGGCTCTGGTAAAAGGCTTCTGCTGCGAGTAAAAAGTACACACCGGGTTTTCTCAGCGGAGAAACGAAAACCGGTGTGCACTGACCATTCATCCAGCCTGTTCAGCGTGAGTTGCAACTGCCGCTCAGCGCTTCTCAGGCTGGACGCTACGATAAAAATTAAAAAGTCGTCCACATATAAGGAGTACCGTAGGGGACTCCTTATAATGGCTGCTATGCTATTAATAGCGATGGCAAAAAGAGTAACGCTTAAAACTGACCCCTGAGGGACACCGTTTTCCTGAATAAAAAGATCAGACACTTCACTACCGACTCGGTACCGGAAACAACGACCAGATAAAAAAGATTTTAAAAAACGGGGAAGGTTACCCCTAAAACCCCATTCATGTAGCTTTTTTAAAATAACATGCCGCCAGGTAGTATCGTAAGCCTTTTCAAGATCGAAAAAAAACACCCACGAGGTGTTGGCTGCGTATGAACGCATCCTGTATTGCCGCCTCCAGGAGGATCAGGTTGTCCAAGGTGGAGCGGAACTTCCTGAATCCACACTGAAAGCGGCTCAGGAGATTACGGGATTCAAGACACCAGACGAGGCGGCGATTCACCATCCTCTCCAGTGTCTTCCCCACGCAGCTAGTCAAGGCAATACTACGATAACTACCTGGCAACAATTTGTCCTTGCCAGGTTTTAAAATGGGAATTAATGTTGCTTCTTTCCACGAGTCGGGGAAGTGTCCTCCGGTCCAAATGTCGTTAAAAATATCTAGAAGGTACTTTTTTAGCATCCTTACTGAGATGCCTCAGCATCTGGTACTGGATCAAATCAGGCCCTGGAGTAGTGTCATTTGCGCTGGTTCAACGCACTCTCCAGCTCCCAAGATGTGAATGGGCAGTTGTAGGCCTCTGAATTCGACGAATCGAAGCACAGCGGGCGCCTCTCGGCAGCGACTCTACGTCGCTGAAACCGAGGGTCAGAGTTAGCGGACGAAGTGATGGCGGCGAAGTTCTCCGCCATCAGCTGCGCTATGCTTCGTTCGTCAGTAATTATCCGTCCGTGATCCAGTAACCCAGATACAGGTGGGCGGGAGTACCTTCCAGATATACGGCGAATGGACTCCCATACTTTCGACGAAGGTGTGGAACGATTTATTGTGCTCACAAAGTTCTGCCATGACCTCTTCTTGCTCTCCTTAACAACTCGACGCGCCTTAGCTCTGGCAATACGGAACGCTGCTAGGTTGTCAGCTGTTGGGCACAGCTTAAAACGACGAAGCGCCCGTCTACGACCCTGGATGGCGGAACGACAATCGTCGTTCCACCAGGGGACGGGCGTCCTTCGCAGCGTTCCGGAGCTTTTCGGCATGGAGACGTCAGCTGCACGGTGAATCACTTCTGTGAAGTGATTCACCTTCTCCTGTATACTACCACAGGGTTGTAGCAGTACAGAACGGCAGAAGAGCTGCCAATCTGCACCACTGACGTTCCATTTACGCCGGTTATTGCCTCCTCCCCGCTCACACTCAACGTGCATCCAAACAGGGAAGTGGTCACTTCCATGTAGGTCGCGATCCACCTCCCAATGCACGGAGTCCGCGATGGAGGGGGAGCACAAGGAAAGGTCAATGGCAGAAGACGTACCGGTAGCAGTGGTGAAATGAGTCATTTGCCCTGTATTCAGGATACAAATTTCCTCCTGCTCTATCAATCTACCAACCACTCGGCCCCTGGGGCAATCGGTGGTGGAACCCCACAACGCACTGTGGGCGTTGAAATCTCCCAAAAGGAGAAAGGGCCGAGTGAGTTGTCGTATAATGCCAACCAGGTCGTCGTAGTCGACTGACACACTGGGTGGCAGATAGACAGAGCATACGGTCAGTTGGATTGGACCGTGTATTTTCACCGCTACTGCTTGCAGATGAGAGGTGAGAGCAATGGGTTCGGAGTGGACAGTGTTCCGAACAAACACGGCCACTCCGCCCTTCGCTCGATCACCCTCGGTATCGTCCTTCCGGAATATGTCATAACCTCTTAGCACTGGCTGATGTTGTGGTCTAAAATGTGTCTCCTGGAAACAGAGACACAATGGATTAGACCGTGCTAAGAGTTGGACTTCCTCTTTGTGAGCCTGAAAGCCGTTTACGTTCCACTGAAGTATGGGAGCCATTCTACCTATTTAAAACCACCCGCCCCGGGTCGGGTGGGTCAGGGTCTGGTGTCTGCTGAGGAACGGGACCAGGGTCTACGTCCACCAGCATAACGTCATCTTCGGGGTCCGAAGACGACTTTTGTTCTAAGGCCTCGGCGTCTTGCGGATCTTTCTTCCGCCGAGGCCTTCCCCCCTTCTTCTCCCTGCCAGTTGGGGAACTGGGTGGGGAAGTAGAAGGGGACTTCAAGAACACTGTGGGGTCCGTGTGTTTGAACTTCGGACCCCGAACCTTCTGCACAGTTTGCCATCCGCTTCCGTCAGATGGCGTTAATGCTGCTACTAAGGCTGAAGATACAGCTTTTGCCATGGGTGCTGCTTCTGCCGTGGCAGAGGCACCCACGGCTGCAGCTACTGGAGCGGATGGCCGTGCTTTCGCTGGTGGACTTTGATGACCCTGCTGCTGTATTGGGCGGGTTAGCAGAAGCGCTACTACCGACGACCGCGGTCCTTGGTGTTAGGACCTTTGTGGGCTGCGCACCACATTTACACTGGCACGAGCATGTCGTGTTCGTGCCCGTGTCTACAACGGCCGTCTGCGTAGCAACGCTCTCCTTCCTGACGGGAGTTGATAACGTTTTTGGCGAAACTAGTGGCGAAGACCGGTGGCGCCAGCGCCTTGAACCGTTTTCTTCGCCTCGCCAAAGGATATTCTTTCCTTAGTCTTCAACTCCTGTACCTTCTTTTCTTCAAGGTACACTCGACACTCCCTGCTCCAGGCTGGATGAGACCCGGAGCAGTTGACACACACCTGTGGGAAGGTACAACTACTGCCTGGCTCGTGTGCAGCCTTTCCACATTTCCCACAGGTGGGGTTGCCCTTACACGTCATTGTCGTATGTCCGAACCGTTGGCACTTAAAACAGCGCATAGGGTCCGGGACATACGGACGGATATTGAGATTTAAGTAGCCGGCCTTGATGGCTTTGGGCAACGTTGGAGTGTCGAACGTCAGAACGAAGGTGGCAGTCTTCTCAAGATTGCCGTTAACCCTTCGTTTTATCTGTCTAACCTCGACCACATGTTCAATTGACCATTCCTTAAGGAGTTCCTCGGGCTCAATATCGATAAGGTCGCGGCACGTGACCACGCCTTTACTCGAGTTAAGAGTTTTGTGGAGTTCGCACTTTACTGCGAACTCCCCGAGCTTCTCAGACTTAAGGAGGAGGACAGCCTGCTTATGGGTAGATGTTTCCAAAAGCAGGGTCCCGTTCCTCAGCTTCTTGACTGATTTCAGGGTCCCGGCAAGACCTTCCAACCCTTTTTGTATATAAAAGGGGGACACCTTCTCGAAGGATCCCTCCTTCCTGGACATAATTATGAAGGCATTGTCGATGACAAAGTCCTTCCCGTTACTGCATCCATTTTCTGGGGGAGGGCTATCAACCCTCGCCCGTTTGTTAGAACTGGGTGTATTTTTATTAGCCTGCGACACACCCGGGCCGCAGGGGTTTTTGTTTTGCTTGTGAGAAGGAATTTTGGTCCCACGAGTAAAACAATTTTAAACAGGAATGCTAATTACAACAGGGGTGCGCAGGTGCCCCTGAGGTTGCACGTTAGCGTGTGATCTACCTCTCACACATGCACCTCCTCGGCACGTGGCTGACCTTGAGGTTGAGGGTTTTTTTATAGAGGTTTTTACCGTCCTCGCGATCCGGGCGATGAAGCCAAGATCCCCGTTCTCCTAGGCACACAACGTTCCACCGCCACGCCCTACGGTGGTCGTTGAAGCATGGTAGGAGTTTACGGTGTGGGAAACTTGCGGCGCTCACAAGTTTCCAGCTCGGGCACCGCGGGTTCGCCAAACCCGTACCTGGCACTTGCGTACCAGGCCCCTGCGGGGCAGATTTAATGATACAATGTTGTTCTACACATTATCAAAACAATTCTTGAAAGTCAGAATTGGAATAATTCTGTGCAGATTTAGAAACAAGTTTAACTGATGGAGAAAAATGTGACATATCCAGTTGTGAATTGTTTGAGAACTTTCTAACTGGAGACTATTGTTGATGGTGCTTGAATCAGCAGAACAAATGAAAGTTCAACTTATGAAACAAAATGGTTGGCAAGATATATTTCCGAATGTGTTGACAGTAATTCGAATTTTGCCAACCACACCTGTAAGTGTCGCTAAAGGAGAACAAAGTTTCAGTAAATTAAAACTTATTTACGGTAAACGCGGTCTCTAGATGGACTGTCAGATCTTACGATTTTATCTATAGAAATTAATATTGTCCAAGGACAGAAGCGAGGTTGTAGTTATGATGTTATTTCCTCGTTTGTTTTGTTGTTTGTTTTTTTTTTTACTATTTTAAACTATGTGATTATGACGGATACTTGATGTGAGCTTTCTGTACGCCATAGTAGCTTAAATGAACCTTTCAAACATATAGTGTTCCTTTTTACAGCCGTTGTTTCCCATTCATACCACTGCTATCCCATATTAATCTTTCTGAGGTTTGAGTTGTTATTAATATATATATTCTGCCAGCGGATTTGCGCGAGTGGAGTTCATAACGCATTCATACATGCATTCGTATTTAAATCCCACGGAACTACTTTTTCGATCGGGATAAAAGTAGATAGCCAATACATTATTCCAAATTTTATCCTAAGCCGTTCAGCCGTTCAACGTGAAACAGTAATAACATCCAAGCATACAAACATACAAACATTTACATGTATAATAGTAGGATGTAAAAAATGTATGTTATCTTCAGCCTGTCTATAGGAACACCTTAATCACGAATAAGCGACTGAGCATTTGGGGCGCCACAATGAGATCTCGCACCACCTGAAAAACTTGCTAGGGCCGCCCCTGCAAACAAGTGAAATATCGCAATATTCACTGCCGCACACTTCATAGTCACGGGAACTTATGACGTATAAAAAAACTGGTTACAAGCTGGATGACTTCCAGGAAAGAGACTCTTGTGTAATCCAAACATGGCGTGGCTCTTTGAGGATTACCAGAGATGAAGTGGCTGTTTCTGGTTAACGTGTGCTCGTGTACATTTCATCCCAGGGAATATTGTTTTATATAATATAGGAAATCAAACGGAACTAAGGTACTGATTATTTAGCAGTCCTTTATTTTTATTTTTTAAAATTTATCTCGTTCGATGTCGAGCAACATAAAAACAATTTTACGGCAATAACTAATGATTTGACTGGACCTGTGCCGCTTACTTTGGTGCATGAATATATCAGCTGAACACTAAACAGTATCAAACGATTTTATTTCTCAACTATCTCTTACCCGCGACTTCGTACGCGTGGATTAAGATTTTTTTTGCCAGAATTGAATATAGAAAGTTGTTGGTAACGAAGGATTGGTCCCAAACACCGAGTCGGCATAATATGACAGGAAAACTATCACTATATCATTCTACCGTCGAACCTGTCTCTTGAAGAGAATCAATTTCCAACATATTTTTGTCACCATTCGATAAGGTCTCAAAATTTCGTGACTACAACTGTTAATCATACTGGAAAAAATGTCCTGTGCACTTCATACAGATTTTCTTGTCAAATTCCATCAGTATCGATATAGCCATTTAGTCGTCAAAACGTAACAAAAAGACAGACTTACTTCCGTATTTATAGTATTATTACTGCGGTTCACACACACACTGACTGCGAACAACCCCTGAGGGATCATTATAACGTAAAAAAGTATACACCTACAGCATTGCAAGGCTACCTATGATTTGCCTCGCATTGCACCCCTAACTTTGTAATATCTGCAGTTTAACATTCAATCCGAATAACCGACGGCCCAGGCGTGACTCCTACGATCAAAAACAATTTTTAAAGATCTTAGCCACCACGGAGATTTGAACCGGAGACCACGACCCAAATATTAGTAAGCCAGCGCTTTAGCCACTGAGCTACATGACCGCTACACGGAAATACAGTAGAGAGACCTACATACCCAACGCGTCTGTCTATCCCCGTTCAGTAGTATTTCGAAATTATGAGACAACATGTATTATTAATACGGATAATTTTTCAACCAAATGTAGACAGTATTTTTCTCCTTGTTTCAAAGGATAAGTGTGCAAAGTTTCATCGAGATCGGATGAAAACTGTGGATTTGTATGAAGAACTAACAAACAAACATACATTCATCTTTATATATATACATTATACAGATAATTTTTCAACTAAATGTAGACAGCATTTTTTTCCTTGTTTCAAAGGATAAGTGTGCAAAGTTTCATCGAGATCGGATGAAAACTGTGGATTTGTATGAAGAACAAACAAACAAACAAACATTTTTATATAGATAGATAGTCGTGACGTTCTGGAAACCTGTTGGTCATTTTTCCTTCATCTTGTAAATTACCATCATTAATTACGTTAATCTGGCAAGAATTTTGTGATAATTATACATCGCGGATAAATATCAGTAAAACTGAGCTTCTGAATAGAACAAAAGTACCGTAATCAACATAAAAAACAATGAATACGAACAATGTAATAACTATCAAAGATATAAATCAGTAAAAAAAAAAAAAAACTGTCATCAGAACGAACATATTTTACATAGACTAAACTGTTAAGAGACGATGAAGCGACCAGCCGGTGATTGCTAACAAAACCATCCACTATCCTAACCATCCCTCAGCACTGCTTATTAAATGATTTTGCACACGTTTTTGTTGCTAGAATTTGTAACAATGTGAAATGACAACATCAATATCAACTTCGATATGGAAATAGTAATAAATTTCAGTATTAAATTGGAATGCAATACGATTAAACGATGTTAAGATAATGGCTTCTTGTTCGATTAGCTGCGTGATTCAATTGTTTTTTAGAATCTGTTTGGCATGTACGTGCTTCTCCATACTGTTACCGTGCCTCTCCAGTTTGTGCCACGCGTGCTTGAGAAGTACGAACACAAATTCTTTCATTTCGTTCTTCAGTTTTATTTTGCCGTCTCCATGCGTCTCATTTTATTGCGTCGAGTCAGTCGACCGATGTTTGACCATCGTATCACTGGGTTTTTTTTTATATTTCATATGTATAAAATATAAGTAAAACGAAATGTGTCAAAAACAGTCATGTAGTTAACTAATTACTTACAAAAAATGCTGTTTTGAATCGCTACAGTACAATAATATTTACATGTTAATGTTAATCATCGCAATTTATTACAAAGGTGACAAACGCCAGCTACGGAGCGCAAAGCACACTAAATTTCTTATACAGCCAAAGATTTCTTGCAAGTTGAGCAAAATCGGTCGGTAAACACAGAAGTCAGATTCCAGCGCCACCTGTCGGAATGAAACAATCTCCTTACTCGCCACCTCAACATATGGTGTCATTAAAGCCTCAACTCAGTTTATGCCAATTGTGATGCGGTTTACTCACACACAATGGATTTTATACATAAATACTAGCTTCTAAGCCCGTCAAAAATTACGAATGAATGTTCTGGTATTTTTTTATATGAAATTTCGTATCAAAAATACGCCGGAAAAGTCTTGTTTCTCATACATTTTTTTTTTTTTTTTGTGGTTGCCAAAATAAATAGAATTTTTGTTATGTAATGCTCGTACCCTCATTTTGTAATTATGTACATACTTCGGTTGTAGTTTACAGAGCGATATAGTTGGAACTTCTAATGAAAAATATGTCAGAATTAGTGAACCAATGAAATTAAAAATAATTTAGGATTTCCAAAACCTTTTACTATACCGCGTGATATTGGTTTTATTCCTAGCCAAGGCCTCATTCAGCTCGGTAAATACGGAACTACTTCCATCCGTAAGAAGTAATAACTACAGTAACTCGGCACTTATGAAAGCAGCTTAAATTATTTATAAAACTAAATTCATAGTTAATTATTCTGTGAAAAAAATTGTGTCAGTTGTCATTCAGATCTTCCTACATTTCGACCTAGCCACAATTTCCACTGATATTTCTGTTAAAACATCATAGCTTCTATTATCCGTGAACGACCACATTCACTGTATCGCAATCTATATTTGACTCACTGGAAATATTTATATGTGTCTGATGTAACATGAGTAATAAAACGCAACTGATAGTATATTAATGTACACACAATACATACTTTAATTTCAGTGTTTCGGTGATTCATTTCTTCGTGTATAGGCCCTACTATGAAAGTGACTTAAAATATCTACATCGAATATAAATATCTTGTAAGGTCGTGAAAAATGATTTGTTGAACGCATTATTTTGGCATTCATTTCTTCTCTAACTAGATTCAATTTTCATTAAATAACGCTCATAACCCAGAAAATATTGCGAACCGTCCCTTCACGGCCTGTAATATTTTAATGCGGTATGTTTGTCGTCCATAAGTGGTTTATGAAAGATAAATTAATCAGCGTGTACGAAGTTTTAGAGAGAAATGTTGGTTCTAGGCTCGAATCTAAGCAACTCGCGCAAATAAGGAAAACTATTAAAAACAATTAGTATTCGGTATATCAAACATCCTTCCTACTCTTTCAGGAAACTCCAGATATGACAGATTATGTAATTAATGACATAACTGCTTAATTTAATCAATGACCATACGTTAGTTAATTGTAGCATTCTCTACCCTTTTTGAATAATAAGTAGCTGGTGCCCACGACTTCGTTCATGTTTGTAAAGAATTTGGATTGACAGCTACCGACATCTAACAACCATACTGCATGATGATAGACTCGATGCTATTACCACACAAATGCCAGTTATCTGCGCTATGTATTTCAGGCAGCAAAGTAAAATATACGGACACACATGTATTTGATAGAAATACGAAAATATCCTTGATCGACCACTTTCAACCACCATATGTGCCACACTCCCACAGTTACCGAACTTCGGCCAACGTTGTGATCGATGGGTAACTATGCTACTACCACACACAAACACCAGTGATCTGCGCTAGATAGCTTTCGCTGAAAAGTGATACACCATGACACATACGTCTTTGGTAGAAATATGAAAGTGGCGCAGGTCAACCACTATCAACCACCATATCTCCCACACCTCCATAGCTACCTACATCTAACCACCACAGTGCACGATGGAGATTCGATGTTATTACCCCACACAACATCAATGGTCTATCCTATGTAGTTGTGGCAGGAAAGAAAAGTATAAGGATACACAAGTCTTTCGTCGAAATATGCATCGACTTCTTTTAACCATCATATCTCCCATATCCCCACAGCTATCGGCATTCGGCCAACGTTGTGCACGACAGGAAACTCCATGCTACTTCCACACACAAACACCAATGATCTGTGCTAGGTAGTGGTGGCTGAAACAAACGTCTATTTTTATTTATTTTATATATATATATATATATATATATATATATATATATACGTATACCCGTATAAGATTAGCATACTTTCTAAATACGTGAAACTGGGCCAATATATGAATACCAAAACTTTTTTACCAATGCCTTGCACGATATTGTACCTAAATATTGATATTCTAATTTTGACAATAGGTTACCATACTTAGTTCACAACCGAAAGGAGGCGTAGAAAGACAGTGGGTGGGAGATAGGACGGCCAGTTCCTTTCCTCTGTGGCCTACAACTTAACCACGGAGCGACCTGGCCTTCCTCATATGAACAAAGCGCAGTTCCTGGCCACAGCAGGATCGGAACACGCGACCTTGAATTTAGTAGGCGAACGCGTTATCCACTGAGCTACCAAACCGTTCAACGTTAACCAACATATCTACAAATCATAACTTTTATTCGCTCGATTTTTGTGAAACTTTTTAATATTGCTCATAGCACGAGGTCTCTTAAGACGATTCCAAGTCGATATAACGGAATCACTTCTTATTACATTCGAATACTGAAGCAGGCTGAGTAGTTAAATAACAATTATTTTATACATTAACAAACTTTTGCGTGTATCTAACAGCATCTTCAAAAATATCTTGGATTTAAGTTTAAATAACTGATAGAAAAATCAAACTGTAATCAAATCGAGAAATTGTAACGATAAAGGTATAAGTAACACAATTTAATTTTAATCGGATCTCTGCTGCGATCACTGTTAAACACATATACAATAGTCCAAGCAGCTTCCGTTACCCAAGAAGCAGACATTCATGAACTCTCAAAACCGAATGTTTACCGCAGTAACGGAGAAAAAGATGAAAGTGAGTTTTTAAGGCGCTAATAAATACTAACCTGATTGCAGAAAATTTTGTCTCAGTCACTGTAACCACTTTAACCATTAAAATTCCATATAAACTTAGAACTTCAAAAATGAACAGACAGTTTTATTGCCTCCAAAACAATCAGTTCCGCACGTAGATTTCGGAACAACTAAACTGTTGAAAGAGTAACACTCACTCAGGAACCAGCCGCGATTTAACATTTACTATTGTCAACGTCGATCAACAACATCGTAATAAACATAGGTCAAGTGGACGACGAGGAAAGATACATTATTCGAAGAATGGGATAATCTTCTTTACTAATATTGCGGGAATTCCTTAAACAGATTTTACTTCAACGAAACTCTTGAAGAAATATAATGATTCGGCCAATCTAGTTTTGAGTTCATATTTTGGCAGAAATAAAAATTCAAAGTTAAAGGCTGTAACATTTTAACATGACTGCTTTCCGAAGTCAATTTATATTACTACTACGGGAAATCGTAAACCATCCAAAGTATTAAGGAGGATATTCTGCTCGAAATTATAATGCAATACACGTCAAGCACATATTATTGAGGGAAAGGGAGAAAAAAAGTAAAAAATCAAGAAGATTAAACAGAATTTTAGTACCGATGTCAATCATGTTGCTAAAGGCAAATGCTAATAAAGTAAGAACTATCAAAGCCAATATAATAGACAGTCAAGAGAAAAATGTAAGGAGTACCTAAGATAAAATCACAATATATAATTTTGCACCCGAACAGGAGGAGAAAGATAGTATGCGTCCTAGCAGGTCAGAACGTTTATTCCGCCATCGCGCATAAACGTCAATGACAAGTAACTCTTCCAACCCCTGAATTATTGCTTTTTATCTTACGTTTCTTCCCCCCTGGCTCACAAAGAACCTACTGTGAGAAAAAGCCTCACCTGCTCCAGAAAAGTTTATAATTGTCACTACCCCCTCCCCCGCAATATAGTCGGCTGTGCACACCTAGTCTTTTCAGGAAGGCGATAACAAGTCATTTACTTACGGCTTCCTCCCCCACCGACTATTTTAACCAGACCACATGCTCCTAGCCGGTTCTATTAGGGAGGCGTATTGTAACTGAGGGAGACGATTATTTGTAGTTTCCCTCCAGTTCTCAAAACAGCCGATTATTCCCCCCTTCCTACGCCCAATACTCTCAATTTCAGCACTGTTAAAACACTAAATGGATTAACTTGCCGTACATTTGAATATTAATCTGATACACCTTACAGTGAGACGTACGCATGTTTGCAGAAGATGCTCGAATTCGGACGAACTAGTGTTGCGCACCATGTAGTCTTAAGTTCTTAACCATCCTACGTGACAGTGGATCAAACTGTCGTCAGAACATAGCGCTTTGATTTACACGAACTACAACGTTAATACCTTCCACCACAAAAATCTAGCGAAAGAACTTCGGCTGAATGGTAAGTCATAAAAGCCCAAAAATTTTAGACTGAATTTAGTAAATATGAAAATGTCAGGCTACGATGAAATCTGCAAATCGGAATAATCCAATGTCCACAAACTTGACTCGGTCATGCTTGTAGAAACTAACCGTCAAGAATAAGTGATTCTTGTATGTTTTATGGCACTTTTTGGTACAATAAGTCTACGTAGTCATTACTATCAGTAAAGTTTGCTGAACAACGAAAGCGGCTATTACCTTTATGAAAGTATTGACGAAAGAATATAAATCTGGAGATTTATATTCTTTTGTCAATCATCATATTTTTGTTATTCTAGGACACAAAAACACGCCTGCAATTCGCATCTGTATTGTTAAAACCATCTGATGATGAGCAATGTATGCTTGAAACCGGTAATGGTAAAATAAAATAAAGCAACACCATAAACTGTGACTGGTCGCTGTATTCAATTATCAACCAAATTTGATATCACAGTCGCTGATTCCACAAGTCCACCACGGACAAAATATTAAAGGAAGTATTAGTTTAAGATTTACAAAAAAATATGATTAATGAATAAATAAAATATTGAAATATTCTTGATTTTTATTTAACAAACTGCAGTTTTTATTTACAATAAGTAGGAAAGAAATATATTGAATCTATACCAAATACGGAGCTATCTGCCAGCTCAAATGTGGGAAAAAAGTGTTTACTGCGCTAGCTCTCAAAAATTCTGGCTACGGGGCCGGTGTCAAATCCTGGTTGGGGCATGAATTCTTAAGATTGTTATTTGATCATATGAACTACGCTGGGGCGTTCTGGGGTTTGGATTCAACGTTAAATTACAGGTCCCAGAGGAAAGGAATGGCCGTCCTACTTCTGATACAGTGGCTTAGTATGCCTCTTCTGGAGGATCCGACCAACCTTCAGGCTAGGTTTTTATTCTCTCTAATAATATTATATGAGCAAAATTAATTTCTCACAAACTTCTCTGTGGATTTTGATGAAATATTGCATACTGAACAGAAATTGAAAGATCCCGAGCGAAGATCGGTCATCCAGGTACTGATGTTAAAAGCAGAAAATAGTACTAGCGAAAAGAGTCTTAGTGAAAAAGAGAAATCTTTTAGTTTCAAATATTGATCTAGAACTCAGGAAGGACTTTTTAAAACTCTACGTGTGGAGCACAGAACTTTGTGGCAGCGAAGAATGAACTGTAGGAATACCAGAAAGAAGTAAAATTGAATAATTTGAATTTTGATTCCATAGAAGAATGCTTAAAATTAAGTGGACGGATAAAATACGAAACGAACGAGTTTTGGAAATGATGTGCGAGGAAACAGGTTTGTGGAAGAGTCTTATAGAAAGAAGAGACAGGATGGTAGGTCATATTTTGAGACATGCAGGATTGGAGGGAACAGTCGAAGATAAGAACTGCAGTTGAAGGCAGAGATTAGAATATATGAAGCAGATAACTGAGGACGTGGGTTATAAGGGGTATGTAGAGATGAAAAGGTTAGTGCAAAACAGGAAGGTATGGACGATTGCACCAAACCAGTCAGACTGATGACAGGAAGGAGGAGGGGAGGATGCATATTAGTATGATGTACTGTATCATTTTATGATTGGGGTCAAATGAGGCGCGTGTCAAATGTATCAACTGTCACCCGGACATTAACCTCGCATGATGTCAACATAGAGCTAGTTTGTGGTTACCTTTGGGACACATAGAAAGATTTGATTTTCTCATTGAAACCGAAAATGAGAAAGGTCACCCTGCTATTTTATGTTAAACAGTGATGTCAGACTAAGAGTGTCGAATCTGACCTTGGCTGGTGTGGTACACTGGCGTCCAAGAACAGAAATGATAGCTGCTTGCGTCACTGCGACCTCAATTTTCCGCCGGAAGAGGTCAGGCAAGGCGGATTATTGCTGCCTCTTCACACATCAGTATAGCATGATTCTAGCTACAAAAGAGTTAATGCAAATTTCAGCTGGCAATTTCTGCGTATAAATAAAGCGAAAAATTTAACAATATTCTTTTTCATTGTATTTCGTTGGAAACTTTTGGTAAAAGCTACTGAAAGATTCGAACCAGATTTTCTGAATTACGAAGTATTTTTCTCTTATGAATGATAACGGAAAATCTCAATAATTGTATTTGTTACTGGAAGTATTAAGACGCACTGATAGGAACGATATCTGCGGTAAATCAGGCGTTGGATGACGATTATAAAAGTATCAAAGGGATCTGAAATATGAAGTATCACGTGCAGCAACGATGAGATTGTATTTAAATTATTGGTTATACAATTATTCATAAAAACACAAGACAATTTTCAGAGTTATTCTTAAGCATATTCTTCCCCTTTCCAACGCACTGGCGCCATTTTTCCGTTACCTTATGAATTCATTGAGATTTTTTTTTTATTGTCCGACTTAATCGAACCAACTTTGAAAACTTTATACTTCATTTTAAAGGCTGACGAATGATGAGATATTCATTTTATGTCATTACGCTCTCCGCTGCATTTTTATTTGATTCATAGCTGTGAATCAAATAACACTGATTTAAAGAGATTACTACTATCTTCCGTTCAGGTAGGACTAGTTTTAAAACTGGAATTTGTATATGCTGTGGTACGCTCCATTCAAATGGTTATTTTAATCTAAAGGCGCACGGCAGAATACTACTAACAGGAATCAATAAGTTTTGGACCTTTCGCGTTAAGTTTGCATTGTTAATACTTTAATTTACCTTCAATCATTTTGCCTTTGTGACCAGTTATTGCTTTAATAAACTAAGCGGTAGGGATTTCAAATTGTTAATTTGGAAAAAGAAATACGGTTCCACAGGAAGTTTTAACGGTATTTATTAATCACTTGTAGTAACAGATTAATTCAAATTCGTAGTGGGCAAAATTAACAATACTTTAACTGTATTTATTCTTTTTGGATTCCTGATTCGACGAAAATATCGAACCTTCTGCTTGGCAGAAAGTGAGTGAGCTGGCAGTGTTGACGCACCTACAGAAATAGACCGTAACCCATGGCCCACAAGGGCTACGGGTTGCTTGACGAGAAAACACATAAAATATAGAAAGGATGGTAAATAATTCACAAAGGTCAATATTTAATCAGAACGAAAACTTGAAATATACCATAAACTGTGGTTTGATGATGTCTAGTGACCGTCACATAATGGTGATGTTAGCCATTTAGTGATATCCCACTCATGATTGCATGGATCGTTACCCTTCTCTTTCATATTGCCGAGAAATCTTATTTTGGCGATCTCTTCTCTTTCTTCTGAGTCTGACCGCATCACTCTGCTAAAATGAGTGAATCGGAAATTAGAGATAGCCTATTCACTAAAGCGACAGTTCTGGCCTAAAACGCTCTGGAATTTTTGTTTTCGATCCACG
Organism: Vandiemenella viatica; assembly: GCA_031002005.1. NCBI lineage: Eukaryota > Metazoa > Arthropoda > Insecta > Orthoptera > Morabidae > Vandiemenella > Vandiemenella viatica. Next base: position 263,512,511 of record JARYHS010013630.1, read on the forward strand.
CCGATCACGATACCCGCCGAAGTTTTCGACACCACTGCTGCAATACATAGATATTACTTTATTTTTGGAGGCGTAGATTTAAGACCGTACATGAATACGAGGCAAATAGGATCACCGTGAATCAGCCTGATTTGATAGGATGGCTGATGTCATTGGTCCTCCAAAATCTACTTGCTATATGCTCAGAATCTCACTACGACTTGGTCCGCGTTTTCGTCTTTGGACTAACCTGAGCCCAAGTAGGTTTCTTTTATTGGGATTTACGCAAAGTCGACGGCGAGGTCAGTAGAGGTGGGATTGGATTGAGGCAAAGAATTGGAAGCAATTGGATCATGACCGGCATTCAGCGGGAATCATTTCAGGAAACCGCGGAAAACCGCAATATGGATGGTCGGACGAAGATGTGAATCCGCGTCTTCCAGAACGTCACTCCAGAGGGTTACCGCCCACCCACCGTGCTCTGAGAGACGAAGAAGCAGAAATCCCGAATGGATTCGACTTCAATATCGATCGCAAGTTTGACTTTTCAGTTTCCAATGTCATGATCTGTATTTTGATATTGAGATAGAGGTTTACAACTTGTGGCAAACATGAGGTCCCGGCTGAGTCTAGTATTGATTTCACTTCCAAGTGCCACGCCCCTCCTCTTTGCGCCAGCGACGCAATTAAATTTAGAAGGCTAGAGTGTCTTTCATTTTGTGGTCAAGGCAGGTCAAAACGGGAGAAGCAGAGAAAGTTGCAGGAAAAGCAGGTGAGCAATGGTCATGGAGAATGTCTTGTCATCACCTCGCACAATCTACTATGAAAACAAAATGCACATTGTTATCCGACAATGCTAGCTTTCAAATCTGCCCTGAAAATTTAATTAAGTACTGAGTAGTTCCAAAATAAAATATTTAGAATGATTGAATCAAAACTAGGGTCTTAAGAAATTGCAAACTTTTCCAATATATAAAATTTCTTGAGCAATTTTTTCATTAAATACATTCACCATTAGCAGAGAAATCTGCTTTTACACAATTACATTTAGTTGCATATTGAATACACATGCGTGTTTTTGTTTCTCTAATAACTTTGCTATATTAACTTGATGAGATAGCACGGGGCTAGACCTGAGGTTTGCGTTAACTCGCCAAAGCTAACAGCAGAACGCAAATGAGTATTACGTAACGGTCCGGACAGGAAGTCGTAGCTTCCGGCGTTGAACCCTTACTACACTACACCCAGCTAGTGTAGCACACTAAACTAATGCCATTCTACTACTTGAACACACGAAAAATATTAAGTATATTTTTTTTATAAAAGACCAATAAATTAGACCTTCTCTGCGAACGCAGAAACCACATTGTTACATTTTGTATGCCGTTCTGAAATTCTGCAGAACTACATATCATTAAATAAATTCTCATCCTCCTTTCTAGGGATGTTATAACTATTTACTGGATTGCGACTTTTGACACATGGTGAGCATATTGTAAAAATAATAACTGTTCGAGCACCCATTAGCTTGCATATCCGACATCATGCAGCTCATCTGGAGTTTAACCTCCAATCTAACTCCTGAAATGCAACGTAACCGCTTTTACGTAGTTACTAGTAATCCTTTAGAAAAATGCTCGGACCGTCTTCCATTTTCATCCCATTTAATAAAGACCAAGAGTCAAATATAGTAGAGAAAGTAAGCTTCCATTGAACAGATAACTGAGCACCACCTTCGATCTCGATTTCAATGTTACGATTTTTACGTTATTCGTAGTAATTCTCTAGACTAGAGAAATGTAAGGATGTTCTGTCATTTCCACAAATTGTAAGAGAAACAGTAGGATAATCCCTAACAAAAGGACTGTATAGTTGTTGAAAACTCGTACCAACCGCATGCTATTCCTAATAGTAATATTCCACATACCATATGGCACAATACATTACAAATATGGGATTACTGAATTACTGTGTGTGGGATATAGAGAGCAAACATCTCTCCCCGTGAACAACTCTTTCGTCGGCAGTGATCCTTCGCTCCTGTATGAAAATAATAAATCTTCGTAGAGCATCATAATTCTATATCTTCTTTTCCGTGAGGAATATGAGAAAAGAGAAGACAGATCTCCATATTGATGACATTCACCTGAAGAGATAACTAGCAGGGTAACAACTACTTTTCAATCTACCTAAATCATATTTAAATAATTTATTTTTTCACACAAGTTGTTTCTTTCATTTAAATTATTTCCATTTTTATTAATATTTAAAATCATTTAAGTTCTGTTTCAATCAGTAGTCCTAATTACTAGATTGTTAATAAAAGTAAGCTAACTGTCTACTGTTTGGCTCGGCCTATGCAGCTGTTTTAATAGAATTCCTTGTGGCGTCCCAGCAGTTCTGAATTGTTCGATAAAGGACATAGGCCCCACACGCTGTCAGTACGCCGGACCCACTTAGTAATTCTGTGGATTCACCTTGCTGTTATCAGTGAACTAAATGATTATCTCACTTTGAGAAGCGTTCTGGAATCTGGATGTAACATAAGGTTGATTGAAAAAGTAATATTAAAGAGATTCATCAACTTCATTTTCTGCAGCAAGGTGCATTCCTATCTCGTCAACATATTTTCAGGAATCAAGAGGAAGACTTAAGTGAAACATTCAATCAATTGGCGACCAATCTAACCTCCAATCAACGGAGCTTGATGATCCATAATTAACAAGTTCTGTTAGGCGCAAAACGACGTTAATTTTATTAGTACTGTCATATAATTCTTCATCTCATAAAATCGGAAGTAATAGTAGTTCGTGTATTTGATGTAGTCGTAGCATCAATATCGATCGAACTGCAGTACATGATTGTAAAGCTCACTTTGTACCATAAGTAATTTCACATCTCATGTCTGGACTATAGCGCTATATAAACTGAAATCTGCTCCGAGCAGACAAGAAAAAAGGAAAATCTTCCGTAGACTTCAGCGGCCGGAGTCAGTTGTCCATTCGAGTGACACTGCGTCGGTATGTATAAAGCCGACGTGTCGACCGTCATGCGCTTGAAAGTTGTTAACAATAAGCAAAAGGTGACGTCGTCGGCGGCAGTAGCTTGCTTTTGCTGACTTGAGTTTCATTTTGTGAAATTAGAAGTTAATTTAGTAAATTTGGTGTTTATTACTTCATAGTTAGATTTTAAAATTGTTATTTCGACGGTTCCGTCACCGTAGAAATAGGAAGAATAGGAAGGAGAATAGAATATGTGAGGAACGATGACACCAAGTTTTTCAATTATTTTGGGATGTTTATTTCGACAATTGTTTAGGAAACTAAAGTACTGCATTCAAAGGAGAGATAGCCAGTTGATGAATTGTACGAGCGTGTGGAAATGCTGGCAATCACCTTCAAGTAAGCAGATTTCTCATGGGCCTACCATTGATTAACGTTTAATTTTATACAATTCCAATCCGCTATATTTATTTCATGTTAATTAGGGTGAAAACTCCTTGAGGTGAATACGAATAGGTCTACAAGAAAAGTATGAAAAACACACTATACCATATAATGGATAAGACTTAGTACATTTATTTGTAACTAATACATATACTTCACTGTGTAACCTAAAAATGGGTGAGCGGTAACGCTCGGGTCTGGCATTCGAGAGGAAGTACGTTCATATCCCGTCTGGACTTTCAGATTTGTTTTCATGGTTTTCCTGAATCACTCCAGGCGTATGTCGTAAGGGTTCTTTCAAAAGGCAATGGTCAAATTTCTTTCTAACCTTGCCTCCATCCTTTACCGGCTTTAATGACATCAAAGTCTACTAGTTTAAAAGACCGAAAAAAATAATTAAAATTAGAACACTATTGTAAATAATGGGTTCGATGGTGTTACAACTTGTAAATAATACGATTATATGCCCGGGCAATATACTTCGAAAGAAAATTTTGATCGTGTTTCATGTTGAATAATAAATATTTTTTTCAGTTCAGATTTTGCTTCAAATAGAGAAAAGCTGAAACTCTTATTTCTTTCAATAATCCGACTAATTATCTGTAACAAAAACTCAGCTCCACAGCGCATTGACAAAAAAACAATTTTGTATATTTATAAGGTGGAGGAAATCGGTGGTTCACTTAAGGCGACTGACTGGAAATCAAGAAGTTCCCTGTTGGAATATTTGTCTCTACGGGGATTTTCGTAGTCCCTCAACCAAACTTCGCAAGTTAAGATGAAAAATGCCAGAACGCATCCGTGGTCCGTATTCCAGGTTAAACTATTGATTCTCTCGGGGTAGGTAAGGAGGAAAGGAATTGGCGTCCTACCTCTGATACCAGGCTTGGTATGCCTCCTACGGATGAGCATTTTAAAGTGTAGGAGGAATTTCTTGTTAAAGGCAATGTCTAAATATTTCACCAAGTCATTTGATAGTAAATTCTACTGGTCAGGACACATTGGGCAGGTGGTATGCAAAGGATGGTTGACTGATGTGCCACGGAAGTGAAGAAACCAGATCAGGTTCTTGATAGAAAAATATTAAATACTAGAGTTAGAGAATATGTAAAGGAGCCGCGGGTATAATAGTGTGTGAAGTATACCACAGAATTCAATCAGTGATGGGCGATGGAAGAGATTGTTGGGAGGTTAAGTCAGGATGGACGTTGGGAGAATTAAGACTAGTTCGTTAGAGCGAAGAGATTACCGTGACCACAAACTGGCACAGGATTTCAGGCGTAAGAGTTTTGTAACCCAATTCCCTTACTTCTCTAGTACGTCCAGTCATCACTCTAACAAGTGAAGGATTTTGAAACCTTTTCCTACTACCTATCCAATGTGTGCTGCCCAGTAGAGCTTGTTATCAAATGTTATGCCAAGGAAGGGAAGGGGGGCGTGGTAACAATCTTTGTGAATCCTTTATTCATTTGTGAGAGATTTCTCACTGAATCTGCAACATTCATGACTATACCTTAACTGGAAATAAGGATAAACCAAGTAAACGAAGTTATAGGAAACAGCTAGAAGAAAATCAGCAACAGACAGTAAGCAAGCATAGATATTCTCTGCTAAGGAAATAAAACCCTTGTTCCGTTACTAAAAATGCTGATCTTTGTATTTTTCAATTTTTATAGTAGTTGCAAAAAGTTAGAACGTGCTTGAAATTTTTTTAGGTAAGTGCTAAACTTGAGTTGCTATAGTTTTTTCTAAGATTATATGAGAACCTAAAGGTCCGTTTTTTGCTCTGTAACTTCCAACTATGATGTTGCTCAGTAAGTTAATATGTGTGTCGTAAGCCGTTTCACAAATTCGTACATCTCGTGATTACACAGCAGTTCACTCCTAAGGTGATGTAGATTTGAAAGAATTTTGTTAAAAGCCGCAACAGCTTTTGAATCTTATCTCGAATACACATTTCTCAAAAGATTCTCAATTTGTTATCCCCGCAAGTAAAATTGCACTCTGGAATAAATAACGTGTTTTACTTCCAAACTAACACTCTGGTACAGGACAGTATTTTATTTGGACGTTGGAATACGTATAAACATATTATTCAGCTTCCTAACTGCTTTTTATCGAAAGGGTTCCATGTGCAACTAAATTATAATTTGTTTACGTTAACGTCGGTTATGAGTCTAATCATACGCAACACCGAAGAAATTGTATTTGGTTAAAAAAAAATTCATTTAATATAAATTCATATCACAATTACAAATATCCTTTTTTTTCAGAAAATTTCGTTAACTTGTAAAAAATGTTTTGAAAAGCAGGATGAGTTTTATTCAAAACTGAAGAGCAGTTTGTATAGCACGTTCTTTAACTTATTTTTAGCAGCTACCTGACTTCACTGTCCTTGTATTTTTTTCTTCGCGTTTTACGAACAACTTGGAACTGTAGTGTCAAATAAGATTATTCATTTGTTCTCAGCGAGTCGTAGATGTATGATCTTGATCAAGAAGTTATTTCTGAATGATTCTATACGTTGCTCTGGACTGTGACAAATTTCAGTAATGTCAGCAGAAACTCGTATATGCTCAAAGAGTAATGTGATCACAATTACGTTTTTTTTTTCCCAGAGCATCCTGAACAGTCACAATAATTGTATCAAAATTAAAAAAGATGTAACTTGTCTTCAATTTGTTTACATGCAGTAGATTATTAATTTATTTTTATTCCCCTGGACAAAGTTTATTCGAAATAGTGTTTGCATTAACGTTTACCCTTTTGAACAAAAAATTGTGTGCTCTGTAGCTACTCACCACCGAATCCGCCGAACATGATGCTGCTTTGCGTTGAGACTTGTGACCTGATCGCTGACACAACTGGGAATGGCAACAACGTCCTCGCTCTTGCAGACCGATGCGAATGCGCATGCGCCTTGAATTGCCTCGTCCGCATCGACGCCGCATTCCTTTCCTGCCCTCCTCCCCTCCTAAACCTTGAAAGAACAACACAGTAAAGTGTTCGCCAAATTAGATTCGCCTTGCGCCAAACCAACATTATGGTAATTTGTTTTCACTGAGGAACGAGTGACAAATTAACCTTGATGTATTCCAGCGTTCACGTGAAACAGTTTTGGGAAAGCATAGAAAACTTAAATTTGGTGCCTCTTCTAGGCCAAACCCGGCTCCTTGTTCCAATCGGTAGCGACAAATACGTTACAAAACTTTGGTCAATCAGAAACTATATTTTGTTTACCATTTCAAATGCAAAAGTATTTTTTTCTTTTTTTAATTTTAAAAATAGCATTTGGCCACTATTGAAACAACTTTTCAACCGACACAAAGGTACCAGGTAAACTATGGGATACTTTTAGAAAAGTTATCATCATTCAAAAGCTAACACTACTTATAGCACATAGCTTGGTGGGTGAGCGGTAAGCACTGACCTTGCATTCAGGAGGACGCGGGTACGAATCCCCATCCGCCCATCCAGATTTAGGTTTTCTATTGTTTTCCCAAATCATTCCAGGCGAGTGTTAGAATGGTTCCTTCAAAAGACCATGGTGGGATTCCTTCCCATTCCTTGTCTCCAGTTATTTACCAACTCTAATGACATCGACGTTAACGAGGCAAAAAAAAAAAACTACTTGTCCCCTATAACTGCTATAAAGAGGTTACCGTGGTTGGTTGGTCTTCTTTGGGCCTGGTCGCAGTTCTTCCCATGGTTTTGTCAGCATCATTGGCATGCTGTGTAGGTCGCCACACGCACCGACAGTCGCCCGAATGACGGCTTGCCTCCTCTCGGGTCCACACTTGTCGTAGTTCGTCCATGTTACGGTCGTGATCCCACTCAGTCCTTTAACATGTGCTTGTTTCACGAAATCAATTTACAAACATTCTCGTTGTGAGTTTCTGGCATCTGAAGGATGACGAACGAAATTTTACGATTATTTGTAACAGAATCTACATTTCACAATTTTGTGTTGAAGCTGGAAGTGAGGAAGAAAAGACATTGTTTTTGGCAATCAATAACAACAAAATAAAGTTTGATAGAAGAGGAACGAAAATTTCCGAACTTATTACCAGGCCGACAATCGTCGTTGAGATTAAAAAGTAATCTAAGAACACAAAAGTAGATCGTTCTCGGTGGCGGTAGCCTGGGGTAGGTTTTCGTTGGGTCATGCGGTGTCATTTGAACTAAATTCCATTGAATGAGCGTCAACAGTAGGCAAACTTTCAATGCGGTGATGCGTCGGTCAAATGTGGGCGGACAATGATTACAGGGGGTGATCAAATGAAAAGGTACGAAACGATGTAAAAACGTAACAGTTAAATATTTGCATATTCCGCCATGGGAGTACGTAGCGAGACATTTCGGGATGCGATTGGAGTCTCTGACTGGGATCGGAACATGCGCGGGCGCCCGCATTCGCAGTAGAGAGCAGAGGCTCTTATCAAAAGCGGCGTCCAAATGATGCGGCAGTCCGTATGAGGACAGGATTCCTTGAGCACAAAAAAACCATTAACTACAATGTGTACTGTGAGACACTCCGACGCCTACGGAGGTCCATCAAGAACAAAAGACCGGGGCTGCTCACGGAGGGTGTGGTTCTGCTCCATGATAACGCGTGTCCACACGTCTCCAGAGTCACACATATGGAACTGGCCAAGTTCAAGTGGGAGACGTTGGACCATCTGCCCTACAGTCCGGACATGTCACCCTACGATTTTCACGCGTTTGGCCCACTGAAGAAACACCTGAAAGGGAAGCGCTTCAACTCGGACGACGTACTCAAGGACGCTGTGAAGGACTGGGTCTCGTCACGGGCACAGGAATTCTGGGAACAAGGAATCCTGCGGCTTGTTCATCAGTGGGATCGTTGTGCTCAGGCCTATGGTGTATATTTTGAATAAAGTTTACATTTGTACACACCGTGTCATTTCGTACCTTTTCATTTGATCACTCCTTGTATTATCACCCCAGATGACACTGGGCTGGCGGAGTTATGTGCAGCATCGTAGAAATTCCTGGTCAACAATCGGAACCGTTGGGCTATCTATAAAGTTTTCGATGCACCATGGACTGAGTTAATGGGAAAGCGGATGAGCAGGTACAGGACCAACTTGAGTCCTCTGTTTGTAGCACCTACAGGTGACATGAGTGCAGATGTTTGGTCCACCGATCGGGATGAAGCGTATGCAGTACCTTGACCGAAGCCCTTCATCTGCCGCCCTCAACATACCATTCTACCTTACCACTTCACGCCCCCGCCTCGGAATTAGTTTCTTCTGAATCACCCGCCATGAGTTGCCTGTTGGAGTACTCAGCGAGTGGACGCGTCCAGCGGGGCGCTCTGTTTAAGTAGTGGATACAGTAGTGTAGAAACCAGTTCTATTTGTTCACGCGTGTGCTTGAAGTACTATATGGTATCGAAGGGAATAGCAAATTATTCTGTGTGATCGAGTGTGTGAGTGAAGTGCAGTGAGCCTTGGGATTAACCAGTGCGGATGAATTTGGATCTGTGTCTTCAGGAGCTTCAGTCAAGGTACCGTAAGCAAAAGCCGTATAATCTTGTAAAGTGCTGTGCAGTGATCTGGGTTGTAGTTGTCGGTCTAGCAGAATGGGTTACTCTCTCTGTTAAATCCATTCCTGCGATGTGACAAACGAGCCCTCTCAATCCTAATAAAGGAGCCTAACGGGGTAAATGGCATAGAATTTATGGACTCTATTACCCCGAAAACGTTTGCTGCGAGATATGATGACATAGTCATGCATCTGAATGAGCAACAAGGCCAGAAACTGACGGAACAAAGGCTGCGAGAAATTAAGGACAAATTGGCATCATGGGCTGTAGTAGCATCATACATAGAGGGCAGGCTAGTCCAGAGAGACCGAAAACGAGATATTGAGAAAAGAAGGAAATGAGATAAACAGACCTAGCTATGCAATCGTGGTCGCTACGGGCGCAAAGCAACAAGCCAAGACGGCAGTGCAACCGTCAGCTGCTTGTGTGGTATTTATATCCTCGGATAAAGGGGATAGCCCCAAGCAACTAGCAGAAAAAGTCACCCGAATCTTGAAGCAAGGGAGGGATAAAAGGATAAAAACCTCGAATACAAGTGTGATAATTGAAACTGGTTCAAACGAGGACGCTAATAAAGAATTATCCAAAGAATTTAATTGTGAACTCCCACGAAAACGTAGACCAATTATAATTTTATATGGCGTTCCTACTTCAATTGAAGAAAAAAAGCTCGTGGAAACGGCATATAGACAAAATTTTGAAGGAAATATAATTGAAGAACGATTTAAGGAGGGGTTAAAACCAAAATTTAAAACTGGGCCTAGGAAAAAGGCAACAGTCCACTAAATTGTAGAAGTCAGTTCTATAAACATAAACGAAATCCTAAAAAAAAAACCCAGGAATACCTGAAATTTTCTGCAGTTACAGCCAAGGACTACTTGGTGGTGCCCAACTGTCAGAAGTATAATGACCTAGGACACATTAGTAAATATTGCCAACAGCCTAGCCTCTGCTGCATTCGCTGTGGGGAAACGGGACACAAGATAGACGAGTGTAAAAAGAAATCCCAACAACCAATCTGCATCCCCTGTACAAGACATGGAAAGGAATGCAAGAAAAAAAGGGAAGGAATGCTTGACCTATCAGCTTCTTGTGCAAAGGGTAGTAAATAAACAGAGTATGAGTAACAAAACAAAACTAGTAATAGAATCGTTTAATACATAACATGCACCTAACAAACGAGACACAAGAAGTAATATCTAGAGAGAATCAAAAGAAAAGCGAAACTACTCCTAGAAGGAGAAGGGATGCGGCACGAGCGGCAAGCTATAGCGAAAAGTTGAGAGAGAATCTCGAAGTAGACAAACAGGACATCGGAATCCAAGTGGATAGCGGACAAGTACAACAACCAATTATGAGCCCAACTTTTAGCAAAAATCTAAATCCGTTACCATCTAGAGTAGGTAAAGCTGGGTTGGGTTGGGGCCCAAATCTTTCGAACGCACGACAGTAAAAACACGACAGCGGGTATTACTTAACGAATACAAAAACCGTGAATGCGTAAAAATTGATCCTAGTTACGTGTACCAAGACTTTGAGGAAAATTTGAAACTAACAAGATTAGAAGAAGAAACAGTCACACGATGGCACTACGACATCTAACCGGCACGCTACATCCGACTGGAAAAACCACCACGTTTCCCCAGGCGGAGGTGGTAGACAGCAATCAACTGAAGTCTAAGGATTTATTGACAGATCCCGCTGAGCTTCTTAGTTTATAAAGATGGTCTTTGACAGGCGATGAGAGACCGTTGACCCATAGGCAATATTCAAATAGTTCACAATGATACAAGGCAGGATCGTTTTCGATCCTAAGCAAACCTAGCCGCATTACAACATACGTACAATACACACTTAAGTATGTATCATATGATTAAAATAGCGAAAATAAATGCAAAGCGAAGTAACTTGGTGTTGCAAGAGGTGAGGAGGCTAGCAGCTGAGGAACAGTGGGATATAATTTTTATTCAAGAACCGTACACCAAAAAAGGGCAAATTCCGCATATGCCGGTGACTTCTCAAATAATAGTAGAAGGAAATACTCTTATGGCAGGACTAATAATCCTGAACAAACAAATTATGGTTACTAAAATCACGCAATACTGCGATGAGCAAACAGTATGTACGGACGTTAGCTCCAACTGGTACAGCATGGTATTAATAAACATATACTGTCAGCATAAAGACCCGACTGAAATTTGTATTGACAAGATAAGGGAAACATGTACCAGTCTTGGAAAACGCAAATTCATCATCATTGCAGATGCAAATGCCAAGTCTGAACATTGGCATAGTGCATATGAGGACGAAGCAGGAGTTATGCTCGAAGAACTGATAAGCGACTTAAATTTGTAAATTAGGTGTCAGCCCAATAATCCGCCCAGGTATAGAAAAGAGGCAGATGCAGAGACTATTATTGATTTTACGCTCACTTCGCTAGATGTAGGGAACATTCTGCGAAATTGGAAGGTTGAAGATAACTTAACGAGTAGTGATCATAATGTTATAAAGTTTGAATTGGCGAAAGATTGACTCGAGGCCAAAGAAGGTGTAGAAAATGTCAGGTGGCACTACAACATAAAATCGCCTACTGATGCAAATTAAGGATTGTGTTTAGTCTGCCATCAGGTCTCCTGGAAAGCGACGATGCCGATGCCATTCCAAGAGGTATTAGAAATTCCATTCAAGCAGCAATGAAGGTGACGATTCCAATAAAAAGACCTACAAAGTTGGTAGACAAACCGTGCAGCAATCGCCTACAAAAAGGACGGGCGGAAATGCGCAAGGCAAGAAGAGTATACCAACGTTGTTTGATAGCGACCGAAAGACCCGCCGTTCTCGACCGGTACAGGGAGAGGAAAAGAGCTTTTCGAGAACTACTGCTACAAACAAAGCAGCAAAGTTGGGAGGTCTACGTTAAGACAAACTTTAGATCTGACACCCGTGGTGTTCCCTATAAGATAGTAGCTGGCAATATACAGCCTCCAACCATGTTGTCGACAGTGCAGAGAACTGACGGGACACGAACCACTGACGGGGGGCGACAGTGGAGGTATTGCTACACGAACTCTTGCCAGACGAGGAAGCAGATGCAGAAACGAATGAACGAAAGGAGTTACGCTCCAAAGCAGAGGGTATCTATACAACAGAGGTGATAGCAGATGAAATAACCGTAGAAGAAGTGATAAAAGCGATAAATACAATGTACAAGAACAAGGCCCCCGGGCCATATGGAATTGCGGCAGAAGTGCTCCAGGCTCTAGTTGTTCAGTTAGCACCACTATTGTGTAATTTGTTTAGTAAATATTTTCAGCAGGGAAGAATCCTTAATGCATGGAAGCAAAGCGAGGTGATAATTTTAAAGAAAGGGGGCAGCAAGGATCCGGTACAGCCTAGTCCTATCGGCCGATCTGCCTGCTCAACGTATTTGATAAAGTTCAAGAGAAAATTCATGGCTGGCGCCTACAAGCGCATAGGAATGAATGTAAACCAGTACGGATTCAGAGTAGGCAGATCGACAGAGGATGCTATAAACAGGGCGATGCAATTGGTTGATTATGTATTGGCAATATTTGTGGACATTTCAGGGGCTTTTGATAATTTCTGGTGGCCAGGTTTGTTTGCTCGGTTCAGAGAATTAAAATGTCCAAGCAATATATACAGCTCATTTAGGGATTACTGTAGAAGCAGATATGCCAAACTGAGATGTCCACGAATGACCATTGAGAAAAAATTGTCTAAAGGGTATCCTCAGGGATCGGTGTGTGGCCAGATATTTTGGGGTATGTGTTTTGAAACAGTAATGTGTAGACTGGAAGTACTAGAAGGGTTTTGGGCTTGGTGGCCTTTGCTGATGACCTGCTTCTGCTGATACAGGGAGGAACAAGAAGACAAATTTAGCAGGGAAGCAATTTTGTCCTGGAGCAACTTGAAAAATGGTGCACGGAAGTCAAGCTTAAGCTCGCACCGCAGAAGACTCACTATATGATTCTGCGCGGAAGTCTTGAGGGGAATCCAACGACCATGGTTAAAGGAAACAGCATGAAAAGGAAAACCAAGTGCAGATATCTCGACATTACCATCGATGAGCGTCTAACATTTATGGATCATATAGAAGAAGTGTCCAGCAGGGCGAAGGCCGTCATGAATAAACTCATCAGCGTTCGACAAAGAAGATTTCATCTTACCATCCGCGTGATGAGGCTCTATCATGACGTTATTCTGGCATCAATAGTGAGCTATGGAGCAAGTCGTTCTTCGGCAGCCGTTACGTGAAGCAGTGCCTTCTGTGGTGATATAATTTAAAGTGTTTAGTTTTCTTTTGTTTCATCTTTGAATATTTATTTAACAGCCCCAGTAGTCAGTCGTTCTTCGGCAGCCGTTACGTGAAGCAGTGCCTTCTATAGTGATATAATTTAAAGTGTTTAGTTTTCTTTTGTTTCATCTTTGAATATTTGTTTAGCAGCCCCAGTAGTCAGATGTTCTTCGGCAGCCGTTACGGGGAGCAGTGCCTTCTGTGATAGTTTTAATTCAAAGTGTGTGGTTAGCTTAGTCTCTGTGTATTTGTCCGTCAGTAGCAACAGCAGCAGCCATCGTCGGAACCGTTACGTGACGTAGTACCTCTAGTGATAATTTAATTAAAAGTGTGTAGTTAGTTGTAGCTTCATCTTTGTATATTAGTTTGTCAGTAGCAGCAGCTGCCATCGTTCGTCGGAACCGTTACGTGAAGTAGTACCTCCAGTCATAATTTTAATTCAAAGTGTGTAGTTGTAGCTTCATCTTTGCATATTTGCTTGTCAGTAGCAGCAACAGCAGTCGTTGGTCGGAATCGTTACGTGAAGTAGTACGTTCAGTGCAAATTTAATTTAAAGTGCGTAGTTAGTGTAAGCTTCGTCTTTGTATATTTGGTTATTGACAAAAGGCTTCCTACTGAGAACGCATAGTGAGTCCGTTTTTTTTTCGTGTACTCCTTAGTTTTTCTTTCTGTAAGGTAGTATGTGTAGGTACTGTGGTTGTTGTGTGCAGACGCAGGCTGAGGTGACTGACCTGCGCACCCAGCTTGCAGCTTTGGTAACAAGAGATACACAGCTGGAAGCTGCCGTAAATGAGTGCAGTAGATGTGGTATTGGTGACCCTGTAGAAGCAAAGCGGCTCGCAGGTTCTCCCATACCTGTCATCGTACCTGCAGTCCTGGCCGAGACGTCGGAATCTATGCGGCCGTCGCCTAGTGGTGGTTGGCGTGTGGTGTCTGGATGTCGACAGCGCATGCGGGGGCAGTCGTGCAAGCCTGATTCCCAAGAAGGCGAGCATGTACCACTGTCCAACCAGTCTGACGCATTGTCTGGAACTGATTCAGTCCCTGTGAATTGGCAGCCCCACAGCCCGCTAAGTCTGGACAACTGCAGAAGGGGATTTTAGTGGTCGGTAGCTCCAACGTTAGGTGCTTTATCGAACCCATTAGGGAAATGGCGAATAGGTCGGGGATGAATTCCAGTATCCATTCATTGTGTATTCCAGGGGTCTGATCCGAGATGAGGAACAGGCCATCCCGGATGCCATTGAACGGACGGGATGCAGCCAGCTGCGGATTGTGGCTCATGTCGGCACCAATGATGCTTGCCGCCTAGGATCGGAGGTTATCCTCTCGTCCTTTGGGCGACTTGCAGAAAGGGTGAACTCTGTGGCAATTTGCCGCAATATTTCTGCTGAGCTATCCATCTGCAGCATTGTCGATAGGACTGACTGTGGACCTCTGGTTCAGAGCCGTATTGAGGGGCTGAACCAGAGATTACGGCGCTTCTGTGATAGTCATGGCTGCAGATTCCTTGATCTTCGCCCTGGGGTTGAGTCTTGTAGGAATCCCTTGGATAGATCAGGGGTGCACTACACACGGGAATCAGCTACACGGGTAGCAGGGGCCGTGTGGCGTGCATTGGGTTTTTTTTTAGGCTGAGGGAGGATGACTCTGAGGAGGGAATTCAGTTGCGGACAGCCAAGATAAATTCAGCACCGCGTGTTAGGGGTAGCTTAAAAGAATCCCGAACATTAAAGGTTCTAGTAGTTAACTGCAGAAGTGTTTGTAATAAACAGCCTGAACTCGAAAACGTTATTCGTAGTACAGATGCTGATATCGTAATAGGCTCAGAAAGTTGCTTAAAACCGGATATAAGTTCCGCCGAAATTTTTAATAGTAGCATGAACATTTTCCGTAAAGATAGGTTGCATTCCCAAGGAGGTGGTGTATTTATAGCTGTTAGTAAGTACCTCCCATGTAGCGAAATAGATGTCCATACTGTCTGCGAAATCATATGAATCAAGCTCAACGTAGCTAGGACAAAACTTGTGATAGGCTCCTTCTATCGTCCACCCGATGCAAGCGTAAATATTGCCGAGGCCTTAAGAAATAATGTAAATAATATAGCATGGCAATTTCCAGACCATACAATAATGCTAGGAGGTGACTTTAACTTGCCAGATATCGACTGGACTAATTACGTTCACGTTGCTGGGGGCAGGGATAAAGTAGCTTGCGAAATCATTCTAGACCTCTTCTCACATCACAATCTTGAACAACTCATAACTGAACCAACGCGATGCCTCAACGGTAACGAAAATATTTTAGATATAGTTGTTACAAATAGGCCTGAATTATTCACGGATATTTCTACCACAGCAGGAATAAGTGATCACAAAGCTGTAATTGCTACAGTAAAACTAACAACCACGCGCAGAAAGAGAAAAGAGAGGATCGTTTACAGATTCGAAAAGGTTTCAAAAGAGTGTTTTAGAGCGTATTTGAGGCTTAATTACCACACCTTCTTAGTAGCAGGAGGCACCGTTCAAGAGAGGTGGCATCGATTCCTACATATAGTCGGGGAAGGTATGAACTTGCATATACCGAAACGGACAATCAGGGAAGAGAACGATTCCCCATGGTACACACGGGAGGTTAAAAGGATACTCGAGAAGCAAAGGAAGATACATGCACGATCAAAAAGGACGACGCATCGGACTGATTTAGATAAGTTAGAGTAGATGAGGGGACGTGTTAAGAATGCGACGCGTGAGGCCTTTAATAACTATCGTGACAATTCTCTCTCTAAGAGCCTCGCTGAAAACCCTAAGAAATTTTGGTCGTATGTAAAAAAAGTTAGTTATAGTGGGAACAATAAGCCAATTCTAATAAAAGACGGACGGGAAGTTGAAGACAGCCGCGACAAGGCTACCGTATTTAACACCGAATTCAAAAATTCATTCACGCGAGAAAACATGGAAAACATCCCCACTTTACCACATCGTGTGGAATTAGAGATGGATCCGATAGAAATTGATAGCGTAGGTATTGTAAAGCAATTAAAACTCCTGAAGTGGAGTAAAACTCTGGGTCCCGATGGTATACCGGTAAGAGTATATTCTGAACACGCGGAGGATATTGAACCATTTCTGTCAGATATATTCCGTAAATCACTAGAGGAGAGAAAAGTACCTTCTAGCTGGAAAATAGCCCATGTAATTCCCGTTTTTAAGAGAGGAAATCGGTGTGATTCTAGGAATTATCGACCCATATCTCTAACATCGGTCTGCAGCAGAATTCTGGAACATGTCATATGCTCGAACATTTTGAAGTTTCTAGATGAGAACGAGTTACTTACACCGTGTCAACACGGATTTCGGAAGAAGAGATCATGTGAAACACAATTGGCCCTATTTTCCCATGGCATAATGAAAGTTATCGATGCAGGTTCGCAAGTTATTGCAGTTTTTTTTTGGATTTTCGGAAAGCTTTTGATTCTGTGCCACACAACCGACTTTTAGCGAAGATTCGAGCTTACGGTATTTCGGCTCAGATTTGCGAGTGGATACGTGATTTTCTAACCGGTCGATCACAGTATGTCATTGTTGACGGGGAAGCCTCTTCTAACATAAATGTTACTTCGAGCGTTCCTCAAGGAAGTGTAACAGGTCCACTTCTTTTCTTAATATTTATAAACGATCTAGGTGACAACGTCAAATGCTGGTTGCGATTGTTTGCTGACGATGCGGTTATCTATACGGAAATAAGGTGCTCCGACGATTGCTTAGAAATTCAGCGTAATTTGGATGCTATTTTGGATTGGTGCCATAAATGGCAGCTTACACTTAATTGCAAAAAGTGCAAGGCAATGCGGATAAGTAACAAGAAGAATCAGTTTGTTCACGAGTACAAAATAAACAATTCAGCTGTTGACACGGTTGATTCCGTGAAGTATCTGGGGGTGATAGTATAAAGCAACATGAAATGGGACATGCACATTACTTCCGTCGTAGGCAAGGCTAAATCTAAATTACAATTCATCGGTCGTATTTTGAGGAAATGTAATGCACATACAAATGAGATAGCGTATGAAACACTAGTGTGTCCGCATCTGGATTACTGTTGTGGGGTTTGGGATCCGTATCGCAAGGTTCTGATTGACTCAGTTGAGAGGGTGCAGAGGAGAGCCGCTAGATTCGTGACTTGTTGTTACAGCCCTTATGAATGCGTCGCAGAATTGATACATATATTGGGCTGGGATAGTTTGGAAGACAGACGACGTAGCTTGCGTTCGAATTTATTGGAGAATATGCGAAAAAATTTAAATTTAGAGTGCAATGAAATACTTCTTCCGCCAACCTATTTAGGTCGCAATGACCGGAGGGATAAGATTAGAGAAATAAGATGCCGTACTGATGCTTATATGTATTCCTTCTTTCCTCGCACTATTCGGGATTGGAATGGGCGGGTTTAGGATTGGTACTTAGCACCCTCTGCCACCCACAGTGTTTGTGATTTGCAGAGTATGAATGTAGATGTAGAAGTGTCTGGGCGAAACGTGTGAAGAAAGTAAAGCCAAAAATCATACTTAGAAGAAACCAAAGGGATGTCCTTTTAAGACTAAGTGGTGAATATAGCACCACCGCAACAGGTGCTTTGAAGGCGGTTTTAGGTGTCTGGCCCCTGGAGATGATGGTAAGAAAACACTGTGCAATATACTGGCTAAAGTCAGGTGATAAGAGAGCAGCTGAAGAAATATAGGTCGACCGATGACAGTCAAAAAGGAAGTCATGTGAGTGTAGAGTGGAAGCAACACCCAAACATGTGGTTCTCGAATGCATTCTTCTTGCGGAAGCGAGGGAAATAGAACGTGAGCGACTAATTGAAAAAGAGGTACGAAGTTTCATTCGAAACAGGGATGACTGCGAAATTCTGAGTCAAATAGCAGACAGGATTTCAATGTACTATAAAACAAAATACCTTGAACCCATAGCAAGCTCGAGAAGGCACCAACAACAGAGAAATTAACAGTAAAACACTGCATTGACTATTAAAGGATATGTCATAATCAGACACCTGAACGATAGTACCCTCTGGAGACCGACGCAACCATCTATTCCAGAAGATCCTTCTGATGGGCTGGACGCTGTGTTTTCTGGAGGACACCGTTTTCTGCTGAAGGCCGACAATTATTATAGTATCTGTAATTAGCTGTACAGTATTTTATCTTGTAGTAGATTAGGAAAAAAAATAGAGATTATTTGTTGTCGAAGTGCGTGATATATAATGAAACATAATTTCAATCGATTGTTAAAGACTTCTTTCTCATTAACATTTCGCTGCATTCAAGTCTTAGTCAGCGTATGGTATATGGCGGCTAGCCTGACAAAGCATTACCACATCAGCAGGAACATATAACGCCTACTAAGCGGCCCCGACTGCCAAGTACCGCATGCATGATGAAGGGAAAAAGGGGATATTATTATTATTCTTTATTATTGTTTATTTTTCTCACTTAAAAAAATGAAAATGATGTGGGAGAAAAATGGAAAGGAGAGAGTATAAAATTAAGTTCGTCTCGTAAGATATGAAAGCAATTATCCAGGAGAAAGTAAACTGTAAATTGATAGATCAAAGGAGATATGATACACCTCCTCAACACTGTAATTACCCAAATATGAGATGGGATTCACAGTCACCGGAAGCCGGTGGTGACCCTTCTGAAAACTCTGGATGGTCTTGGCCATTCAGAAATCACATCTAATGGGCCACACCTCAAGGAATTCCGGATGACGTGGATCCCGCTGAAGATCTGTCCTAAAAATCTGACATCTATACTTAGCAGTAGCGTAGTACAATTTATAGTAAAATATTGTGGTGGATTAATTAAGGGGTTATGTTATTAATATTATTTTCCTGTATTAAAATTTAAGTTATATGTAGTCAAGTTGTTAAATTTTTGTAATAAAACGCCTTTACTTCCAACAGTACTCTAACTGTAAACAACAATTCGTTTAATTTCGCTAGGTAGCGGAAACCTTTGTAACAATTTAATCATATACTGATTGTAAATATGGCCTCATTTAGATACAGTGATAAATGTTAGGATGTAGCAAGTTGTAACAAAATAAAAATAAAAAATTAATAATGATAATCACTCGCCATTACAGCTGGCGTGGGGGCGGGCCGAGGGGGGCAAGGCTTGTTTCTCCACCCATTGAAGGTGCCCACGGGGAGCAGCGCGGATGCAGCGCCCACATGAACCTGGTCAAAGATCCTTTCAAAATCTGGCCGAATAGCATAAGCTTCTCTGTGATTCCCACGCGCACACCCGGCCCCACCCCGCAGGGCAAGGCGGAAGCCACAGCAACCGTGCGCTACGCCGCGCAGGTTTGCACTGTCGCATGTTCCACCACACCAACCTCCATCGGAAAGCGTCACTGAAAAACGCTGCTTCCAACACTAGGGCGCGCTCCTAGTGCGCTATCCCCCGCACCCAACCGAAATGCAAATCGTCCCTGCATGAGCGCAGGTTCCCACACATTGGGCCAAGCTTCACAGAGCACCACCATAGCACACGTTCCCGCCGCAGAGGCCCAAGACCTCTACAGCGCTTACAGTGTGTTGCTGCCGCAGCCGAGTAAAAACCAATGCACTACCAGTCCCTACTTATATAGAGACCTATTATGGCAGCAAAGAGGACGGGCTCATACCCCCATACAGATCCAGAATACTCTACTACCGGTCTGATAAGAGCGCAGCGGAGGCTGACTCCTAGTTGTAGCGCCAGTGAACTCTCCCTGTTAAGCACCAAGTAAAGTGTGTACAGTCATGTGTTGACTCGTTGCCAGATGTGCGCATGCTAAACCAACTTCCTGTCGAGAGTAATACCGAGGTAAATAGCCGTTGGAGCCCAAGGCATTATCTTACCTTCCTGCTGTGGCTGCAGATCGCGCGATTGCAGTCCAAGCCACCCTCACCGTCGCGAGCATGAGCTACTGTTTTTAGCGGAGTAGAAGAAAATCCGGCTCTACCTGACCTAGGGCATCCTACAGTAGTCGCGTTACGATGGTTATGCTGCGGCTTGATGTTGTTGTTGTTGTGTTTGGGGCTTTAGGGGGCATGCGGTTTGATGTGTCGTCTGCGAACAGGGCTGAGTTCATATTCTTTGATGCTGGTACTTCGGCTTTGTAGATAGAAAACAATCCTAGTAGGGAGTCCTGAAGAACTCCTGCATGGAAACCCAGTTGTTTTGAAAACTCCTGGTGACGCAGAAGGTGCGCCTTGAGACTTAACCGCACAACAGCCATGGCAAACCCATTTAGTAGTGTTTGACAGTAGACCAATGTTCCAGGCGGTGACGAAGGCCGGTCGACCTAATAACTTGGACGGCACCCCACTTGTTATTCTAAAATGACACTTACAGCTTGGATGTGGATATCGAGACGTTCGAACACTATGCTGATCACTGGAAGCAAATTGAACAGCTGATTGGATGTTTCCTATCCTTGTGAATATCAGTAAAAACGATGTGTTTCCATGACTAAGCAAGATTGAGTTGAAAGAGAATTCAAGGCTTCTGGCGGTAGATACCGGAGGACATGGTTACCCAAATAGCCGTATTCCAGTTCCATTCATGGTTGCAGCCTCCTTGACGTAATTGGCAATCTCATGGTGGTATAATCATAGGTACGTCATACTAATCTCGTGTTCCTAGATGCTATATCCATGGGCGTATCCAGCGAGGGGCAGAGGGGGGCTGCTGCCCCCCCCCCCTAGAAGAAAAATTAAGTTGCCTTCAGTACGCTTCGACGAGTGAAGAACTAGTTCAGGAGCACTTTGGGAGAGAAAGATTGACTGGATTATGTCTGATGAGTGTGCATCGAAATTTCGTGAAAGAACACCATGAGATATTGACAAACAAAATTATTGAAATTGAAAATCCGAGACATTTAATGTTTACATAAAAAACTAACTGACTTACGATCTTAATTATCTACATAATAGGTCCTTAGATTATGTAGTTGTGTTACTATATTAATCAACTAGCATTTGCCCGCTGCTTCACGCGCGCGTGCCTTGGCAGGTGTGGAAATTATTTACCGATTTTATTCTCATATCAGACATTAACGTGGAAAGGCATGAACTGTTAATGTATTCTGAATAGTTTCGTTTGTTTCAGTTAATACGTTAGGTTCGGTTTTCATACTGATGTCAGAGAGTTGTTTTATTCACATTTTAACGTGATGCAATTGATTCAATAGTAGAAAAGGTTCCTGAAAAATTAACAGTAGTAATTCGTGGTTGTAATTATTGTGCGAAGTATAAACATTTATTGTTTAGAAAGGCTTTCACGGTTCAAACGACATTCTTTCTTCTGTGCGCTTTCAGAAGCTATGGATTTAGCGTATAGAACCCGGTTATAGGTCAATCGCTTTTCTCGGTGCAGGTTACTTTCATTTGCTCTAGCTATTTCATCTCGTTCTCTTTGACGTTGCAGACGATGTTGTCGGTCTATTTCACTCTCATTTAGCCGATTTCGGCGACATCTTTTAGCTGCAGAAGTTGACCCCGATAGATTAGATCTCTTTCGCAAGGACATATCATAAACTTTTATACTTACCCAACTCACAGCACTAACAATTAAAACGTTTTCACAGCTGCAATTATCACTATGCGTGAACTTTGACTGCGAGTATATAGATGAGCATAAACTTGGTTACAATATAGAATATCGGTGGTAGTAATAAATAATATTATTTCTGAAAGCAATATTTAACTCAGCTAAAACATAATATTTTTAAATGCTGATATGGAGGATTCCACGTTAACCGTGGTACCGAAAATTTAAATGGATATATAACAGTTTTAACGTTAAGAAAGCTGATATTATAATCATTATGTGTAATTTTTTTTTTTTTGCGATTTTATGTGTAAACTTTGCCTGGGATTATACAGTTAGGTATAAGCTTTGTTAAGGATGTATCTGTGGATATAATGAAAAATATTGTTTCCATGATACTTAACAAAAAAAAGTTTATTTTTAAATGTGGATACCGAGGATTGCAATATAACCGCGGTGCCATAAATTTATGTAAATATAGCAGTAATCTACGACTTAGTCCTCTTGGAAGTGAGCTGAAATATAAAAATTCGTTACGAATAATCACAGCATCTCAATTTTTCTGATTTATTTATTTTTTGTTGTTTTTTATTTTTTGTTGTTTGGATATTGGTTTTATTTTATGTTGATACACCATCAATTATTCCTGCTTTAAAATAGAAATTTACGTGAATTGGAGCTACTCTTGATTTCAAATCGTCGTATCATTACTGTCATTATTTCAGTCAGATATAATTAATCCAAAAATGTCGAGATGTGATCATGGTACAGTTTATGTAGTAACGTGCATGTAACTGAAACAATTATTTCTGAGTGGCAACATTATCGCAAGTTGTGAATCGCTTGAAATGCAACCTGACAGCTGATATGATGCTTTGTTACAGGCCTAAGAGACGATGCCTGCAGCTTTATAATCTACGCGGTGTAGCATTAGGATATGAAACATTTTTAATTTAAGTTTCTTTCAATATAGCCGTATTTTCTATGTAATTATTTCAGTCGCATGTAAGTACCTGGCGAAACAACAGCCTGGACCAGATGACAATTGACTCGTTTTGTTTAGCATCAGGCATAACGGGTTTAGTTTTAAAATTTACGCGGTGTAGAATAGAATTTTAGGATGCCTAGTTATATTTGAAATAAAAATTCGTTACCAATAATCACAGCATCTCAATTTTTTCTGATTTATTTATTTTTTGCTGTTTGGATATTGGTTTTTATTTTATGTTGATACACCATCAATTATTCCTGCTTTAAAATAGAAATTTACGTGATTGGAGTTAATCTTGGTTTCAAATCGTCGTATCATTATTGTCATTATTTCAGTCAGATATAATTAATTCAAAAATGTCAAAATGGATCACGGTACAGTATATGTACTAATGTGCATGTAACTCAAGCAATTATTTCTGAGTGGCAAAATTATCGCAAGTTGTAAATCGATTGAAATGCAACCTGGACAGTGATGACAGCTGATATGCTTTGTTATAGGCCAAAAGGACGATGCTTTTAGCTTTATAATTTACGCGGTGTAGCATTAGGATATGAAATATTTTTTATTTGAGTTTCTTTCAATATATCCGTATTTTCTATGTAATTATTTGAGTCGCATGTACCTGAATCTTCGGATGCCTAGTTATATTTGCACGTTATAGCCACGAGACATATTAATCGAATAAAGTACTTCCAAATATGTGCAATTCCGCACAAGTCATTATGAAAGAAGTATGTTTTATTACTTGCTGATATTTATAATAGCTACTTTTCAGACATCGCTCTTCGAGAAAAAACGGAATTTCGTATTAAGTATTGGCTTATTGTGGCTGTATTGTACAGCATTCACGTAGCAATTTTGTTCCAGAGACAAACTGTATAACGGTCTACCAGAGACAATACATGACTTCAATATTTGTAATATAACTTTTTCGCAATTCAACAGACCTGTTACGATTCAAGTAAATGCTGATTATACTTGATTCACGTATTCTTTTTATTTTGAAGTACTGCGGTCCAGAAAAATGAATCGCAGAAGTAAAAAAAAAAAAAAAAAGGGGAAATCCTAAATTTTGTCAGGTCTCTTTATGAAAGGAATGACCGTCTGAATGTGTATAATTATCTGTGGTCTACAGTTTCACATTTCTGAAGTTTTTTACTGACTTGCTTCTTCCCATGGTACATATTAGTTGTTAGCTACTTCTGCAGATGTTGATCAGCAACATTAGCTTTAAACATTTGGAAACACCATGCAAATTGATGCGGTAGTTTATGCGTTATTAGAGATCAAGCCTCACTACAAACGCAGCTTCCTTACAGATTTATAATAGTATAGATGATAAAAATAGTTTCCTGAATAGGTTTGTGTTTGATTTTGTAATGTCATGTTTCAGTCCCCCACTCCACTTCCTCGAAAGCAAAATGAGTTGCCCCCCCTAGTTGAAATCCTGCCCCCCTCTAGTACTGATCCTGGATACGCCCTTGGCTATATCCCTAGTAAACAACGTATTGTTGCAATTTGGTGATCGTTAACCTTTTCGTCAGCTGGCTGAAAGTATCTTGTTGTCAGCGAGCGGGTTTGCCTTGTCTTGCCGCGTTTCCCATAGAGCGACGGGAAATGCTAATGGACATTCAGACAAAGAGTGTAAGGAGTTGGTACAATTGATACAATGAAACGGTCTGACCAATCGAACTAGCAAAGATAAATGAAACTGGCTTATAAATAACCCCAAAATTCATAAATCAAAAGTCGATTTCATTCCAGACATTACACAATACGCAACAATAACTAAACCAAGGTCACTATACGAATCAGAATGAATGCGCTCAGAAGTAAATGGGAAACAGAAAGAAAATAAATTACTCAATAAATTATGTTTCTATAGAAGATATAAAAAATACTGATCAGACTCAAGTCCATAAAAACGAAAGCTGATCACAGCCCAGCCCGTCAAAACGAAGGACATCAAACTCCAGCCCCTCACATGGAGGCCTATCAGATGCTAGGAGTGGCCAAAATTAATGTACAGTCTGTTTGAATAAAATCGTCTCGGGTAACTAGCCGAGTGAGTCTATCGATAAAATACGAATTTTCGGCGGTCATAAACTCTCTCGCCGTTCAACATATACATCCATCTCACTAATAGAACACATACAAACATCAGTACGGCATCTTATTTCTCTAATCTTATCTCTCTTGTCAATACTACCTAAATATATTGGTGGACGAAGTATTTCATTGCACTCGTAAATGAAAGAAGAATTTCGCATATTCGCCAACAAATTCAGACGACACCGACGTCTTCTGTCTGCCAGACAGTCCCAGCCCCATCTATGTGTCAATTCTATGACGCTTTCGTAAGGGCTGTAGCAAGCAGTCACAAATCGAGCGGTTCTCGTCTGTACTTTTTCTAATGCGTCGATCCATGGGCGTATCCAGTGAAGGGCAGGGGGGGCTGTTGCCCCCCCCCCCGCAGAAGAAAAATCAAGTTACCTTCAATACGCTTTGAAGAACTGGCTTAAAAGAGGGAGAGGATAGATTGACTGGATTATGCCTGATGAGTGTGCATCAGAATTTCGTGAAAGAATACCACAAGATATTGACAAACAAAATTAGTGCAAAATTTTTTGAGAATTCAAGACGATTGATGTTTACTTAAAAAACTCTAATTGAGTTATGACCGTAACTACATAGTAGGTCCTTAGATTTGGTGGTTGGATTACTATGTTAATCAATAATAAAAATAGTTTCCTCAATAGGTTTTGAAAGAAATCGAAATGTTTCAGTTCCCCACGCCACTTCCTTTACCAATACGAGTTGCCACCCCTAGTTCAAATCTTGCCCCTCCCCTTAGTTCTCATCCTGGATACGAATTGCGTCGATCACTTTCTTGCGATAAGGATCCCAAACTCCACAACAGTAAACCAAATATGGACGAATGAGAGTTTCATTTTAGGATATTTCCTTCGTATGAGAGTTGCAATTCTTCAAAATACGACCTATGAATCTGAACTTAGATTCAACCATGTCAACAACTGAGTTGTTCACTGTGTACTCGTGAGGAAACGGATCTTTTATTAGTTATGCGCATTACCATGTACGTTTTGCTGTTGCCATTTACGGCACCATTCCGAAATAACATCCAGATCGCGGTGAATTTCTAAGCAATCGACAGACCACCTTACTACCGTATACAAACATCAGCAGCAGCAAACAGTCGTAACACGCTATTAACGTTGTCACCGAGATTGTTTGTAAAAATTAAGAAAAGACGTGGTCCTATTACACTGCCTTGAGGTACGCCAGTAGTGGGGGGAGGAGCGAACTGTATAATACCACTTCCGGTTACGTGACACAAAACGGCGGCATTCCTTCCCCTTTATCCCTACCTTCGTAACTTCACATCTGCTTAGCAGGTGATTCAAAATGGATCTATAGCGGCCAACGACATAGGTGCGGACAATTCGAGGACGCTGACGGCATGGTTTCTAGGGTGGGAAAACCCATCACCCCAGGCTTCTCAGGTTCGTCACCACCACGTGATGGCGAGGACACAGAAATCAATGTTTAGCGATAATGTTTTCTGAGCGCACTTTGCATATACCAACTTCTCTGAAGATAAACACGCATCCTTCTGCTTGAATCCCTGTGCGTCCAGGAAAATGGTCGTCATTGTAATGAGTGGTATTAATTGAAGATACTTAGTTATATGCCAGCTTACGCATGACACGTGTTAGGGGTACGTATTCTATAACCCGATCGTGCAGGATCAGGCAGTATGCAGCGGTGTATGCAGGAAAATTCTCGCTGCTATCAGATTCCATACGAATATCTACAGGCCCCGTTTTAACCCACTCATTTTGGTGTGAACAGTCAATTATGGCTATAGGTGCAGTTGCGATAAAATCTTCACGCTTTATTAGCGGCAAAAGATGACCCGTTAGTAGTAAGGCTGCTGGAATCTTGCATATGTGTCATACAACACGATGGTTTGATTTTTCTTAGAATCTAATTTCATGTTCTCGTACGGACACGCCACATCATTGATGAACAGTTTGACATTGGCGAGATTTCAGTAGTCAAACAGGGCCATACTTAGTTCCTCATTGCGATTCCTGTTTGTTTGAAATCCCAGAACCAGGAACCTGGGTTTCTACAGTTGCGATGATGTTTTCAAAGACCAAATTTGAGTCTTACTTACAGGTAGCAACGAGTACTCCAACAGATGCCAACTTCTGAAATTAATTCGAAGTGGCTTCCCTGCGTATACAATCATAAGCAACGCTAGTTTCTCTCTTTCGCCTACTTGCAAATGGGGCATCACCCATGCGAAATTACTGATGGTAAATTTACTTTTCTGAGTATGTGGATTGCCTTATATGTATGACATTGTATCGTCCCTAGATCGAATCAGTATCAGTTCTAGTTTTCCATTTGCAAGTATCCTCTTAAAGTCTTCGCTAAATCTGAAGAGCATACTCAACGATATACATATTCATACATCAAAGTAACCATTTCCAAGATAGCATTGCGCCCATCCTGCATCGTTCACCACACCAGTTTGTTGAGGAGCAACAGAAATAAGCGTTTTCAATGTACTTGTGGTACAAACGTTTCTATTCCGATCAATTTCGGCTCCATTAAGTTCGTACCGAATTTACTCAAACAGAAATGCGATTGCATGGAATGTGACAATTGAATTTGTAGCTCCTGACTCATCTGATTTGATGAATCTTCTCTCAATATGCCAGTAACTTTCGCATGGCAGTGTAGATGTATCTTGTTCCTGAATAGGTAAACGAATTTCATCATTGTTCTTAAATGTTGCTGGTGTATGCGGCTGATGGCTCAAATATTGCTTACGCGTCACCGACTCGTCAAATTCCACACTGAAAGTTACGTCAAGCGCCTCATCCATGCTTGTTAATTGTGTAGCCAAACGACTGTAGGAAGAGCACATACTCAGGTGTTAATCGCTTTATCGCTTGGTTCAAGATTGACAACTTTGTGAGGTTGACGCTTCTTGTTATAACAAGGGATCATTCTTTATAGGTAGTCTCAGAGTAAAAGTTTCACCTCTAAAATCCACTAGATCACCGTCCTGGTCGACAACTCTAATGTTGAAGTTGCTTAGAGTTTTCACTGTGATAGGCAGATGGATGACATTAGCGAGTACTTCTACAATCTCGTACCCTGGTGGCACTGTTGGAAAAAGCTCATGTAGAATATGTCCCAGGTTATCGTTACGTAGTTTCCTGTACATATGCTACACTGTATTCATATTACATTAACTCTGAATATCTGCACAGTGTAGTCTGAGGAATTAAACCCAGGTTTTAACACACGTTTCGAAAATCTGAACAGAGATCCAACTGAGTATGGTTTAGCGAAGTGTATTTCCACTGTTATTTGTATCTCGCACTTGAGTGAATTGTTCTTTGCTCTAATTACTAGCTTGTCGTTTTTAGTGTGCCAAACCAAATAATTTGGCAAATCGTCAATATCGTAACATCCTGTGGGTATGTCTATTACCTTATTCATAGAGTAATTAAATTTACAATTTTATTTGTCTGTATTCAGAATCGAATTGTACGTTTGAAAGTCAACCAAGCTGATCGTGTAATTGCCTTGGCTCAAATCTCTGGGTGGGAAGTAATCACAGCCCAAGATTGAACTGTTGCCTGACAAGCAGAGTCTCACAGATATTGTTTATCCTGTCAAAGGTTCGCTCAAGATTGATGTCACAAATTTTTGTACAGGAGTTTTAAACACAAATGCCAGCATATATGTATTCCAAATTTCTGGTGTTGTTGCACATAGTACATTCTGTTCCATGCAAAATATCGCTGCAACTCCAACGGAGGGGGTAAGTTACCGAAACTGTACACATTTTATAACTACATCGTCTTTGTACTTGATGTAAGGAACCCAGTGTGTTCCAGCGTTTTTCAGCACTTTCACAATTCCACATTCATGTTCACGATTTTTTTGCTTAATGTATCACGTATGAAAACACCATGAAAATGGCGTATGCGTGCTTTACTTGCCTACGTATATCTTCATCTGTTAGTGGCTGAACCGACTTTTTTTAATCTAGACCCATCTTGCTGGTATGGTTTCAAATACACACCCTTAACCCTCATTGCAAATGCTTCCATCGTTTCTTTGTGCAGTATCTCTTCAGTCAACTGCTTAGGCCTTCTTTAGCCGCTCTGACAGAATTAACAATATTTACCACACCCCCTGCCAGAGCACCGGCAGCTGACAAGCTAGCAATTAATTGTAATAAGTAAAAAATATCTCCCTTCTTCTTTTTCTTCAGTTTCCTTTTCTTAATACCCCAACCCAACTCTAATTTAGTACGCATGGTCCTGTTAATCAAGAATGCCGCCGCACGTTCACCAAACTCTCCACCTTTATCCTTCATTCTCTCTGCAAGCCTCTCGGCGAATATAAGATCTGCTTCGGCTCTATCAGCCCCCTTTGTATAACCAATGTCGTGTTCCCTACAGGCTGCATCTAATGGGTTGATGCGCTTCTGCCCAAGTGCCAACCATTTTTCCAGTTTAGTACCGAGGCAACAAAACTGGTATGCAGGTATAAACGCCTCAAAAGGTATCTTATCGATGAGCTTGTTTAAAAATCCACGTTGATACATGTCTAAACTATTATGAAATCCCTGTCAATGGTGTAATCCTCTCAATAACCAAACCGGGCCTGGTTGACATGAGACCGAATTGAGTTAAAGATATAAGATTAACTTTAATGGTCAACCCTACAAACCATTTACAGCAACAATAATGAGATATAAAATAGTACAGTGAACTCTTCCAAGTTTCATGCAGTGCGTAAACATGGACTCAATAACAACTAAATGTTGTATCATAAAGGCCTGGAATGCACTTCGATGGAAGTTACTCGAACTGAAGATGGGCCATATTGAGGAATTATTCAAGGATTAATTGAGACCTGTGACGGATACTATGGAAAAGTCTCTTGTCTTGATCAAAGATTTCTTGAAGTCACTAAGTCGAAGTGAACGGAGATTATAATTCCGTGTATGGTGTCTGAAAGCAGGATGATTCATTAATGGTTGGAAACTCACCTGTTTCACCTGTTGCTATTAACGAAAATATTATTGTAATCGATGGTAATGAATATGAGAGAACAAGAGGGTTAATGGAATAGTTGTTTTTAAAAAACCCAAAAATATATGCTGCCAATGACTTGAAAAGCTATTCTGAAATATTAAATAATACTAGTGCGCACAGAGTACAATTTAGTCGATATGGTAAAGTTTTAAAACCTGCTACCAATATAAGTATCAAATCATAATCTCTAAACTTGTCAATCACTCGTGTTCTGGTGTTCTCCCCAAGATGAGCTATGTGTATTGGGATGATCCGAATGAACTTGTTGAAAGATTGAAGTTACTTACCGCATTGGCATTTTCAGGACATACGGCATATTCCAACGAAATTTTCTCAGTGATTGAAGAACTTTGAGAAAGAGACATTATATTGTAACATGGATCAAATTGTGGCATAACTCCATAGACTAGCAAGAAGAAATTTTCCACGATGCCATATACACAGACGGAAAAAAAAATCCCAACACCAAGAAAAAATTATTGTAGAGTAATGAAATTTGGACAATGCATTTGTCAAGTTAACATGTTTAATTGATTAAATTTTCAAGATCACAGGTTAATTTAAGCTCAAGAAAATGCATTTCAAATGTGAAATACTGTTAAATTAATAGCCGGTGTAACCTCCAGAATTTTGAATGCAAGCCTGCAAACGTGAATGCATTGTGTCATACAGGTTTCGAATGTCACTTTGTGGTATGGAGTTCCATGCTTGTTGTACTTGTGCTGTCAATACTGGGACGGTCAGTGCTGGCTGTGGATGATGCTGGAGTTGTCGTCCAATGATATCCCATACGTGTTCAATTGGAGACAGATCTGGTGATCTCGCAGGCCAAGGTAACATGTCGACACTCTGTAGAGCACGTTGCGAGACAACAGCGGTATGAGGGCGAGCGTTATCCTGTTGAAAAACTCCCCCTTGAATGCTGTTCATGAATGGCAGCACTACAGGTTGAATTACCAGACTGACGTACAAATTTGCAGTCAGTGTGTTTGGTATAACCACAAGAGTGCTCCTGCTGTCATAGGAAATTGCTCCCCAGACCATGACTCCAGGTGTAGGTCCAGTGTGTCTAGGCCGCAGACAGTATGGTTGCAGGCGTTCCCCTGGCCTCCTTCTGACCAACACTCGGCCATCACTGGCACCAAGGCAGAACCTGCTTTCATCAGAAAACACAACAGATCTCCACTCCGTCCTCCAATGAGCTCTGGCTTGACACCACTGGAGTCGCAAACGGCGATGGCTTGTAGTCAGTGGAATGCACGCTACAGGGCGCCTGGCTCGGAGCTGTCCTTGAAGTAACCGATTTCTAACAGTTCGTTGTGTCACTGTGGTACCAACTGCAGCTCGAATTTCTGCCGCAGACGCAGTACGATGCGCCACAGCTGTACGCCGAATACGTCGGTCTTCCCTCTCAGTAGTGCCACGTGGCCTCCCGGAACCCGGTCTTCTTGAGGCAGTACCATCCCTTGACCACTGCACCCAACAATCATGCACAGTGGATACATTCCGGCCAAGTCTTTCTGCAATATCGCGAAAAGAAAATCCACCTTCTCGTAGCCCTATTACACGACCTCGTTCAAACTCGGTGAGCTGTTGATAATGGCTTCTTCGTCTTCTTAAAGGCATTCTTGGCTAACATCAACTCACTATGTCAAATCTCAGCGGTAAATAACGTTCACAAACTTTACAGCGCGTATTTAAAGCAAACCTGATTTGCAAGCTCTGAGTAGCGCTACTAGCGCCACACTTATGCGCGAAGCGCGAAATTTGAATCGATGTCATCTTTCAGATGTATAAACACGCCTACCAAATTTCGTTTATCTAACACAAGTCTTTCTTGGTGTTGGGATTTTTTTTTCCGTCTGTGTAGTAATCAAAGGCCTCGATGATCTGTGGCAAGCTGATATTGTGTAAATGATCCCATACTCTCATAAAAACAGCGGCTACACATATAAACTGATGATGATTAATACTTATTCAAAGTTTGCATAGTTAGTACCCCTCAAGACCAAGACAGGCGGTATAGTTGCTGATGCTGTGAAGCGAATCGTAAGTGAACAACGGAAAGGAGTTTTACAATTCAAGAATCTCATGACTAGCTATGGTATTAATCATTATTCAACATATACTCATCTTAAAGCATCAATAGTTGAGCGACCAAGAATGTAATGTGGCAAGAATTCAACCGACGTGGTTTATATAGGTGGTTTGAATTTCTTCCTCAGTTAATGTCAAATTATAACAACAAGTGGCATATCACCATCAAAATAAAACCATCTGATCTAAGGACAACTCTCTACTTTCAACAGTGTACTTCTGTTTTAGGACTACCACGCCAGAAAAATTCAAAGTTGGTAACCATGTCAGGATCAGTAGGCTTAAAGAAAAGTTTGAGAAAGGCTATCTACCAAACTGGTCAGCTAAAGTGTTTACAATCAGAAAAGTGAAATCAACAAATCCTATAACTTATTTACTTTTATATTAATAAATATTACCACGGAATTATACTGCAGGAGAATTTTATAAGCAAGAATTACAATTAACAAAACCTGCAAGCACATTTCTGGTTGAACAAATAATAAGGAAAAGGAAGAATATGGCATTAGTGAAGTGGCTAGGTTTTGATAAACCATGGATAACCATAAAAGATTTATTTAAATTACAAAGTTTTTGATCAATAAATAATAATACAGCATATGTTTGGTTTATTTTTTTCACCCATTCATCATCATGTACAAAGATAAAATACTTATAACTATTTTAACAACATATTTTCGTAACTCAGGTGTAAATATAACAATTTCAATTTTTTCTGTTCATCATATAAAAAAATAATAAACTATTTTTTACAAAATAACTACATAACTCATACTTCTTTCAGTGCTTGGGTAAAGTATTTGTTTTCGCATAGTTCATGGGTTATCGTTTCTTCCAGTCATTACACATTTACAGTGCATGATTTTTACAACATATTTTGTTGGTACAGTTCATAAATTAAACCTTCGTTCTTTACCAGGCACTGATATTTGACACCTAATACTAAATTACAGTGCACAGGCAAAACCCCATAGCAATTTACAACAGATCAACATAAACTATTTACAATAGATGATCAGAAATCATCAACTACTCACAAATCGACATCAGACAGATGACCACAAATCACCGTCAACTATATAAAACAGAGGATCACAGATCATCATCAACTATTTACAAATCATAGATGAAATGTTCTCGGGTAACTAGTCAAGTGAGAACGTTCTCACTCGGCTAGTTTTCGGAAAACATTTAATCTACATACAACTCCGAGAAAGCCTCCACTCTTACATTTACAAATCATGTTTGCCATCAGACAGATGACCATAAATCACCATCAACTATATACAACAACTCATCATCATCAACTCATCATCATCAACTCATGATCATAATTATTTACAACAGGTGACTATATACTGTATTTACAACACTTCCCACCGTCCAGCGCACTGTAATATATATATAAACGCTATATTTAATCTTCATTCACACATTTTTTCAAACAATCACACACACACATTCACTCAGGTACAAACTTGTGCCTCCAAGGTAGGGTCCCATTACCGTCGGGTTAATATAGAATTTATCATCCAATCTAGACAGACCCAGCTTGGATACTTCAACAGTTGTAATTCTATGGAGGTTAGCTTGAAAACGATGCTCCATGTAAATATTCTACAGTACATAATCTTCAATAGTGCGTTTTACTGTACGTGCCAGACTCTAGGCCCATCTTGAAGTCTGGTTAGATTCCAGTAGAAATGAATACATTTTCGAGCTTAGACCAGCTGACTCCACAGTCAGGGAACAATTCGCCTTATCCTTTACAACCCCAACAATCTTCCCGTTGTATGGTTTTATATCGAAACGGTTGTTGGATTTATATGCATCATACCCAGACAAATTATGGAAAAAGATGGGTACATACCTTTGCATTTGTACTGCAAATTAGAATTATTGTGTGCATCCCATCTGAATTTACCTGTGATGATCGCGATCCTTAACGGCACCCGGTACAAAGCCTGCCCCACAGATTTGGCATACCATACCACTGGTAAATTGTGCTTCATCATCAGCCGACATTCCAAGAGGTGTGACCCCCTTGTAAAATTCATCAACGTCATGTGCCAATTTCACGATTTGTTCCACTGCAGAACGAACTACATCCCTGGACTGTAGTCCAGCGAAGCCGACTTGTACAATCAATACTGTCATCTGTTTGAGGAAGATCCATTTTCTGAAACAACCAGAGAATGTAGGGAATTACTAATACAAGCAATTGGAACATCGAGAAGAAAAACGTGGACTGACCTAATCAGTAACACTGATATGACTCATAATACCAAAAAAAGCGTGGACAACTCTTAAAAAATTCACACACGACCCTCGTCAAACCACGCAGTTATACAACATCACTCCTTATAATATTGCGCACCAGTTATTTCTTAGTAGCAAACCAGCCAGCAAAAGCAAGAACTGGACCACAGGAACCAAGATCATCCGTGACACCACTAGTGAAAATCCCATCATTAGTGCCCCCTTCTCTTTCGAAGAAATAACAACCTGCATTAAAGCCCTCCAAAACGGAAAAGCTATAGGTGTTGGCCGCATCCACGTTGAGCAGATCAAGCAGCTGGGGGAGAGAGGAACAAAATGGATTCTAGCTATGTTCAATGAATGTTTACACAGTTGTAAGATTCCAAAACTCTGGAGGAAAGCTCGAGTTGTAGCACTACTCAAAGCTGGTAAACCTCCAGATGATGCCAATAGCTACCGCCCGATATCACTCCTCAGCCTTTTTGAGAGGATGCTTCTAAAACGCCTATAGCCTGCTATTGAAGACAAACTGATACCTCAACAAGACGGATTCAGAACAGCCCGCTCCTGCTCAGACCAAGACCTACACCTAACACAATATATTGAAGATGGCTTCGAAAAGGGTTTAGTTAATGGAGTAGTCTTCGTTGACCTGACAGCAGCCTTTGATACAATCAGCATTAAAAATACTCCTTCCTAATGTTTACAACATGACCCGGGATTTCGGTTTCACAAAAATAGTCTACGAACTTCTCAGCAATAGGCAATTCTACGTCAGCATTCAGGGTTCAAAAAGCCGTCCACGTAAACAAAAAAATGGGCTACCTCAAGGAAGTGTTCTTGCTCTAGCTTTATTTAATATCTTCACCAATGATCAACCCCTGGACAACATTGTATTTCCTTTATCTACGCTGA
This sequence comes from Vandiemenella viatica, assembly GCA_031002005.1. Lineage (NCBI taxonomy): Eukaryota > Metazoa > Arthropoda > Insecta > Orthoptera > Morabidae > Vandiemenella > Vandiemenella viatica. Next base: position 263,547,838 of record JARYHS010013630.1, read on the forward strand.
TGATCTTGCCCTAGCTGCTCAATATGTGACTTTTGACGCCGTTGAAGGTAGACTTACAAGTGCTCTTGAATTCCTTGGAACCTACTACAAGCAAAATGACCTTAAGCCAAATCCAAAAAAAAAAAAAAAAAACCGAAGTCTGTGCATTTCACTAGCGCAATAAATGCGCTAAGCAAAAGCTGAATGTAACCTGGAATGGATCAACTCTGCTGCACAGTCAAAATCCAAAATACATGGGAGTAACTCTTGATAAAGGTCTCACTTTTAAAAGCCACTGTCGCAATGTCTAGATGAAAGTATTAGCACGCAAAAACGTCTTAAGCAAGTTGACCGGATCTAGCTTGGGAGCTAACCCAAGCGTCATCCGCACCTCTGTCTTAGCATTATGCTACTCCGCAGCAGAGTATGCATGTCCTGTGTGGCAAAAATCAACCCATGCAAAGACAATAGACGTTGCGCTCGACAGAAAATGCCGGCTCACCACAGGTTGTCTCAGACCAACGCCTGTGAGCAAAGCGGAGATACTAGCTGGCATCGCCCCTGGAGATAAACGCCGAGAAATTTTCACCAGCGTGACGAGGCTTAAAGTGAATTAACACCCCCTATATTGCTATACACTAGCGCCATCGAGACTAAAGTCCCGTTCAAACTTCATGCGAATTTCAAAGCCACCGACTGGAGCTCCAAGCAATGAAAGAATACTGGCTTGGGAGAACAGATTACAACAAGCGTTCGAGTGGATCAAGCCAAAAGAGGGTCTACAACCTGGGGTTGAACAAGCATGGCCTATATGGAAGTCGCTAAACAGGATTCGAGTTGGAGTTGGCCGCTGCAAAGATACACTTGCCACTTGGGGATACCTGGAAGAACAGCCAGATACCACATGTTCGTGCGGGGAGAGAGAAACAATGGTACATTTGCTGCCTTGTCCACAATTTGGAATAAATGTATTTCAATTTGACCTCCAATTAGGTACTGACAAAACCACCGCATTGGCAGGAAAACTACCACATATTTGATGCTGTCATCGACACGAGAAGAAGAAGGTTCATTTGATGGTCATATGCGGAAACGACCTGGTATGTTGTGACAAAAGGGATATGCTCCTGGACTGCTCTGGAGTGAGAGGTGTTGGGGTTGGGTCTGCACATATAAAAGGGTTTTAACAACCATTCAAAGTCCGAGTAAATGACGAATGGTACACGCTGTTAGTGCACAAAATCCATAAACTTAAAGGTTTTGTCTCCATCGCCGGGTAGGACGACTCTTACTGCCGCTATCTTTGTGCAATCAATCTCATGACGGTTCAAAAGATCTTCGCACCTGAAATGCTGCAGCATCTATCACATACGAAAATACAGCTATTGTGCTTTGATATTTAATAGCTAACTAACCGCGTCAAGTTCTTGATCCAGCAGTAGTGAAATGTAATCTTCACTCTCTATAATCACCAACATATTAATATGGAAGCCACGTTTGACTGCAACCTGATGGAGGAGACCTACAACGCTGTTTTTTTTCTACCACCTTGTTCCAATCCGTAGACATTGATTGAATACTCAGGATTTTGCCTCTCAAATTTATAAATGTCTGACAATTTTCCAGGAGAATCTATGCCTGTAAAATCTAAGAACGTGCTTTAATATAATGGCTAATTAAATTCGCATTCTGGTGCACCTGTTCATGAAACGCAGCTATCGTCCAAGGAAAATAACTTTTATCAATGTTTAATTAGTTAGTCACAGTCTTATCAGTAATCATTGTTTCCAAGTCATGTAATAGTTAAACTAGTATCTCACGTCTGAAGGAGACTTAGTTCCATTATTGTTGAAACCATATTGGTAAATCTGGGACCTACTGCTCATGTTAAACCTCCCGTCATAACTTAGTTGGAAATGCGGACGCATGTATTATGTTGGCCATCTAATAAATAAATACTTTCATTCAATCCATTCTTCTGGTGTTCCCAATCATTTATCAGTCATTAATGTAAGTTACCCAGTTGTTTCAGGTATAATGTATATGACGTGGGTAATACGTCCCCAAGGTAAGAAGTACATGTTTTATCTATTGTTAAGAGTAATGTTAACTTTCATTGATTACTAGTTAACGCAGTTGGCGAATCTGCTTCATTTAAACTCGCATGGTGTCAGACAGATGATTCAATATAATTCCATATTAATCTGCCCACCTGATAGTTGCTCAATTTAAATAACATCATAAAACGCCCACAAAGTGAAAGACTACCGTAGCCACGGCCAATCAATTACACTGGTGTCAGAAGTGGGATATCGAAACCTTTACAGTGGCGATCAGAAGTGCGGATATAGAACTCTTTTGTTTAATAAAATATGTTAAAACATGTTTTAAAAAATAATTTAATAGTTTCTAAATTTTGCTTTCGTGAATACAATTATATATTTTGTGCGGTTGTTTTTTAGATTAAACAGACGACTCGTAATCTCTTATCTTGTTACTAGTAGTCAGTAGTATAGAAATTTGTCAAACGAATTTTCCTCAAAGGTTTTTCTAAATCTGTTTTCGGGAGTCATAACCAAACCAATTGGAGTTCATCAGCCAGCTACAAAATGTCAGCACGTTCAGACCTGTCCCGAACATGTGTAGCAGCCAGCCAATTAGCAGCGATCAGCTGAAGTAGATTGCTAGAAAAAGTATTATGGCGGGCCTAGCAGCCGGGGACACGTAAAGAAGAAGTTGAACAGCAAGTAAGGACCAACTTTTCTATTGTCAGTATTTAGAGGAACATCCTTAAATTATAATTGTATAACTGATGTATTTTTTAAAGTTCTTGGAATACAATTGTCGGGTAAAATATGAGCTGTTTATATTCGAGTAGTATTATGTTTTAAAATGTATTGAAATACCGTACATGGCAATGGCTTCACCACATAGCTTCACTAATTAAAAGTATGTCGGTATGCCCCACAAAGCTTCCAGGTCCGGCAAACATACAAAAAAATCATATTATGTATGGTTATAAGTGCAAGACAGTCATGAATAATAATAATAATAAAACGTTACCTCTAATTTTGCTCCTTTTGGATGGAACATCATCACAATACTTCCTCATTTTTTTGCCTTTCTCATCATATCTTTAACAAATAAATACGTTTTTAAACACACACACGGGAAAATATATAAAGTTTTAAACAATCACTTACCACTAGTACCACTGGCCCCTCCGTCTAGTTTTTCAAAAGCACGTCGAGGAGCACAGGAAGATCTACAACAAAAATCATCGAATCTGTAGTTTCAAAAAAATTTCCACTGCATAAAATATAAAGTTTTAGACAGGCAAAACTTACCACAAGTTGCATCCATTGTCTCTTCACTATGATGACCAGCATTATGAGGACAAATTGTGGGGAAAAAGTCAGTTTTAATATATTTTACCAAGCTTAAACTATTAGAATTAAGAAAAGGAATTAAACCCACAGTTCGTGAAATAGTTCGCTATCTCAATAGATGTGCTTACAGGAAGATCTACAAAAACAAAACAAAATAAATTAAATCTGCAGTTTTAAACATATAACACGAAATAAAAATTATAAAGCTTTATACAGACTAACACTTACCACTAGTAGAAGCAGCGTTGACTGCACCATCATTCCAGTTATTGGAAATAGTAGGAACAACTAAAACATAAAAAAAATGAATCTGTAGTTTCAAACACACACACGAGAAAAAAAATAAGTTTTATACAAACAAACACTGACCACTAGTAGTAGCAGTGTCGACTGACCCCTCATTCCAGTTACTGTAAATAATAGGAAAAGCCAAAACAAAATATTGAATCTGCAGTTTCAAACACATACATGAAAAAATCTACAGCAAAGATAAAATTATATAAAAAGACACCTACCAGCCAAGACAGCCAAAGATTCATCACCACTCTGTTTCTGAGGACAAATGTGGAAATAGAGAAAAATCACTATTAATATATATCTTAAACTTAAACTATTGCTGTGAAGAATAATAAATTTAACATACAATTCGCAAAATAATGCACCAACTCAGAAGTTGGAGGAATACTTACAATACCTACACTAAAAAATAATTAAATCACTAATTTCAAACTCAAACATGTAAAGACTCTACAGCAAAGAGAAATTATGAATAAAACTTACCAGACAAGGCAGCTAAAGATTCATCACCACGCTTCTGAAGACAAACTGTGGAGAAAAAAAAAACAGTCATAATACATACAGATAAAGCGCCAAAAAGCACAGTTAAGAAAAGAAATTTTAACTTACATTTATTAAAAAAACTCTTCAACCTAGGAGACAGATAGCACTGGAAGGGTTAAAAAAATTAAATAAGTAGTAACAATAAAATACACAAATGATTAATATTATTTAAAGTTATTGAACATTACCTGCACCAAAGTGTGAATGACACATTATACTACGCAGGCGACAAAACGTTTACTGTAACAATCCTACACTGCGAGAAACACACACCGCGAGAGTCATACTGGCACAGAGAGCTATACGGATTCGCTGAGGGGTATTTATTCCCAGTGGCCGTATTGTGAAGTCTGCCGACAACGTTGCGAGCTCCGCATTCCACACCTGTCCTCTGAATTACTCCACGCTTTCGTAACAGATAATGGCTGTGCAAACGGAATATTTAAATATTTCTCCCCGCTTTTGCAACACTTAATAGCTGGGCAAATAATAACCAGAAAGTATTTGTAGACAGCTTATGCATACAGAAGGCGAGCAACACGAGATTCTAATACCTTTCACCACATACCAGACTGCTGACGTCTCGCACGTTTTGAGGCTCCGGGAAGTATTTGCTGATTTACACAAGGCGAGCACTTAATGGCTTGGCAAATACCTTTCACCGAGCGCGCGTGTCGAAACAAGTTGAGCGAGACGTCATTGGGAATCCCGGATGCCTCGGGCTATGTGATAAAAAAAGATAGAGAATCGCGTAGCAAAGTGGAATATCAGTGGCCGGCGCATGCGCAAATGAAGTTTCTCGTGACATGCGCCGGACTGTGTTGCCGCCATCATACACCCTTGGCCGCCATTGGTCCACTCGAATCGCCCGCGCCTATGACGTCGGCCGCTATCGGTCCATTTTGAATCGCTCGCCAGCCGGATGTGACATCACAGAGGAAGGGGAAAAAGGGGAAGGAGGCAGCAATTTTGTGTGACGTGACCGCAAGTGAGGATTATACAGTTCTCTCCACACTACTTACGCCCATAGTAATATTTAGATCAGAAGAAGCTTCCTCGTCAACATCGATATACTGTGACTGACCAGTTAGAAACTCTCTCCACTTCACAAATCTGATATACCATACTTTCGAATTTTCACCAAAAGTCTGTTGTGAGGCATGGAGTCTAAAGCTTTCTGAAAATCCAAGAAAATTGCATCAACTTGTGAACTTGTATCAATAACTTTCATTATGTCATGACAAAAGAGGGACAACTGTGTTTCACACGATCTTTTCTTCCCAAAGCCTTATTGTTCGTTATAAGTAACTCGTTTTCATCTATAAACGTCCCTCTATATTTATCTCCAGACTACCACTCTCCTTCTTTGACTTTCCTTCTTGCTGGCTATATTTCGTATAAACCATTGGCTTTGTCCCACCTGTCTTTGGCTGTGAAGTCTACTGGCTGCATCAGTTGTAGTCTCAGACTCGCTCCATCTCGGACTACCCAAATGATGGCTTGAAGCAGACGAGCCTGATCATCCCTCCTTAGCTCCTGCAGGCCGGTTTTGTGTCATTTTCCCCTCCTTGACACCCGCAGGATTCGCAGGAGGGAGTGCCCTCCAGCCAATCAGAATCCTTCCTATCCTGCCATCTCTCCTATCTGACATAGTGCCAACTCCTAATTTCCGCTGACGCTCTGTCCTAGTTTGGAGTGGTTGCAACCTTCCTTGCTTATATTCCGTCTTCTAGCTTGTTTACTTCCATGTTGTAACTTTCCCTGGTTTCGACTCTGGTACAATCACTTTCACCTTCCAATATTAAATTTTCCTCTAATCATCCTAAAATTCCTTGCCTAAACCACCACAGTACTCCTATTATATCCATTGGAGGAAAAACCAAACTAATTGTCAGAATTCACAAATCAAGAATTGAAGTTATATATTATTGTCACTGTCTGAACGTTTATGTTCCGCCCACCTTTTAACCTCGACAGTGCAGCAGCAGAATGCCTGTATCGAGTGGCGCCAACCAAAGCTCACTGTTACCAATACTTTTGAAAATTATCCTTAGTTAGTGTTAAATCTGCAGTGCAAGTGAGAACCGGCATGCCGAAAAGGAAATTTTCTAAAAGTTTGAAGTTATGGAGATATGTAAAGGAATTTTGAAAGTAATATTTTAGTACAAACGAAAGACTTCTTTTTTCTAAATTATGTGATATTAAAGTAACTTTAACAAAACGATTTATAGTTTCATTTCTCAATGGTGCGGTGAATGCACACTAGCTGATTATGCTGTCTACATGAAGAGACATAACTAGACCAAATAAATGATGTATGATTCAGCATGTTTTGATGTAGAGTAAATTTGGTCATATTTTGTTATGTTTATGCAAGGGCATAGCCAGGATTTTGTTCAGAGGGGAGGAGAGGGTGGCAGGCAAGAGAAAACTGATAATATGCATGTTACAAAAAGTTTATTAATGGAATACATACATATTCTATTAATTAATTAATTTTTAACTGACTGTATATATTCCATTAATATATAAATATATATAGATACACTAATAGTAATTTTCCAGTTACTTCATCTGCATTATTAAGACAATTTTCTTGTAAAAAATTTCTGTGTACATTAAGCACACACAGACAATTCAGATGCTTCTCTACATCGTTGACCTCAGCCATGTTTCAACATGGCGAAGGGTAGAAAAGGACTCTTTATGTTGCTTGTTGTACAAGGCTGAGCCGAGGAAATTAGGATTGCTTTTTTTTTTGTCACAGAAATGGATATTTTAGCCTGATTTAATTTTTTAGTAAGGTCTAGTTCTACAAGAGTTTCTGTTGTCATACCCTTGACCTTCCATAGTTTATACCGTAGTTCAACTTCATAATATAAAATATTAAGTCTTAGTATTGGCAGAAACTTTGTGATTTTTATTTTATTTTATAAATCAACCAATGACATATTAAACTTTAACTGGGATCTAGCTAGGGATTGCATTCCAGCAATGCGGGATCCCGTATCATTTGGCAGGGTGGCGGATCCAGCACCTAATTAAGCGGATCCGTAAAATGGGGTGAAAACATATTTCAGTCTTGGTCATCGTGCCTCCCTGTCTTCACTTTCCGGTCTGACTCGTTCTCTACCGGTTGTTTCACCCCGTTTACCTGTACCCACCAAGTTGACATTTGACTCACGGCAACAAGTGTGTGTTTATGTCGTCCTTCGTGATCATAAGTAAATGGATTCACTTTTACGTTTTTATAAGAACTCCAGTTTTTTGTTGTTGTTTGAATTGCTGTAATTTGATTTATGTCGACCTATGGCAAAACTAGCTCCCAGAACGTACAAACACACACACACACACACACAAAATTAGAGTTGTTTCTGAGGAGGAAATGGAAACAATACAAAAAGAAGGTTACAACTATTGATAGATAATTCGAAATCTATTGAATAAATGATGCATTAAAATTGTTTTGTTATAAACTGTACTTCAACGTATTTGAGAGATTTCTTTTCAAAAAGTGGATTTAAATTTCCTAAATCTGTAATATCTATGATAACAAAGTTTTCAAATATTGTAGAAGTTGACATAAATGATCAGTTTGAATATTTCAAGAAACAATAGCAAAGATTTTCGTTGAGTATTTGCTGAGTGAACGTCCTAAAAAAATCACCTATATTTGAAAGTTTATGTTCACTGTAAAGAAACACATTTTAATATCAGCTTGCTTAGAATACGCAGTTCATGCAGTATGGAGCATTGCATCAGTTTTATCAAAGAACGACCGACAAGCTTTGGTGTTGCTGTTGAAACTGATGTTATCGGCAAAAGCTCTGTCGGAACAAGAGTCATGGAGAACGTTCCTCCTTGATAACTGCAATTGTACTCTTCACAGGCCACATAATTTTTGACATATTATACCCCTCCGCCCCTTTCCCCCCCAAAAAAAAGGAAACTACTAAAAGAAACTGAAAGCACAGAAACAACTTTGACTCAGACTTACACCACAAATATCTGGAAGCCACAATTGAAGCACAAAGCGTGACCATAACAATGGTTCAGACACATACTTAATTTAATTCCGTGTGGTCGTAATGACCTGGTAACACTGTTTCGTAGCCACCTTAACCTAACCCGGCAAACCTACCGGGTACAGGGCACCTACAGTTTAACGTAGAATCTGAACCACGGTAGCGTTATAGCGTACTTCACATTTCATAGCTAGCTATGCCAGAGGTGAATGCCAGGTTACGGGCCTATGAAAATCGCCGCTAAGACAGAGATTCTAACCGGGGAACTTACGCTCTCAAGTCAGACATCTTAACCACTGAGCCACCAGAGCGCTCATTCACATACTGAGGTGAGATACAATAACCTCAAAAAAGTGCAGAAAGTTGTTCAGTTTTTTAAAACATGTTTTATTAATGACCATTTCAATCAAACAAATGAATGAGGAGGCAGAAAGGGCTTTCTTGGCTGCTGGTTATGTAATTCTTTGAAAATAAAGTGGTAGTTTCAGTGTTTATTAGATAAATAGATTATTTTTCAAACTGAAGTGACTTACTGTAAGATATGTAATGTGATCTAAAGTTGAATAATACCATAATTGATTATTATCTAAAAAAAACTAGAGTTAGATTTAAAACAAAACGTGTAAAAACGCAATGTATAATCCCAAAACACTGCTACAGACAAGCTATCAAGGAATTAAAATAAAGTATGAAAATAGATCCCTTTCAAAGATCGTATAGAGACTCAACAGGGGGATTTTAACGACGTTGTTGGACAGATACAATGCGCCGGACTATCAAATCGGTTCCAATGGCCTCTGCAGTTCTGGTAGATGTGTTTAAAATATTTTAGCTCTCCGTGTCCGCGTTGCTGCGATGATCTTTTATGACAGACATTACTCTATTAATATGATCCATGTATGTATACATGTCGATCGTCTTTGATTGTGACGCAGAGGCAACAGGTTCCAAAATCCTGAGTATTCAATCCAAAGCACATAATGAAATCTGACTTACAGTAGTTGCAGCGCACTTTAGCTGGTAAGCACATTTCCTCACCGCAACATTTCCTTCTCTAGAAACATTCGAAAGTCCATTGACAATGTCTTCAAAATGCTCGTAAAAATAGCAAAACAGGTATATTTTTGAGACCAGCAGGTCTCATATAAAGCTGAAATATTTGGCACGTACTTTCTCCGTAAAACGTTTATGATGTACTCTATGGTGGTAATTGTGTTCCGTATTTCTGTAATTTAATTTAAATTATTTACAACCAGGTTACGTCTGTGGCTTGCGCAATGAAAATACAAGGTTTTTTATATTTCTCTTTAAAAATATTTTTGAACCTCACCAATATAGAACATCCTTCATATCCTTGGCTAACACACTTGTCAGGTCCATGTTCTTCATTTTATAAAAATCTGTTAATAATTTGTCATTCAACGCCATCAGTTCTACAAATCCGAGAAATTTTATGCGGATTGCATTTTTGTGGAAAGTTGTTCTTTTCCAGCTATGTCACACCACTCATCTGCCAATAAAATATATTCTAACCGTAAGCCTTGTTTGTGGCCTATATAATTTCACTTTTAATGACCAAGATGCACAGGGCAATGATTTAGTTTTGAATCTGTGGGGAGATATACATGACATTTTTCTTAACTTTTTCAATATGCTGTTTCAAACAAGAACACTTGAATCAATTCATAGTTTCCCAGGTCTTCAAGAACACCTGGAAGTTGCTTTCTACTTCTTTAGGGCAAGTCATTTGTATGGTGCACACAAATAATAATCGAAGAAATTATAGATGACATGATTTGTCGATTGTCTTCTACTTCCTTCTGGTGAGCAGTATTAATCATTTCAGCGACCGGTATTTTTACCAAGAAGTTCTTAGCAGCGTTAGCTGCTGATTGATGAAAATGTAATGAAACATGATTTTGCATTAATCATGGATATTTTTAAAGTGACATAAAAGTTCGAATAATAAATTAATTAGAATACGCTAGCAAGGACATGTAAGTCTGTAAGCTACAATGATTAAATTTTTATTACAAATTAGTGGCTTTAGCGTCTACAGAAAAGTTGTAATTTTCAGAAAGACACACAGTAGCGTTTTAGCATCTCTCTCCAACAAAGTTGTACTTAATTCATAAGACTGAAATGAATATGTACCATATGTAGCAGTATAGATACGACCATAAAATGAGTGGAACAACTTGACTGTTGAACCAACCCAACCGCTTATCCGGGCAACTAGGACAAATATACTGTAAATTCAAGAGTAATAAATATATTATCACTAATTAGCTCGTACACTATCGACTATTAATAGTAATAAAAATATATAAAATACAAATGAATGCAGCTAACTATAGTTATTAAACAAAAGTCGTACTTTTGTAGGTACTGTATGTAATACTATTAAAAGCCATCGTTAGCCTTAAGGTAAACACATATTAATTACTTTTTAAACACTTCCTTATAGACACTGTTTTTTTTTTTAAAAAAAAACCTACTAGCGCCTTTTAATACAAGATTACGGGCCAAATATTTTGTGCAATATCAATTGTGCCGCCTAATCTGACTCCGATGGTATCACCTCTATCACTACCACTTGAAACTCGAATCTATAGAATCGCCAAATGACATGATTAACTCAATGCATTTTAACCTAAGTATAGAGTAAGTCCTCGTTAAGAATGGAAACAGAAAATTGAATAGCAATAAAAAATTACTAGACGACCAGTGCGAAAATTTCGCGAATAAAATGCAATGAATAGTGAAGTTGAATGCTTATAATATAATAAAAGTAGAACCATACTTTTGTAACAAATATTTTTTTCTTTTTGTTTAGTGTAATAGGTATGCATCAAAATACTCGCAACATATTACGAAACAGTTAGGAAAATTTGAAACACACTTTATTTATGACAAACTGTCACTGCCATTAACAGAATAAAACCAACCTGAACAAAATGCACACAACATATCAACATCTATGAAATATTTGTTGCTGTGTGAATAAAATGGAATTGTATAGCAAAACAACAGTATTTCCGTAACAAAAAAAAAAAAATCCGTAAAGCTACTTATTGAATAAAAAAGTTTATTGACATCTCTATAATATTCGCTGCTGCAATCTAGGGACTTGGCTCTGAACAGTCTCATACACGCTACCACTTTAAGCATCAAATTCCGAAAAATTCTTTCTTAATATACGATTTTACCAAGCTGGAGACCTTAATTTTTAAATGATATGTCATTTATCGATTTCGGCTAGGTATCGAAGAAGGCTTAACATAAAAAAAGCACGCTGTAGAAATAATATTGATACTTTCGCCCTTTAAGGGTCGAATTCCACAAAATTTCGTTTATAAAATATGGTGTGACCTAAGCAGCCACCTCGGTCATTAAAATCATACCTCATTTATCGATTTCGGTTAGTTATCAAGCAAAGTAAAAAAAAAGTTGTGAGAAATGATGATATTTTTGCCCATTAAGGGTTGAATTTGGAGAAAGTTTTTTTCTTAAAATATGATTTGACCATAGCGGATAATTTAATATTTAAATCGATACCTCATTTATTGATTTCGGTTAGGTATCAAGGGAAATAAATAGCTGGTGAAAGAAAAATGCGTTGTAAAAATAATAATACTTTTGCCCTCTAAGGTTAGAATTTTAAAAAATTTCTTTCTTAAAATGTGGTAAAGGAACCGAAGACCTCAATCTTTTAAATGATACCTCGTTTATCAATTTTGTTTAATTGTCAAGATACAAATTGATATTTTTACCCTTTAAGGTTCTAATTACGAAACATTCCTTATTTATACTTTTTCCCTTTAAGGGTTGAACTCCTAAAACATTCTTTCTTAAAATATGATGTCACATAGCTGAGACATTACTCCTCATAATTCTACTTCATTTATCGATTTTGGTTAGATATCTAGGGAGATAAATGGTTCGAGATACAAAAAACGCATTTTAGAAAAATTGACATTTTTGCCCTTTAAGGGTCGAATTACGAAACATTCCTTTCTTAAAATATAATGTTACCACGGCAGAGACCTTATTCGTTAATATGATACCTAATTTATCTATATCGGTTAGATATTAAGGCAGATAAATCGCTCGTGACACAAAAACGAATTGCAAAAATATTGATACTTTTGCGCTTTAAGTGTGGAATTCCGAATTTTTTTGTCTTAATATATGACGTCCTAAAGCGGAGGTCTTAATCTTTAAAATGATGCTTCATTAAACGATTTCAGATAGGTATCCAGGGAGATAAATGACTCATAACACAGAAAACAGCATTTTAGAAATATTGACATTATTGCCCTTTAAGGGTCGAATTCCGAAAACTTCATTTCTTAAAATATTATGTGACCAAAGTGGAGATCATGTGCTTTAAAATGACACCCCATTCATTGATTTCGGTGAAGTATGAAGGAAGATACAGGCTTGTGCCAAAAAAATACCTAATAGAAATAATACAGTATATATGATTTTTAAAAATGGGTGCTGTTTTGCCCATTCTTTCAGAGCTTCGCATAATGCGTCAAAAACATCTGGAACTGTTCAAAAAAATAATTGTTTTGACACTCGGAAAAGTATTCCAAGCTAAAACAAGAGTCTCCAATTGCAACAAATCTTGAAGTTACAGCGTCTTTCAGTAATTGAAATCGCCTCCCGAAAATGAGTGTTCACTGGCTCTATTAACGATTTTATGAATTCTACCATTGTCATTCTCGTAAAATTTGTTTATTGTATTCTCGTTGGCTTCAAATCTCATGTCTTCCAGGAGTTTCTCACCATAATGTATTCTATTAAAATACAATTTCCATATCCACCAAATCACTTTTCGTTTAGGTTTCTAGCATATAGTGTGATGCATCAAAGTGAAAATTGCAGCTATTCGTGCACGTGAAAAGTCCAGTGCCTGGATAGTTTGCCGCGCAATCCTGGCTGGGTTGCGTTTACTAGCTCGGCAGCCGCGCTCGTCCAGAAATGGTTCGCGCGGCAAATTTTGGCGCACTCGAACATGGCTAGCGCCTATTATATTGTCTCTGACTAGCGCGGTAACCGCACATAGTCGAGAGTCGCTAGCAGTACCGTGCGTGGCGCGTTGTGCCGCCTCGCCCTCGCTAACGTCTGATTCCCGCAGATAGCAAGCAGGTTTAAATCGCGCAAACCAAATTAATTTTTGAAAGTTGCTTAACATTGTTTTCTCTTCGGTTCGGCAGAACTCCAATCGAGCGCATGCCCGTGTCCTGCTAGTGGGGTGGGGGCAGCTGCCTCTCCCCTGCCCGTACCTGGCTACGCCCTTGCTGTCTCAGCGGGGATTTTCATAAGCCCTTAACCCAACATTCATCTATACCAGAGCGCTTCCATGGTTAGGATTCTACATTAAACTGTAAGTTCCCACTAGGATTAACAAGCCCAGTTGTAACACTGATGTATACACATCCTCAGCAAAAACAAAGGGTTAACCTAGTCCTAGTTGTCCCAAATGAAAATACATATTTCGAAAAACGAAGCTGTGGGGCTTTTATTTAGGCTGCACAGAGGTAAATTAGATTAAAGTGCACAAAAATAAGTTATTTACTTTTTATCTCAAACATAACTAAGAAAAATAAATGAATTATCATGTGTTAACAACAGTGCACACATAAAAAAAAACTACCGTAAGTGTACAGAACAAAGATGATTGGTTTCTATTGGTTTTACACCTGTGATATCAAGGTTATTAGAGGCTAGAGAGGATTGGAGACTACAAAAGAAAATGGCTATGGTTTTTTGAACCAATCATACCGGCATTTTCTTTGAGTGATTTCAAGAAACAATGAAAAACCAAAATCTGGATCGACAGAGATTCCAAACTTCATCCTTCAAAATATGAAGCCAGAGCATTACTGCTCACCTACCATCAGTGGCGTAGCTAGGTCAACAAGGACCCCAGTGCAAAAAAAATTATTTTTGGGCCCTCAGGCCAGACGGGCGACCTTTTTTTTTGCTTTGTGTGCTGGTAGGGGCCCCCTGAACTGAGGATGGGGGACCTTGAATTGTTCTTTATGGCCCCTGAGCAGTGGTTGGGGGCCCCCCTGAGCAGCGAGGGCCCTTAGTGAGGTGCTCCCGTATTCTCAGGGGCCCCTTAGACGACGGTAGAGCTTAAAAAAAAAAGGTCGCCAGTTTGCCATGAAGGCTTGTGAGACCTCTAAACTGCGCTTGAGGGCCCCTTGAGGTATGCTTGGGGGCCCCTGAGCATGAGGGCCCCGGTGCACTGCACCGCCTAGCCCCATAGTAGCTACGCCCCTGCCTACCATGCTAATAATAATAAAAATTTGGGGTTTAAATGTTTTGCTAGCAAAATATGCATACAAGGACTCTTCGCCTGTAGTTAAAATGTGTACACCAAACATATAGCCATTAGAAATAAGTGCCAAGGGTGTTAACTATCAGGCTTTCTTAATTGTCAAATCAACACTAAATTTAGAAAGCATCAGGACAAGCAAACTTTAATTATCAGGTAAGGTCTACTGTTACTAAGAGGGTGTATAAATAGCAAATTCGTGTGTGGCATGCTGAATATGAAATAAGAAGTTACAACCAGAGCAAACAGCAAGGTGGGATTGAAACAAACATTGACTGCTAAAAGCATAACAATGGCCACAGTATTAAATCCAGTGCCTGTGTTAATTTGATTAAATAAGCATCCCACTAATGGTGAGAATTAGTTTGTCAAAATAAAACAGACATTGCTCTAAAATAACTACCTCCTGTCTTTATGTAATGTGCCCATCACAACCATGTTTTCGCTTCAGAACCAATTATACATTGTGAAATAATTTTCTTCAAATTCAGGAGCTAATGACAACTAATAAAATAATACAAGTTTTGGGTTATAAAAAGGGGAAGTAACAATGTAATTCACTGAAACTGATGTGCATACAGATTTTTTTTTTTTGAAATTGTGTACAGATATAGGAATTAATAGAGTATAACATGTAATTACATTTACCAATGAAAACTGAATACATTTTTAGATGCTAAGTTACAAACCTCAATCACTAGTGGGGTAAAACTTTTTGTTAATTAAGAGTTGCAGTATCCCTGAGACTGTTCTCACAAAGACCGAAGCAAACATATTTAATCTAATGCCTTCACACTAACTGCACAGATAAAATGATTATACTAATAAATATTCTTCCTTTTTATTTAATCACAATGCTATGTACATCATTACTACTGCAGTCATTAGAAACTTGTTCTGCAAATTATTTGGAAGAAATCATATGTATATACAAAACATATTTTTTAAAAAGACGGGAAGATAAAGCATGAGAAACACTTCCCTAAGCAGGTATTTTTTAATATAAAAAATATAATTATTATTTATCCATTGCATAAAAAAGACATAACTTAACAAAAATAAAACAAATTACATAAAATATCTCCTTAACAAAAATAAATTATTTTCTAAATTTTAATTTCTGTAGCTTCTATTAATAAGAGGAACATTTACTGTATTTTTCAACCTGAAATGATAGATAGCAGCCAGTATTGCTTCTTGGAATCACAGCCTTTAAATTATGCCTTAATGGTACAAAAATATTAGAAATATCAGAACAGTCAGCCATCAATTTTCGTGAGGCCTCGGAATAAGAAATCAATTAAATGAGAGTATTAGGAAAAATCAATGTACAAGTAAATATACAGAGGAGCATCTTTCCTCAAATGATATTTTTTTTTTTTTTTTACAAGCAATAGTCTGCTCAAGCCCCTCCCAAACCAAAATCCTGGATGTGCCCCTGCTCCCGCATGATCACTGGCAACAAATTAGCAACTTGAGCAGCTGTACAGTAAGCATGGGTGAATATCTGTTCAGGGTAATTCTGATGACTTGTTGGGTCAATGCCATGTTGATTGCTGCACTTCACAAGGAAAAAGGAGGCAATACAATACTAGGCGATTCAGTGCAGTTTCGTTTAGTAAAAGAATGAAGTATTTATCATTGAATAATGTCAGGTAGTTGTCAAGCTTCACTCGCATTATTATAATGGAAATTTTAAGAGTATAGTGTGTCTTATTCCAATATTTCTTTATCACTATTTTAATAACATCTTGGCAACAACTATTAAGCATCCCACATTTTCGTACAGCAAAGCTATATCAACTCACTCTTTTAAATTAATAATATGTTTCAACCACTGTATGGTGCCCATGAATATTTACTGATTATCCAATTACAACATGATAATTACAACACGATGAAGTACAAGAAAAATTACAATTATATAGCTAATAAATGTTTTAAAAAAAGGCTTTGTTAAATACATCAGAAAAATTATGTCGTTCAGAAATCAACAGATTTTGATTTCCTTAAAACACTAGAATTTTAGGAAATATAAACTATTGAACAAACAGGAAACAGTATGGTACTAGTGGATAAACTGTCAAGGTGCACTAGAGCCTAAAAACACATTCAAGATTTTTCCCCACTTCAATAAACTGGAAATGGTCTTACCCATAAAATTTCTCAAATATTCCAGCTGCTGACATTCTATACACAGTGAAGATCACAATATGGCAATTTTCAGTGCCATTATGGGAGATGGGGAATAATCAGGGTAGCACATTCGTTTGGCAGGGATTTAAAAAAAAACTCTAGCACCACAATTTCAGGGGGTTGCAATCACAAGTTTTTTGCCCTGACTCAGAAAATTCGTAGGTCTGTCAGTGGCAATTTCAAAGGGATGGATTGCAATATTCCCTTCTTGTAAATAGGAGTAATTGCCCGACTGACCACACTCAGTTTATATTGTTTTTCATATGTGCAACTAACCCTGTTTATACTAGTTTTTATGGTAACAATACCAAATAAACATTTTCAAAAATAAATAGTGGCAAAATATTCTGATACCTAATAACTTATATAAAAAATTAAAGCATGAAGGATGAAATATTAAAAAAAGAAAGCAAATAAGAAGGAACATCTAATCATATGGTGCCATAAGGTACTAAAATACAAATTTCACACCATACAATAAATTGTAAAGAATTCCTTAGGAAAACATTTAATTTTTTAACAATCTAGAATGTGATTTCTAAATTTTGTAGGTAATTTTTTTGTTAGAAAAATTACCAATCAGCATGTAATGTTCATAGCCAAATGATAGCAAAGTAACACCCAAATTATATAGTTCTGAAGCAGAAGAATTATGAATCATGCGATTCCCCATATTATTTACTTCTGTAACATCTATCTCAAATCTCATAACATCTCAAAGTACAATCTTACACCAAAACAACAAAAGCACCACTTCAAAGTTTGCCCAGTGCTACTAATAGTGATAAACTCACAAATTCTTTGAAATATCTACTTCAGAAATAATTTCACACTAAAGTTACACCAATGTTGACATACTGATCATTAGAAGCCATGTTCACATATGTGTGCCCTCCACCATAACAGAAATTATGTACATGAGGATATGAAAATTATTGGTCCAGGGATCATATAAAAAAAAACCTTGTGCAAGTTTTTTGCCAAGGAAAGACCCTAAGAAACAATTTCAATAGACACCTATAACTAATTGACTTATTTTTCTTTCGTAAGAACATGTGTGAAAACCGTCAACTTTTGAACCACATTACATCATATGTGTTTGGGGGTTTTAATGAACACAAATTTTTAAATAATCTCACCAGATTACATAAGCACTAAACTTCAGAACAATTCCTTCTACGGCTGTTCTTATTTGAGAGATGCTGAGTATTATACAGTTTGATATAGCAGCATTTCCAGGTTTCTTCCTGTGGACTCTTACATAATTTGAAGTGGAAATATTAAGAACACATTTCAAAGAAGCAGTTAACCAAATCTAAAGACATTTTTAATTGTTAGTAACAGAGGTATCAGACAATGCTGATCAATAGTCTATTATTTTTCAAAAGGATTAACTCCTACATAACGGTCACCAGCTACTTTTACACTACCCAAACAAGCAATCAGCACTCGGCAAAAGAACAAAACAATAAACTACAAACCAGTCATGTTTCACCTACCCAAATAGCACAATATAATTTTCACAGACCACTAATAAAAGGTACAACCAGGACAGTGAACATCACTTTACAAGTTTAAGCAACACACCCTACAAATTAAATAAAACTCAGTTTACTATTCCTCAAATTCACAGAAACAATAAAATTAAATAGAATAAACAATTCAAAATGGACAGATAGAAATTTTATTTTTACCTACAGTTATGGTACTGTTATCTCAAATTCTAGGTCACAGTTCAACATACTGTCTGGTTAGGAATTTTTATGCACCAGATCGTCATATCTCACAATTCTTTGCTATGTTCACACAAAAAATGTTAGGCTGATTCCCACTTGGGCTCAATATTTAAATGTTGGTCCAGCAGCAGAATGTACAGCAATTTGAAACTCTTTAATCAGATCGTAAGACCACAATAACTTTTTATTACTCTTATTATATTTAATTTCCTGCAGAACCTCACATAAATAATTTAAAAGTTTTTAGATCACTCATACAGTTTTAAACTGAACAGAATGTGCTTTACCGGTTATACAGCTATGATGTTTGTCAAATTAAGCAAAAAAAAAAAAAAAAGAGTATTATTGCAAGGGAAACTGCACTATATAATAATAGGGTTATAGTACTTAGTTACTGCTGATAAAAGATAACAGTGTAATGATTACATGACAGACAAGGTGTAATTACAAACAAGATGTTTTTACTATATTCACTAACTACTGCATCAACATTATTTGTGCAGTTGTAATATGAACCTATCATCTGTTTAAATGTAATTTTGTGTTGTTGCCGACCATTCTTTGCAGTTGCTTAGTTAATTGTCAATAAAGAAGGTCAAGGGAAATATTTTCTAATTTGTTACGATTTATTTTTGGAGCTGGCAGTAAACAAACATTTCCCCTGGTGGTCTTTATTAACAATTAATTATTCTTTGTTTGGTTGTATAGTGCGCTGTTCACATTTTTTGTTAATTAATTTGATGACCAATTCCATGACGTGCAATGTGTTTTTTAATCTATCATACCACCAGCATATAAGATGGTAGTTCCACCAGTATTGTGAAAAGCCAATATGATTCCTGGAACAATATTATTCATACAGTAATTAGTAGTGATACTGTCATTTTCTCTACAGTACTAGTTGCCACCTAGTCTTACAAATCATACAAGCAATATTAGTCTTCCTGGTATTGCAATGTTGAATGTCACTAATCACTTGAGTAATCCTAAAATTCTACAGACAGCACTCCAGCAAGGAATTTGCATACAAAATACAATTTAATATTTCTATTAGATAAACAACTATCATGAATGTACACAATACCATAAATCAATAAAAAATAAGTGTACAATTCAATCAGATCTACTAACTGGTTGTAAGATCAAAATGAAAAGTTGTGACTACAACCAGAATGTTACAACAGCAAAACATACATTCAAATTCTCAGCAGGAACACATGCAAGAAATCACGCATTCATCAAATATTTAGAAAAACTTATTCAGAGCTCTCAAAATGCATATCCACAATCAAACTTTCTTTAAAACCACAAGAAACCTTATGTACAAAGGGAGTATATATGTATGAAAGCTCTAACTTAAAGGATATAATCTATAGCAATCACAGCCACAAATATAAGAACCATTATTTTGTACTTAAAGAAGTTGACTACTGAACTTTCACATACATTCGCCATTGAAATAGAAGTTTAAATTGTTTATTTACATCAAACACAATAACTATGAAAATTTGGCCATCCAATTAAGTGTATGCAAACAATAGAACAAGTATGTTCATGTTCTGTCTTGTATTTGTTGACATGTCGGGCTCTGGCATGAGCGACATTCGTGAAATACCATTCGACGACCGTTACTCAAATATACGAAGACTGCAGTACCACAATATACACACTGATCAAACTTCGTGTGGGGCTGAGCACGAAAATGTAGACGAACATCATCTACAGATCGACCGAATCGCATATTGCATTGCGTACAGAAATTGGACAAATCAGTATCTTCTTTTCCTATAAATCGTGGATGTCCTGCGTCCACTGTTACTCTTGCATCATCAAATCCAGATGTATTTTCACAGCTATTACTTGACATGATAAAATAAAGTTCAGTTTTAGTAAACACTAACACCCATAACTCATTTGTGCATACTGTTACACTGTACATGTACATTCATCGTCGAGCAGACAAAATATTTGATTTGTCACAGGTTAACCAACATTGTAAACCATACAGACAAATTGAGACACTACAAATTGTATATTTAAGAAAAAAAAAAAATAAAGCTTAAATGCTAAAAAATTATGTGTTACATAACACAGAAGTATCGACAGAGAGATTGCTCAAAACCAGAAAAAACTTTGGAAAAATATAATCTACTAACCCTATGTTCAAAGTGTCTTTACAAGGTTACCACGCTTTGAAGCGCGGAAAATTTGAAATACGTGTGGTGTTCTTACATTTAATTGTGATGGAGCGCACGCTCCGGAGGCAATTTCCCTACACAACCATTTTCTCCCCTTTCTTGTACCCACCTACTTTTCTCCTCTACAAATTTCAACTTTAAATTCTTTCAACGTTATTGGTAAATTATGCCTCAATTCTCTTGTTAATTTATTCCAATTCCTGACCCCCTTCACCTACAAAAGAAAATTTTCCCACACCCTTGTGCCTAAAATCGAGTGCAAGCTTGAGGTCGGGTCATATTTTCCTTTCCATGCAAAATTTTAATTCTTACACCAATAGCTTTCCATGCCTCATCAATAATATGTTTTGTACCAAGCTCGAACTAACGGCATTATTTCAAATCGTTTTACGTTTGAGACTACTTACGTGCTGCTGAATTAATAACGTCAGTAATATGGTGCCAATAAATCACGGAAATTGAAATTTTAACGCTTTCTGATGTACAGCGGGTACAAATTGCCGCCGGAACATATGCTTTAGAGCAATTAAATAATGTTAGTCGTAATTCTGATATAGTTGATACAAGTGGAACTAAAGGTCAATAACTCGGCCATTAAAAAAAAAAAAAAAAAAAAAAAAAAAAAAAAAAAAAAAAAAAAGAGCATACACACAACTAAAATTGTAAATAAAAACTAAATCGTTAATTAGTGCCTTGTGATGTAACAACGAATGTCAGTTGTCATTCTGCTTCAACCAAACCACAAACTCAACTAATATTGTTGATCAAAATCAAAATTAATGGATGTATAGTAATCTATAACTGACCGCCACCGCCTCCCCCAAACATTATAGTAATTCCGTACTTTCCTTACCCATATGCCAGTTAACGGTAATTACCTGAGCTTATTACTATATCAGCTAAACACATTCAAATGCTATATTTATTAAATTGATTGTTATTAAACAATTACACTTCAAGCAAAAAGACTAAAATTTGTTCAGAGCCAACAGCTGTATTTGAAACTGATTAGACAGCTAAGCATTGTCTTTAACTCGAAAACTGGTTGGACCCTCCCAAAGGAGGCATACTAAGCCTGTACCACGAGATAGGATGGCTGGTTCCTTTCCTCCTTAGGGAACGTGCATAAACCACGTAGCTCCATTTTGGCCTCCTGTGGATCCCCCCTCACCCCTCCCCCCTCCCCCCCCCCACGTAGCCCTACGTGGCTTATGCCTCTATACCCCCCCCCCCCCCACGTAGCACGTAGCTTTTTTTCCTTTTGATTCCAGAAGACATTTTGTACTGTTTTCTCTTGTCAGACAATGGTAAATTACATACGGAGATAATTAACTGAGGGTAATAAATATTCACATGCTGTTGTGAGTTTAGTTCCTCATTTTAACTGTGAAATATTTTATGAAAGGAAAGGTACGTGGTGTGGCTCGGAACTCCCCCCTCCCCCCACGTAGCCCTACGTAGCCTTCCAGCTAACCCCTCCCCCCCTGGACCGAGCCACGTAGTTTGTGCACGGTCCCTTACCAAACCTAATCTGTTAATCCTACCAAGTAAAGAGGACCAAACGTTTAACATGGAATCTGAAGCACAGAACCAGTGGTGTAGCTATGTTAACATGGGCCCAGACCCTGGTGAAAAAATAATAATAATAATAATATTGGAGCCCCTAGGCCAGATGGGCACCCTTTTTTTGTTTTGTGATGTTTGAGCTGCTACTCCACTGTACAGAACCTTTCAGGCATATTTCACATAAGGGCATTTGAAAATACCTGCCAAGACAGGGATTCGAACGGGTGACCTCAGTCTGAGGCCTTGACCACTAAGCTATCAAGTATAGCATTAGAACAGGAAAATAATATTCCTGGATACTGAAGTATTTCACGAGTACCTTTTTTTCTTTAATAATAATAAAATTAAAGATTTTACATCATTATTCTACTGTTAAAATCACTTTATTAAACTTATTGTTCATCAACAATGAAATTACTCATCAGTGACTAAAGTACAAACACTGGAGGAAACAAGACTCTCTGGGAGCACAGAAAACAAAAAATCCGGATCACAGGGCTGAAATTCAGTTGTGATATCCCTGACTGTCAAGTCTGCCTAGTCTTGGTTTAGTTGAGGTTGTTCCTTCACTTTTCCACTTCACAGTCACATCACCAGCAGTTGACTGGGGCCAGTTCAGAAGGACTGAAATGTCATTTATAGATTTGTTACTCAGATGACATTCCATGACTAGTCCACATAACCTCTCCTGACCAAACCATTTTGCTGTTACTGCTTCTCTACCGACAATACAATATACCCCACCACTTTTTATACTGTTGTGACACCTTAGAGTTCCATTCTGCATTAGCTAGAGGCGTCTGGATACTTTTGATCAGACAGTACCGGATTAGCCATGTAGCAGGAGTTAGAAAATGCTACGGGCCCCGCGCTTTGTGAGGGGCCCCACGATCTTCTAAGGAGGCCCCGCGCCTTCAAGGGGGGGGCGACCTTTTCTTCCTTCTATACTATTGCCCCAGACGGCGAAAACCAAGGGCCCCTTCATCATATTTGCTACGGGCCCCGCGCTTGCTTAATCCGGGCCTGGTGCCAACATTCCCACTGTGTAAATTCTATAATTTATGTATTGTTAAACTATTGACGAAACACAACAGGCATTTATTTTCAGCAAACAAATCGCACCATCTGTATATTTCTAGCCAACTGTTCGTTATTTAAATTGTTTAACAGTCGAATACTGTCTGTGCGAAACGTTAAATTTATAGATTTTTAAAAAAATTTATGTTATTTGATATAAGTGCATGGTCTTTTAATGATATCAATTTAAAAGTTTAGAACAGGCGACCGCATAGCTTAGGTGAAAAATCGCCTGACTGTGGCTCGGACGATCGGGGTTCGATACCTGACGAAGATGAACGTCCGGAACGGCTCCGAGGCCCAGTCTGCCTGCTATCCAATGAGTACTGTGGATGAAACTCCGCGGAAAGGCGAAGAACTGCCGGAGCGTGGCGCTGACCCCGTCACATCCTTCTATGAATCCTGAGGGAAGCGGCAGGAGCCGTAGGAAGCCGGTGACCTATACCTTCTAAAAGTTTTGAAGTACTGTAGTTTGCCGCAATAACAGGGATACCAGACGTTAGGAAAATCCCGGGCAAGCTTTACCATTTAAATTTCTGTAAAATCTTCTAGGGCTTTTCACCGAGGTAGCTCGTCAATGTATGGCGACGTTTTCGAAGCCTGCCTCAGGCTCCATCTTCCGACGATGATGGAGCCTGAGGCAGACTTCGAAACGTCGCCCTACATTGACGCGCTATCTCGATGGAAAGCCCTAGAAGATTTTACACAACTGACTCACCGAGAATGTTTACATTCGATCATTTAAATTTCTGTTCGGTGACCAGAAACAATGTTCAGTTTTGCGATACTGTAGAAGGATGCCTGCCCCTCTTTTCATTACAAACTTAATACATCTACTTAGGGAGCGTCCATAAACCACATAGCTCCATTTAGGCCTCCTGTGAACCCCCTCTCCTCCCATGCAGCCCGACGTGGCTTTTGCCTCTACCCCCTCCCCACCTCCCCTTCCCACGTAGCACGTAGCTTTTATCCCTTTTGATTGCGAAGACATTTTGTACTGTTTTCTCTTGTCAGACTATTGTAAATTACACACGGAGATAATGAAATAAAGAAAATAAATATTCACATGTTGTGTGTTCTGTACCTCATTTTAATTGTGAAAAATGTTATGAATGGAAAGATACATGGCTCGAAATCCCCCCCCCCCCCCCAGGTTGCGCAGCGTAGCCTTCCAGCCAACTCCTCCCCCGCTAGACCGAGCCACGTAGTTTTATGGACGCTCAATTAATACCTCATTGAAGTATTGTTAGCATAATGAAAACTGTTCAATACTTTGTTACCTGTTTATTCACCTGTTTGTTGTCACGTCGTAATACATAGCGCAGAGTGGGGGAGATACACGCATCTAAGGAAAAATTGTTCATTACATCATTAAATACCTACAAAAACAGATGCATACCTAACCATGGACATTTCTCGACATATTCAAATTGATTAAAAATAGTTATGAACATTACCGTAATTTTTAAGAATAAAATAATAGAAGTGCAAATGCGTTGTTTTCTCCACCTCTTGGGGTAATGACAAGCATGGTATGGGGTAAGTAACAGGTAAAGCAACATTTTTTATTAGTTTTGTTTATTAATTACATATACTAAATAGTACATTAATGAAGAAAATAATGATGTTTTTGTACACATTTCTTATACTTTTTGTTTTTATAGGCGTGAAAACAGTGGCATATTCATTGATATTAAACATCACGCTTATAATCTGTCGTGAATTAAATGATAAAACACAAAGTGTGCATTTCACTGGGTTTATTAAACACTTACAACATAGGTACACCCTAGTGGGCAAGAATGTAACTTAAGCTAAGTACAGACAGAGGTCACAGATGTCGCACAAGTTCTTCTAATGCCCACATCCTGGTCTATCTCCAGGGGAATGACTAGCTGGACAGGTCTAGTGATGAATCTTCCTTCTGATGTGGACACGACAGCCGTAGGCATGATCCCCTGTCTCTTCCAGCCTTGAGCTCGTGGATTCTTGATTTCCTCCACATGTGACATAGGCCGCGCATCTTCTTGAAGAATGACATCATCTCCTATTTTGAAGTCTGCATGTTTCCTTTTAGGATGCCGGACCTTGTGGAAGCTTTGGAGGAGCAACAAGTATTCCTTATTCCACCATTTCCAAAAATATTCTGCCAGCTGCTGCTGCTGCAACCTGAACTCCTTTACGGGCGTACTGGTTGTGGGTTCTGGTCCCGTAGGCAGTGATGTAAGCAGCCCTCCGACAAGGAAGTGAGAAGGAGTAAGTACGTCTCCGTTTTCCTCGTCTTGTGTCAAGAGTTAAGAGCGGCTTCAATGCTGGTAAGTACCGTCTGTAGTCCTTATATGTCCATCATGGAGCCTCCAAGCACCTTTCGCAGACAGTTTTTGGTGCAACCAACCATTTGTTCCCACCATCCTCCCCATCAAGCCGCACGTGGGCGCAATGTACTTCCACGTGATTCCTTGTTGGGCGACATGTTGATGAGTTTTCCACGCTGATAGAGCTGCCCATTCTTCCGCCATCTCTCTATTGGCGGAATGAAAAGCTAGAGCGTTGTCACTATAAATTGTGTGTGGTATGCCACGTCTGGCAACAAATCACTTCAAAACTTGAAGAAATATGTGAGTAGTCATGTCACTACACAATTCCAGATGTAGAGCTCTTGTTGTCACTCATGTAAAGAGGACGATGTAGGACTTTCTCGTAGTGTCATCTGCCTTGACGAATGTTGGCCCCGCGAAGTCAATTCCTGTGACCGCGAACGGTTTCTGAGGGGTCACGCTTTGCTCAGGTAGAGGTTTTTTTTTTGCCATTTTACAGGTTAGGCACTGATGCAGAACTTTCTTTATAACCTGGCGCGCTCGTAATATCCAGTACGTAGATCGAAGTTCAGAAAGTACAATTCGAACATCCATGTGATGAAGTCGTATGTGAGTGTGCTGGATCAGCAGCCACGTAAAATGGTGATCTCCATTGAGAATGGTTGGGTGGCGTTGTTCTCTTCGAAGATCGGCGAACTTCAATCTTCTGCCAAGGCGCAGAAGATCGTCATCCGGATAGGGATTGAAGCATTTGATTCTTGTTCTGTCTGGTAGAGGGGAATTTTGGTTCAGAGCAGTAACTTCGGCAATGAAGCATTCCATATGTGCTACTTTTATGCAGTAATCACGAGCCCCTACTACTTCGTCTGCAGTTAATTCTCCATTTTGGTGATCCTGATGCAGATGGATATATTATTTCTTTCGGAGAATCCAAGCTCGTAGCAATTTCACATATGAGCTGAATCTTCTGGCGTCAATCGGACACTCTAGGACGCTACTTAAAAGGATTTGTTGGATTGCTTTTCGTCTCTGTGGAAGTGAGGCGTTGGAAATAACACCGGGGGCCAAGTTCGAGGATCTTCACTGAGCCATTGCGGTCCATTCCACCATATGGATGAAGATTTTAGTTCAGATGCGGAAACTCCAAGTGATAGTAGACCTGCGGGTTTACACTCAGAGGGGCAGTGCCGATACTGAGCAGGAGTTATGCTCTCCTGTATTTCTGTTACACGATTGACCACAAACGTCTTCGCTGCGAACCCACCCCAGGCTATCATAGAATCACTCCAGAGCGTAGCGTGCTTAATGTCGTATCAAGTTGCATTGCAGAAGTATTTCAGAATGCGTGTGCCCACCAAAGTTGCAAGCAGTTCATGGCGTGGCAATGTCACTTTCTAGACGGGGGTAAGTCTACTTTTGCTACAAATCAACTGAACCATAACTCTGTCATTAATTTCCGTCCTGGAGTAAAGTGCAGCTCCATATGCTCGTTTATATGTGTCACAGAAGACGTGGATTTGAGAATTATGATTAGTCTCTGTGGCGGGGAATAGACACTTGTGATAGTGACGGAAGTACTGTCACCCATGTATGCCACGGTTGTCCTAAGTCTTTCCTCTGCACCAGGTATCTTGGAATAATATTTTTCCAGTGATGGAGACTGGTGATGCTAAACAAAGTGGATCTTAAAGTGTGTCTATAGTCTGCAGTAGATTTCTCTTAGTTGTGGGTTTCTCAATTACTTTTTTCTGTAAGGACCTCGTGGTTGATGAAGAACGTGTCAGTTGTGGTATTCCAGTCAAGACCCAATACTTGCGTTTTTGCATCGATTTCTCGTCCTTCAGCCATTCACATTCCTTGCAACTGTGTTGAATTTGAGGCCCACTTAGCCATGGGCAAATGGATTTTTTCATGAGGGAAGTAAGCTCATAGTACCACGATATTCCTTCTACTTCGTTTTGAGCACCTGTAATCGACATATGTGCTCTTATCTAAAAGAGATGCAGCATGACGAAATGACTCCTTATGTTGCTCAACGAGTTCGTGGAGTGTAGCTGCAAGCAAGAAGGGACTGCAAGTCAGACCAAAGGGAAGTTTTTGGAAACGGTATGTCGTCACCTCACGTGCGGTTTCTTGATGGCCACCACTATCAGTCACTCGACACCAGAATAATCTGGTTAAGTCCTTATCCTTCTCATCTAGAACCTGCAGCAGAAACGCTTGACTGACGTCTCCAATAATGGTCACAGGATACATTCTAAATCGGAGCAGAACAGACAACGTTTCTGGCTTCAGGTTCGGTCCCATCTCAAGAACGTTGTTTAGTGAAGGCGAGTTGGTTCACGTGAGGACCCATCGAAGACAATTCTCCACTTGATGCTTCCACGATTTTCTCTTTTCACTAGATGATGGGGTAAGCAGTAACATCCGTCTTCCTCTGTTTCTGCTACTTCTAGGTGACCGTTCCGTATATACTTCAGCATCTGTCTGTAGTACACGTCCTTCGTATTTCTCGAGTCGCCTTTGCAATGAATGAAATCGTCTTTCTTTCAGCGTTATGGCGATTGTCCGGTATGTTTATACCAGTCTTTCTTGGCAGAGAAACCACTCTTCTATCATCCTCGATACGGTATGAGTCGAGAAAATTCTGGCGGATCACCGAATCAATTCCACTCATCGATCATTGCTGGTGCGGCGTAATTGCTACGACGTCTAACTCCCATCGAAATTTCGCATTTCAATATCTGTTAGGATGGACTCGTTTACTTGTATGTGGCTCACCATGACTTTGTTTACTGTACTGCCAGATTTGTTGCCACTTAAAACCCAGCCGAATTTCGATGGGAGAAAAACTGCGGAATGTGACATACGGATTGAGGGCTTATCTTTCATAACCTTCCAATAGTGGTCTCCACCTATTAGAATATCGATTTCAAAGTCTTCTCCGTCTTGTTTCGGGTCAGCAAGTTGCAGTTTTCTTAGGTGTGTGAGAGATTGGACGTCTTGTAGAGCTGCTGGATGTGGTGAATACATTTTAACCCAGTGTTATTTACTATCGCATTAGTCCACATCCCTCCGATGCTGAAGAGGACAAGTCTGTGACTTCTTGACACTGCCTGCGTTGATTCGAACCGAGTAGCAGATAGTTCTTTGTGAAAAATCACCTCTAACTTGAGCTGCTTCACCAGTTCCTGCTAACGAAAGTCGACTGACTTCCGGCGTCGAATAGACAGCTGGTACGTGCAAAATGTCCTGTTGGACCGGTTATACGAACAGAAGCAGTCTGAAGGTACGTGAACTGTGGTAATTCATCATCGATTTTGCCCACTGTTATCTGCTGACAGTCACTACAAATTGATACATGAAGCGGCTTCTTGCACTTGGCACAAGCCACTTTGTTCCTTTTGCTGCAGATCTTCATCCCGTGTCCTCGATTGAGACACAAGAAACATCTTTGTGCAGGCCTCAGTTTCTTCAGTCTTCATTGACGTAATAGATCTTTGTGCAGTATTGCGCCCAGTGCCTTTGAGATTCTCAAAAGACGCAAACTAGCAGTACTTTCTTCGGCCTTGTTCCTCTCCTATCCTGCTTCGTGGCTACTTGAAGACAGCAGTTGTAGATGGAAGCATTTCTAAGTGGTAATCTCCTCTTATCTTCTGAGTCGTCATGTCACCCTCCACCTCATCATTCAGAAATTCCATCAGCTTAGTGATGTGGCTTTCGGGAAACCATTGTCTTTTGGTGTAGATGATTCAGCGTCGAACGATGTCCACAGGGAAGGACCATAAAATCTTTGGAGCCAACATTCTCCAGGCATCAGTCTTTTTCCCCAAGGCACACAATGCTTGAATCCTTCGATTACATTCAACATATGTCATATTCAATGATTCAGGCGATGCAGTTAATATAGGCTTTAGCCCTTCTAAGTAGTCAAGATGGGCTTATATGATACGGTTCTTGTCCCCATAGCGTGAAACAAGAATTCCCTTTGTTTCCTCGTAGGTCTCTACAATTACTGGAATGCCTTTAACCAAGTTCTTAGGCTTTCCATTCAAGTATCCAAGCAGGAAGACTTTTTTTTTTTTTGTAACTGCTTAACGTCTCTTAACAGCGAGGTCTTTAGAGACGGGAAAGGATAGGGGCAAGGAATGGAAGGAATTCGGCCATGGCCTTTTTGAAGGAAGCATCCCAGCATTTGCCTGGAGTGATCTGGAAAACCATGGAAAACCCAAATCTGGATGCCCGGACGGGGAGGAAGACATGCTTGTCGACTGCAGAGACCGACAGCTTCGTATCTATGGAGGATTGAAATTGTTCCCAGAACCTTGACCACGTCTCTACATCACCAGAGAATGGTTCCAATCGAATGGCAGGGAGCGTGACAGTGTGAGTTACCGAAAATGTTGCGGCCAAAGGTTCAGTTGGAGAAGAAAGAACAGGCGTCGCAGATAAGACAGATGATTCCTTTAGGTTTTCTTCCATCACTCCTCGAGAATCGCTCTATTAGCGAGGTCCACGTATTCTTTACAGCGTTCACATCCTCGTTGTATTCATCGTCGGATAGATGGTTATGTATTTTGTCATCAAGGAAGGCGATATCTCTCAAAGCTTATTCAAGTCCTGACAGATTGTATTCACAATCACCTTGGGAAGTCTTATCAGAACTGAATTTCGTGATTAAGCTTCTTTCTGTCGCCCGTTTGCGCCTCAAATTGCGCAACTGTTGTTCAACTTCTTCTGACATGTCGAACAGCTGCAGTTCGTTGGTCAGTCCTGATAGTTCCACAGATTTTCGTCAGAAGGCGTTGGTGCGTTAAGGACTCCATAGATGTCCACGAGATGGCGCTGGTGCGCTGAAGTTTCTACAGCTAGGAGCAAGAGTGCGCTGGTGCGCTGAGGTTCTACTGATAGCCAAAAATGGCATGGATAGCGACGTTGTTTTGATGAAAGTTTAGAAACTGGTGGCTAGATGGCGTAGGTCTTGATTATGAATTGGCTTCTAGATGGCGTAAACGTTGTACTGATTCACAGTTCCATGCAAATATTATTGTTTAATGCACATAATCTTAATCATGCAGGTTTTGCAAAATTTTCTTCTGCGCAATTAAATACAGTTCAAATCTTCGTATTATACTAAGTTTACTTGCAGCGTCTAGACTTAACTGTATGTGTCGTGAAGAAGGTTATGGGCAGGAAGCTCACTTTAATTACAACTTCTCAGTAAGTATTTCTTCGTAATTGAGACATGGTAACTTGCATGTATTTTCAGTCAGAAGTTCCGAGTTGGCATCCGCTGAGTCAAGATGTGTGACGAGGAAAGTGCTCGCCGCACTGTCGCGCCAGGCGGACCGAGTGCCCCAGCGCACTCGGCTTTGCCGGCGACAGCTGCGGCTGTGTTGACGACCCAACTGACGGACAAGGAATTGGCAACGGACTTGAATAGCACGGCTTCGCACGTTAGTATGACGACCCTGCAACCGAACTCGGACTCGATTATGGACACAACTCTGGCGGAACACCCCTCGCAGATGACGACCGGGCCTGCCCCAAGTGAAGATCCTCGTGCATCCAAGCGAGGCACCTCACCACTCCTCGGTGATAAAGTTAAGCTGCCAAGGAGTGAACAGAGGGGAAGAAATGCAAAAATCAGCGTGCCTGTCTCACAGCTCGCCTCGGCCAGTAAGGACAAGAAGGCAGGGAAGAAGACAATCAAGGGAGCATTCAGCTTCCCCGCACTGACTTCCATGGACCAGCACAGCGGCACATCAGTGAAGAAAGCATCAGGCAGCCACAAAACAAGAACAGCCGGCACTCAGCTCGACAGGGAGGGGTATATGCTGGCACATCGCACCAGCAAGCCCCCGCCGTCACTAGATCCAGTTAGATTCGAATTAAGCAACCAGTACGAAGTGCTGGGCACTCCACTGTATCTCCAGCCTACCGGTGGCGATACTGCACACTCCGCGTTGGCCACCACACTTAGCTGCTCTGGCACCGTCGACTATTCCGCGTCCGAAGTGCTGCCTCAATCGTCGGGAGGCTCCGGTTACAAAACGACTTCATCTTCCGACCTTCAGACACCTCCCCCGCGTGGAACTGGAGGCTCGCAAGTACTAGAAACTCCGGAGAGTCCAGAACCGGCCGACAAAGGTATCGGGTCAAGAACCTCCTGCAATGTAGTTGGATATGCAGAAGAGCGGCGCGGACTAACGTGCGGCTCCTCGGAAATAAGTGGCGATCCACGGTTAAACCGCAATCAAGTTGACCAAGACACCCAGAAAGGGGCTAAACAGCAGGTATCCAGCCCGTTAGCAAGCTCAACAGCTCACCATAACTCCAGTGAACTCCAGTACCTTCCACTGTACAGACACGAACTGGACATGCTGCTGGCTTACCTACCGAAAAGGAAGAGGCAAGATATCCTAAACAAAACCATCGACAGTGCTAGTCTCCCATTCCGGCCGCCAGTCACCTGCAACAACGTAACAGACTCAACAGCAGCACCAGATCAGACCCAACATAACAATAGAAGCAAGAGGAAGAATGATTCAACAGACACTCCAACACCAGCCCTCACTAAGAGGCTGGACAACAAGCTGACACCAGCCATAGTCAACCAAACAATGCACCCAACGTCGATGAACAGCAGTTCCGTCGGCCCAAGAAGACAGCCAAAGTAAGACAGATGCAAACCGCCGAACCCATGGATGTCTTCAACAGAGATTAAAACCTGCATAATGAGGACAAAGCACCAGAAGATGAGGGTCCTCGCCCCCCACCCTGCAATAGGGTATTACCACCACTAATGATAACCCACGCGGGATCCTACCCAGAACTATACAAAAGACTACAAAGCAAATGCTCCAAAAACATCAGTGTTAAGCCTCAGGGGATTGACAAATACAAAATTAACACATACTGCCTAGAGGATTACAAAAAAATAGCAGAAGAACTTTCCAAAGCTGAAGTGCCATACTACACCTTCAGCTCGGATCCAATCCGTAATCTAAAGGTAGTGTTACGTGGTATCCCAGCAACAATGCTAGTGGAAGAAATAAAGGCCGAATTAGCTCTATCTGGATTCGATATAACAATATCACAGATGAGAAAGCCTGGAACAGGTAACGTGATGCCACTGTTTCTAACAATTTTACCTGACTCTCCAGAGAACAGAAAGATATACCAAATAAGAACTATGCATGGCCTCACGATCAGCGTGGAGAAGATGAGGGCCAGCCAAGGACCACCGCAATGTCATCGTTGCCAGGCGTTTGGCCATGTACAAATACACTGCAACATGCCTGCCAGATGCGTCAAATGCGGCGAACAGCACCCAACCACAAATTGTGAACTAAGGAAAGGAAGTGGCAGTATAAAATGTGCTAACTGCGGCGGAGGCCATGTCGCATCTTACAGAGGTTGTCCAGTGGCTAAAGAAGTTCGACAACGGCTGAGAAACAAAGTACCATCACCTCCAAGCAACAAAAGGCAACACATCCTACCTGAAAATGTACAAACAAGGATGCCACTCCCTCCATTAACCAATATGGAGAACTGGCCACCTCTGCCCGCCTCGGATGAGGCGACGTTAACAAACTCTACGTCAGTACTATTGAATCACCACGCCACCAACAGCCTGTCCTCACCAGAGTTCTGCAACATGGTAAAAATGCTGGAATCGACGATGACGATTATGCTCAGCATAACAACGAAATTAGATCAGTTGACACAGCAGCTGTTGGAGCGCACATCAGTTCCAACAAACCCAGCAGCAAACACCTCCCAGCATGAATAGACGTAGACAGCTAAGTAGCCTATCGTTCTGTACATGGAATGCTAATGGTGTATTCCAACAAAAGGGAGAACTCGTCGAATTCTTACAACAAGAGGGAATAGATGTATGTTTAATGTGCGAGACCCACCTTAAGCCTGGCCTCAAGTTCACTGCACGAAACTACCGCACATATAGGGTGGATCGGCCAACAGCAGGAGGCGGCACAGCCATACTAGTACGGTCATCACTGGCACATCACCGGATCCTTCTGCCACCGATGAATTCTATTGAAGCCACGGGCGTAGTTGTGGAGACCAGCGATGGCCCCATCAATATCATAGCAGTCTACCGCCCACCACGTCATCAAATCGACGAAGGTGACCTGGATACCCTACTATCATGTTCGCGGGAAGCTACTTGTAGCTGGCGACCTCAACGCCAAACATCAAACCTGGAACTGCAGATCCACCAACATCAGTGGCAGAAAACTCCTGCAGGCTTGCAACATCCATGGCTGTGTTGTTGTAGCACCTAATGTCCCTACACACACCCCATGGAATCATCGTCACCGTGGTGACATCCTGGACATAGCCATCACGAGGGGAATGCCGGGTCCTCTCACGGCCAGAGTAGTTAACCGCCTTTCCTCTGACCACAAGCCGGTACTACTCGACGTGCCCAATCTAGAGCCTACATGGCATGAAGAGAAAAGAAGAGACTATCGCAAAGCAAACTGGCCAATCTTCAGAGAACGCCTCACAGCAGAATTAGCCCAACTGGTAGAAGACGAGAATGCTGAAACTGGACTCCAACAGCTAACGCAACGCATCAAGCATGCGGCGGACGAATCCGCACCCATCCGCCAGGGCAGAAAGCGGCAGAAAGGACTCCCGGCAGACATTCTTGCTATCATCACCGAGAAAAACAGAGCCGCACGCACATGGCAGGAGACTAGAAGGCCTGAAGACAAACGCCAGCTGAACCGCTTGATCAGAGAAGTTAAAGCCCGTGTCATCGCCCACCGAAACAGTGAATGGGACGCACGAGTAGCGACACTCCAGGTGGAGGACGGAACGACTTGGAAGGAAACTCGAAGGCTAATGAGAAGAAAACCACAAATACCTCCACTACACACCGAGGCTGGCATATGCTGCAAGCCAACAGAAAAAGCTGAAGCTCTTGCCAACGCCTTTGAGCAGAACTTCCAACCTGTCACACAACCGCTAGACGAAGATCACATCCGGCACGTCCGGCACCACCTACGTCATTATATGAGGGATGAAGGAGGCGACGACGAAATCGAGCGCATTACCAGGAGAGAATTTCTGGAAGTAGTGTCACGTCTGCCACCTGACAAAGCACCGGGGGACGATGGTATCACGAACAGAATCCTCAAAAACCTACCACCCGAGGCCATCGATAGACTGGTTCGACACTTCAACCACATCATTGAAAGCGGCACTTTTCCCTCGGCTTGGAAACATGCGGAAATCATTGCACTTTCCAAGCCGGGGAAGGACCCGAAGATTCCCCAAAACTACAGGCCGATCAGTCTTCTGCCAGCAATAAGCAAAGTGTTCGAACGCCTCCTACTAAAACGCCTCCAGACTCATATCCAAGAGGGCAACATGGTGCCTGCAGAACAACATGGCTTTAGGACCGGCCACTCCACGGTGCACCAGCTGATGAGAGTAGTGGAAACGGCAACAGACGCATTCAACTACAGGGATCACTGCGGAGTGGTCCTTCTTGACGTGGCCAAAGCCTTCGACTCGGTCTGGCACGAAGGCTTATTATACAAGCTTGCGACACTTGGTGTGCCAGGCCGATTCCTAAAGATAATCCGCAGCTACTTACAGAAACGGACATTCGTCGTCAAAGTGGACAACGCGACATCCTCACGAAGATACATCCGTGCTGGCGTCCCGCAGGGCAGTGTACTCGCTCCAGTTCTATACAGCTTATACACAGCCGATCTGCCCATGCGGCAGCAAGCTGAAACAGCTCTATACGCGGACGACACCACAGTCTTCACAGCTTCACGCTGCCCCGGGATAATTGGACGACGGCTACAGGCATCGCTGAATGACATAGAAGAGTGGGCTACTAAATGGAGAATTCGTATAAATGCGTCGAAAAGCCAGGCCATCATGCTGACGAGAAGAAGAACGCCGCCGTGCCCAACACTCGAGCTCTTCGGCGAGAGAATCCCCTGGGTGACAACGGCAAGATACCTGGGCGTCATCCTAGACGCGAAGCTGACCTGGAAGGCCCACGTCGACGACGTACGACAAAGAGTGCAGCGCCGGCTGGGGGAACTATACCCTGTCCTAAACTACAACAGCACCCTCAACCCCAGGACAGGAGTACACATCTACAAGGCGTTGGTGCGGCCACTGATGGAGTACGCCTCTCCAGTCTGGGCGTACGCCGCCACAACGCACATCAATACCCTCCAAAGACTCCAGAACCGAGCCCTAAAAAGGGCACTCCATTTACCATTGCAGTTCCCAACAATTGATCTACATCAGGTAGCAGAAGTGCCAATGCTCAGGGATCGATACGTAAAATTGGCAACCACCTTCTACAATAAGGCGCAAGAGAGCACTAATCCCACCATAAATTCGCTCGCGCAATATGAAGTGAATCAGGGACCGCACCGCAGACCGCTCCACTTACTAAGATAAGTATACAATGGACAAATATACATGCAAATACCAACAAAAAAATAATAACAAAAATGATGAAAAAAAAACAACAACAATAAAAAGGTTACACCAAATAAAGCCTAGTAAGAAAATAAAAATAAAAATGTAAAAAAAAAAAATACAACCAGTAAAAATGAAGGCAATGCCAACTAGGCAAATACTTCACCTAAGAATTCTCCAGCTCACGGGCTGGAGAAGAAAGTTAGGCTCTGCTGGTAACTTGCATGTAGCGGCTCAACCTGGACTTCGTATGATTACCTCAAGTTTTGTATCTACTCGACCTAGCATTCATCTGGACATCGATTATTGGAATACTCTTTTGGAACCTGACATCGCCTGCCTGCCTGGACTTCGCCTGCCTTCCTGGACATCGCCTGCCTGCCTGGACTTCGCCTGCCTTCCTGGACTTCGCCTGCCTTCCTGGACTTCGCCTGCCTTCCTGGTCTTCAGCTGCCTTCTTGGAACTCGCCTGCCTGCCGGCCCCTGGACATCGCCTGCTGCCGGGCTTCGCCTGGCTGCCCTCCTGGCCGCCTGCCTGCCTGCCAGGCCGCCTTCCTGCCTGCCTGCTCACCCGTCTGCCCTCCTCAACCGGACCTAGCGTACCTGGGCCCCATCTGACGCCTACTGGATTTTACCATGGCAGACAATACACCTCAAGACAACTTCACCGCTGCAGGGGACCTCCAACTGCCCTCGCCGTCAACAACGCCGTCGTCTTCGCAGCCTACCGGTATGCATAGTCTTCCACCTATTGTTTCAAAACCATCCTACAGCAAAATACTTACCTGTACTGACTATAGAGCCAAACCTTATCCCACTACGAAACCAATCAACCCTCAGACATCCACATCAACCGATGAACGCCATGCCCAAAGCACCATCTTCAGCCAACAGCTAATGGATACTTCCATCGACAACACCGCCATCTCTCCCCAACAATCCCCAACCACTTACAGCTTCTTACTCAAAAACTGTGACCCCAAATTTCTATCTGCCAAAACACAGGCATGTCAAATCAGAAAGTATCTACCCAGCTCAACCATAACTCAAATCATCCCAACTAAAGAAGGCATGATTATCAAAAGCCTTGATCCTAACCTACGAACGTCCCTAATTACAAAAGTAGGCCCAACAACTTTCGGCGAAAACGCCACAATATCAACTCTGAATTCCAGACAAAACAAACAGCCTCAACCACCTAGACGCCCACCTACTCTGACAGTAGTCATTAGGGGAGTTGACCCCTGAATTTCTGACACTGAGGTGGAAGGAAGAGCTGAAACTAAATTCCGATCTTTCAATAAGGAAAGTACTAATAATTCGTAACAACGAGGGACCAACCTACATGGTTAGAGTTTTTACCGAATGCCCAACCACAGTAGACACCCTAATATTCCCAGGGGGCAATAATATACTACCAACGCCATCGTGTTGAACCATCAAAGTCAACACCACCTCAACCCATCCGCTGCCAAAAATGCTTACAATATAATGACCATACTACACAAGATTGCCGGAACCAACCAATCTGCCCACACTGCAAGGCAAACCACTTGCACAAAGACTGTCCCAACTTACAAACCCCACCAATCTGCAACACCTGTAATCTAAATCACCCTGCCTACTCCCTAAAGTGCAAAGCAAAACCTCCTGCTCAAAAACCAGAGCTGACTGTACCTATTAGACCTATCGACCCTCCCACTCCACCATCAAACTCCATCCTCCCCCCTCCTACAATCGAAGATATTGCTCATTTTACAACGGTAGTTCTTCAAAACATTCATCCCTTCAGCCGCCAATATACCCTCCAGCAAATAATCCTTGCCGCCCGAAATATTTTCCACGTTAATGTCACAGCCACTTACTCCCACAACAGCGCCCCATTTCCATTTCAAAACAACCACAGAAACACTCGTATAAACCACACACACACACACACACAAACAAACATGGACATTGACACATATAACATAATTTACAACAACATCCGCACACTAAACACTAATAAGATCCTATTCCAAAACCTTCTACAAACATACAAAATATCCGCTTTCGCCTTGAACGAAACCTTCCTTAAACCTAACCACAGAATCCGACTTGCCCCTTTTGAACTGATCAGAGCAGACAACCCCATACCAATCGCTCGAGGCGGAGTCGCTATTGGACACCATCGCAACATTACAGCAAATGTACTTCCACCTCTAAACATCCCCAACGAACACTTAGTATCCACAGTTTTCCTCCCATACTTGACAGTCACCCTCGCAACCATATATATTCGCCCAAATGAACCCCTCCCCTACAACTTTTTACAGTATATCGACAATACCTTCAACAACTATCTAATAATGGCCGATCTGAATGTCCACTCTCGAACTGATCGTGAGAAAAGAAAGCTACGTGACTACATTGACGCCTTACGCAGACACGACATAGACTTACCAGAACCGACACAACCAGTCTCCAATACAACTCCCGACATAATAATAGCATCCCCTTCCCTCCTTAGGCACACCAGTGTCACAGTCCTCGATCCCATCGGT
Source organism: Vandiemenella viatica (assembly GCA_031002005.1). Lineage (NCBI taxonomy): Eukaryota > Metazoa > Arthropoda > Insecta > Orthoptera > Morabidae > Vandiemenella > Vandiemenella viatica. Next base: position 263,586,539 of record JARYHS010013630.1, read on the forward strand.
AGCGACCACCTACCAGTTCTCCTCAAAATTACGTACAACACGCCGCAACGCAGAAAACAGTTTGATCCATCGCAAACCCGGAAAATTCAAAACTACAACAAAGCTAACTGGACGGAATATAGACGACATATTGACGACGCTTTGAAAAACTTCCATCCTGACTTCCAACACGCTGACGATGTGACCAATACCACTGACTTCCTCCAAGACACATTGATATCCGCAATCTCGAAACACATCCCTCTAAAGTTTGCAAATCCATTTAAACCGGCTCTCCCTCCCCATGCAGTCCTACTCCTCAAAGAATCCCGCCGCCTCTACAGAACTTTCCTTGCCACACGTGACCGGGATGCACTCACTCGACACAGACAACTACAGCGACAAGTACGTAACTACCTTACAGCAAGAAAAAGACTCGATTGGCGAACCACTTGTGACAGACTTAACTCCACAACGACCACCAATCCAGGACAATATTGGAAAGCCCTCAAACGACTAACAGGAACCAAAACCACAACTACCTATCCTCTCATTCGGAATAACCACCCCCTACCCGATGACGAATCCAAAGCCAACCTTTTCGCCACCCACCTTGAATTAACCTTCTCCAGCCCATTAGAACCGCACTTCAACTACGAGATGACTGCCGACATACACGAACGAACCGACACCAACCAACCGCCTCTAACCCCAGACATTCAATACTACCAAATTACTGCACGACACGACCTAAACTCTCCCATAATGGCAGACAACATTCGACAGGTTTTAAAAAAGAAATGCAATACTGCTCCCGGTCACGATTCCATCAAATACCGCCACCTAAAAGAATGTCCACCTTCCTTCCTAAAAATCCTATCTCTCCTTTTCACAGTTATCCTATATACTGGCATCTATCCCGAAAAATGGAAAATATAAAAAATCATACTATTTCCTAAAGCTAACAAACCTAAATCCGATCCTTCCTCTTACCGTCCCATCAGTCTGACCTCTGCATTCAGTAAAGTCTTTGAAACCATCCTAACCCACCGCATTCATAGACATCTTCAACAGTTCCTCCCACTCCCAACCACTCAAGCCGGTTTTCGACCTAATTACTCCGTAGACGACCAGCTTCTCCACCTGACACAATTGTGACGAAACAACTAAATAAAAGGAAATCAGCTATTTTTATCTCATTAGACGTGGAGAAAGCTTTCGACAAATTATGGCACGCCGGATTATTATTCAAATTACAGTTATACGCGCTACCGATATCCTACATCCGCCTTATTGCATCCTTCCTTACTAATCGCCAAGCCTATGTCATTATTAACAACTCCCACTCCAGATACTTTACTCCGTCCTCTCCCCACTCCTCTTCCTATTATACACCGCCGATATTTCTCAACCCCTCCCACCTCTATACCTCCTGCAATTCGCCGATGACACAGCCTACCTTGCCTGCTACAATACCCTGAGACAATCCACCGAAGCACTACAAAAGCACCTAGATAAATTCATAGAATGGTGCAACAAATGGAGACTGGTAATAAATCCACAAAAGACTCAAGCTATAATTTTCGGACGATACACCAGACGATTTGAACTCGATGACTTTAACATTAGAATATACGGTAAACGCATAAATCTGACAAAAATAGTAAAATACCTGGGACTGACGCTAGACCGCCAACTGACATGGACCACCCATCTAAATACAATCACAGACAAAGAAAAATCACGACTACAACTGATAAAGAGACTGACAGGTTATAGGTGGGGACTAGACGCTAAACCAATATTGCATACATATAAAGCACTAATCAGACCGATTCTAACATACGCCAGCACCGCATGGATATCAGCCCGCCCAGCCCACTACAAAGCATTACAAATCCTCGAACGCCACGCACTCCGCCTCGCCTAAAGAATCCGACTACCCTTTCCTAACCATTCCCTGTATGACAGAATCTCCTTCCCACACCTCCTCCTCTTCCTTGAACGCCTCAGAACCTCCTTCACCACACGCTGAAACAACATCCACAACCCACTCTCTACACCACACATCACAACACCCGACACAATAAAACCGTATTACAAACATGTACCACCAGCACTCCACCTACACGCACTGCACATTTTAAACAACAGAAACTTCAACCGTCTCCTAATACCCAACCAACACATCCGACCTGACATCTACCCATCCCATCAATCCTAAACAACCAATCAAAATACAAATGATTTTAACAGTACGGAACCTATATCAATATAACTGGCAATCTTCTCATTGTATTAAGGCAACAAGCATGTAAATATTATATACAAGAAGCACCGAAATATGTAATAATGTAAATATCATAAAATTTCTACTGATTGTAAACCATAACATCCTATTCAGTAAATACAAAATTTTGTGTAAAAATAAGACAAAATAATGTAAACAAAGAGAAAGAAAGATAATTAACTGTAACATAAACAAACCATGTAATAAAAAATGTAGGCTGAAGAGTGGGCGTAACCCGCTGCCAGACCAGCCCCCACGGGGGAAGTGCAATTACAAATAAAGAAGAAGAAGTGGTAACTTGTGATCAGTTCCGAGTTAACCACCGTAACGTGTAGATGTGCTTCGAGGAATACGCTAGCCGCTCTTCCACGTCAGGTGGGCCGAGTGACCCAGCGCATTCGACTTTGCTGGCGGGAGCTGCGGCAATGGTGACGACCCAGCTATCCCTACCGGACTTGGAAACGGACGGAACAACACTGACGACGACCAGGCAGTTCCCACAGGACTTGAGGGTGGATTCCGACGGAATTGCAAGGATAATGCTTACGACGAACCACCCTGCCCACGGACCAGTAGACCCCCGCGCATCGAAGAGAAGAACCTCACCGATCACAGCGGGGAAAATAAAGCAACCGAGGAACGAACAACGCGTAAGTGGTTCGAAAGTCAACCTGCCAGTACAGCATCTTTCCAGTGCTTCTGCCAGCAAAGAGAAGAAAACAAACAAGAAGAAGAAGTTGTGGTGTGACATAGAACCACATTAACATGAGGTATGTGGGCAACGAAACAAGGCACGAATTACGCTGGCTTAGAAGGACATTCTGCAGGACAGGGGTCAGCGAATTCAAGTGTATTACGGCGAATTCTCCATTCAGGCTGGAAGAAAGACGATACACAATAGTTTGAAAAGGCAGATTTACGACAATTCACTGCTCAGTATGGGGTGGGTCGCAGTTCTGTGCATGGGTAGTGGTGACGGATGAGATTTATTGCGTGACCTACTGTAGATACGTGATAACGTCAAGACACGCCAAATTAAAGATTCTGTGAATGCTCACTGTGAGAAACTAGTAAAACCGAGTGAACACGAATGAAAAACGACAGTTTCCGAACAAATCCTCCAACCCCGTCAAAGGAATGATGTGTTGAACCTGAGAGTGCTTGGAGGGGTGAATGTTTTGCCAATAGCATTTTAGTTTATAGAATAGTTCTATAAAATAGTTCTATAGAATAGTTTTTTTTTGGTATAATGTTGTTTCATGTCCGCCAATGAGGATAGAGGCAGGAACTACTACATCGACGATACGGACCAGAGACAATCGGCGGAGGAGGAGAAGCATCATCCCGAGGTTTTAAAAGGTAGCGCGAGAGGCTTCTTGTGGTCTTTTGGGTCTGACTGGTTCGACTTCACTTGTGCTTCTGCACATGAACGACCTCGAAAGCCGACAGCATATCATGCGATCGGTTGTCTCTTCATTTTGAGTCACAAGGTGACAGATAAATTCAGTTTGGGGTCGGAGTTTGCTGACTACGTCAATGCCGGACAGACGGTAAAAGATAAACATTGCACCAGTGAATAATATTGTGTTTGCGTTTTAAACCTCCGTGGTTACCCAACATAACGCTCTGAGCGGAGAAGTCCGCACGATAAGAATTCTCACTCCCCGATATATAAACTGAGAGATTAGCCGTGGCATTTTATAAATTGAATTCAGTAGTTTCTGTGATTGAAACGAAGGACATTAGCTTTTAACAAATAATCTCATTACGTGTCCTGCCGAAAACTGTAAAATGTTAGTGTGTATATGAAAATCTGAAAGGATATTTTGCTGTCTTGTATTACTTAATTTTAATGGCCATTAATATAGGGCAAAGGTGTTGCTTGTGGATAATTTTTGATTGTTTATTATTATTAAATTTAAATCACCTTATGACTATTGGCCTTCATTCAAAGAATATATGGTCAGGTTATGACTTTTCATTCTTATTAGTGATCAATAAATAATTTTGAGAACCCTTTTCAATCCACAATGAAAATAATCATTTGCATTTTGGTAAATTTATAATAATAATAATTACCATTTATTACGGCGGTATACCGTACCCGCTTCAAAGGGGACGACCGAGTACTTGGCCACAACATTCCCATTCCAGACGTCTTATACACCACCGCAGACAAACTTAAAAAAAGCAAATACCCCCAAGCAGACGACAGCTGCCGCAAGCGGAGGAAACCGACGCAAAGTTCAGCAACCAGACGTGGAAGGATTTATAGCAACCCGCCGCACAGCAAAGCCGCCACCCGCACTGGACCCGGAGCTGGTAATGGAAACCTACAATCTATTCCTGCCCCTGCAGACTGAGGAAACACCAACCCCGCCAGTTATGAGATCGGCTCATATTCCACCTATAGTGGTCCAATATGAAAAAAACTTCAAGACGCTGCACGACCAAGTGGAAGCCGTCATCAAGGACCCCATCGCAGCCTAGTCTGCAGGAGGCGACAAAATCAAGTTTACCTTTACTACGGTGGCCGACTACTCCGCAGTCACCGAGATGCTGCAGCAAAAGGGCACCCCTTACTACACATTTCCAACTGGGACCTTACCCCTACTGAAAGTGGTATTCAGAGGAATACCCAGATCACTTCCAGCCAGTGATCTGAAGGAGGAGCTAAAGGGGATAGGATTCAACGTCCAGACAGTAGCTCAACTAAGGAGGCCAGGCAGCAACGTAGCAATGCCACTGTTCCTCGCAGTCATGGACACTCCAGAAAATAGAGAGATCTTCAAGGTAGAGACAATATGCCACCTCAAAGTAACTACAAAAAAAAAACTCCGCAATGCTACAATTGCTAGCACATGGCAAAGAAATTGCAAAGTGCCACCAGTTTGCGTCAAGTGCGCTAGTAAACATGATTCCAACCAATGTACAGCGCAGAAAGGACGTGACACGGCCAAATGCCCCAACTGCGGTGGAAACCACGTCACAAGCTACAAAGGACGCCAGGCGTACAAGAAAGCCCGCGATCGATAAAGAGGACTGCCCGCGGAACAAGACAAAATTCTCCAACGCCGAAAGAAACCGCAAGGGAGAAATCAATAGGAGATCCCGCCAACGGCTGGCCAGCAAGAAGAAGAACCAAAGGATATTACCAAGAAAGAAGACCCACGTCAGACTCAGAAAAAGCAGAACCCCGAACGAGAGAAGAATAATAAGAAACACCCAACAAGTGGTGTGAATGGGCGCACATACGCGAACACCTGTGGAAAACAGGTCCAACCTCGCCGAAACACCAAAGGCAGATAGGAAAAGTAAACTGCCTGCAGATCGAGCTGAAACGGTCGCCACCCATCCTACCCCTTCCAACCCGCCAACTCAACAAGGAGCAGCTGATAGCCTGGTGCATGGTTTCAGGGATAAATTGTCTGGAACGATGGACACCATGATGAAAATGATGCTTAGCATTATGGAGATGCTAAATCACTTGTCAATGAACATACAGGCAGCACTTACGTCAGCTCTAGCTGCAACCACCAGCACTACCCAAGAACATAATGGATAGAGCTTCTCATATACATGGAATTGCGTCTTGTGTGTGGAACGCTAATCTACAACCAGTCAACTGAGTTCAGACAGTTTATACATAAATAGGGAGTGGACATCTGCTTGGTGCCTGAGACCCATCTGAAACCAGGCATCCGAGTAGCAATACCAAATTACCACTGCTACCGCTACGACCGACCATCAGCAGGTGGTGGCGTAGCTATATATATTAAAAGGGGAATCCCACACAACCAAGTGCCTCTCCCGGCAATAAACCAACTTGAAGTGGTAGGAGTCGAAGTAGCCACGGCGAATGGAAAGATCACTGTAGTATCAGCCTGTCGTCCACCGCGAGCGCAGCATAAGTGGCAGGCTGATCATAGGCGGCGACCTGAACTGTATACACACTGATTGGAACAGCTGAGCGTGTAACAGTTCAGAAAGACAGCTAACGAGATTGGCAGAAAGGCTAAACCTGAATGTAACTGCCCCCGATAGCCTACTCTCTACCAGGCAAATGGAAGACGTCCCGACGTCTTGGACATCTGCATCAGTAGAGGCATCACGGGATACCTAGCGGCCAGCACCATCAACCGGCTGTCGCCCGATCATTGTCCTGTACTCTTCGAGATGGCAGTAGGACCTTGGAAGCTTGAACAGCAAACTGTTCCGGATTACAAAAACGCCAACTGGGACAGATACCGACAGATCATCGCCCGCGCCTTCGAAACAAGACATCACGAAAATGTGGAGGAGAGCCTCAAGTTCTTTGAAACAACCATGAAGGAAGCATCGGGAGCCGCCATTCCTTCGAAATAAACCAACAACCACACCATACAACAGCTTCCACCTCAGCTTCCAGCCATGATCCGGAACAAGAACCGGGTAATGAAAGAATGGAAGCTAAGGAGGAATCGAAACACCAAAAGACTGCATAATAGACTTCAAAAGGAATTAAACCCACACAGAACATAGAAATAAGGAATGGGAGGCCAGAGTTTCAATGATACAGCCCAATGACGATTCCCTGTGGACACTGACATGGAGACTTACGAAGCGGAAGCAAAGACTTCCTCCGCTCCACGGAGAAAGGGGATTAGTCTACCTCCAGCAGGAGAAGGCGGGTGCTCTCGCAGACAACATTGAGAAGCATTTCTCCCCCTCAGATAGGGACATAGACGAAGAGCAAGTGACTGAAATTAGGCGGAGATTGAGAATCTACATAGAGGCAGCCGCCACCGACGATGCACAGCAAATTCCAGAAGTTGACGTCTCAGAAATCAAAAACTGCATCAAGAGACCCCACCCCAAAAAAGAATCAGGAATATATGGGATAAATAACACCCTCATAAAGCACCTACCGTTGGGAGCTATTTCATACTTGGCTGAAGTGTTCAACACCATTCTCAGAACGAGGATCTTCCCAAAATGCTGGAAGCAGGCAGTTGTCGTTGGGATCCATAAGTCCAGCAAGGACCCCGTATTTCCCCTGCACGACCATCCTATTAGCCTGCTTCCATCGGTCAATAAAATATTCGAAAGAATACTGCTTACAAGGCTGGAGAAGATCATCGATGAAGGGAATCTTATCCCAAACCATCAGATGGGGTTTCGCCGGGAACACTCTACCACCCACCAACTCCTACGAGTGGTCGAGGAGGCGACTAAGGCTTTCGATCACCGGAACTTCTGTGGACTAGTGCTTCTTGACATAGCTAAGGCCTTCGACTCCAAATGGCACTCCAGGCTGCTGTGCAAGCTGTTTGAGCTGGGATTTCCCGGGCCATACGTACAGCTACTAGAATCGTACCTGCGGGGAAGATCGTTCAGGATGAGGGTAGGGACAGCTCTCTCCTCGAGAAGAAAAATAAACTCCGGAGTGCCCCAAGTATCGTTTCTGGGACCGGTGTTATACTCACTGTATACATCGGATATCCCGGAAATGGCAGGTGTCAAAACAGCTCAGCATGCCGACGACACGGCAGTTTTCTCCAGCAGCCGAAAAAGGGAACTCGTCACACATCGCCTGCAACAAGAGCTGTATAAGATTGAGGCCTGGGCTAGACGATGGCGTATAGCCATCAACCCAGAAAAGACGCAGGCCATCATGCTAGCACACCGACGAGGAAAGAGAAACGCAGTTCATCCGCAAGTGACGCTCCAGGGACAGTCCATTCAATGGAAAAATACCGCTCGCTATCTCGGTGTAATGTTAGATGCCAAACTAACTTGGCGTACGCACATAGAAGAAGTAAAGAGAAAAGCCAGCGTGAAACTGCAACAGCTGTATACACTATTAAACCAAGACGGCACTTTGGCGCCAGCGACAGGAGTAAAAATTTACTGCAGCTTAATAAGACCAGTCATTGAATATGCATGCCCGGTGTGGGGGTATGCTTCAAGGACAAATATCCATAAACTCCCGGTTATACAAAACAGAGCCCTAAAAAGGGCCCAAGATCTGCCATCACGATTCCCAACACATGACCTCCATGAAGCAACAGGTCTCCAAACAATTCAGCAAAGGTTTCAAGAAAACACAGCCGTATTCTACAGATCCGCACACACAAACAATAACACACTCATCAGTAATCTATGTATATATACAGCATAAATTGATTTCCATAAACGTCCACTGTCACTGATCCAATAAAATAGCCACCTAGACGACGCATCAATAGAAAAGAAGTGAACTATCATAAACGACGAGAAGGAATTGTTGGGAGACAACAACCTTCAATACCACAGCCCAAACGAACGGGCAAATAATGGCGAAGCGGGCGGGTAATTTGTGGAAGTCGTGCATCGTGCTAAAATCCTTTTCTCATCTTCCAATAAGCTTCCTTATCGGGTTTTCAGCACCATAAAATATCGGGAATTAAATGATAAACACCAAAGCGTGCACTTAACTGGTTTCATTATACATGTACTACGTACCTAGGCACACCATAGGATCTAACTAAAGCTAAGTACAGACAGAGCTGCCAGATGTAACACAAGTTCTTCTAATCTCCAACATAATCTTTTGAAATGTTCCAGCTGCTACAATTTTCATTGCTCCACCTACTACACGAAACACATCTATCCGAAACTCTCCGCAAAACAGGCATCTTGTGGGAACGTCGATAGATCTATATGATCCATTTCACTGTCATCACAAATGTCCTTCCAGTCGGGATTTAGATCATCTTCGATATTACTTTTACTTTCTAGTTTAAGTTCTTATTGTATGTCGTCTGTTACTTCTTCTTTTTTTCCCCCTCTGGCTCAACGGCGTGTTTTTTAAAGTCTCGCTACCTGAGTAGCTCTGCTTTACGTGTCTCTGTGTTTGGGATGGGTTGCTTTTGGGGACTCTTTTTATTTCTCTTTGTGGGGAAAACATGACTCTGGTTCGTCAAAGACGACCTTATATGAAAAACCCCTACAGTTTTCTTACTGTCATATCAGTTCTAATCTGGCTGATATATGATGCTTAGTGGCACTTTGTAAGTGTGCCAATGCCTTGGTATTGTTGTATCAAGGGTATGGAGACTATTGTCAGTTCCTCTGAATTTTTCTACTCTTTCGTAGAATTTTTCGGTTTGCTTGAATATTTCGACGTATATTGGCTTTACATTCGCCTGTTCGTGTACGAGGTCGGTCGGTGTATACCTTTGGTGCCCGCAGTATTACCTTTAGGCATCGGTACTGCGATCTTAGGAGGTAATCAATATTTATTTTTGATACCGTTCCCCACACGTTGCATCCATATAGGATGAAGGGGAGGATTATTGACTTATATATACGGAATTTTGTTTTTATGGCTAGTTCCGAACTGTACAGTATTGGAAATAATTTTGCTAGTATTGCAAGCCCCTGTCTTCATCTATCCAGTATGTGCTTCCGGAATAGCGGTTTGTTGTCCAATGTAACTCCTAGGTATTTGGTGTCTTCTACCCATTCTATTTCCTGACTCCTGATTTTTAGATTCCTATTTAATACTGGCCTTTTCAGGGTAAAGTAAATTGCTGGACACTTTGTTGGATTTATCTTCACCTTGTTCAGGTGGCACCATTTAGCTAGCTGGTCCAGGCCGTGTTGCAGATGGTTGATGTTAAGTCGCGGTTTCTACCGGATGCATGTTCAGTTTTGTCGTCGGCGAAAAGTGCTATGTTGTCATGTTGCAGTGTGGGTATATCGTTGACGACTACTTTAAATAGCACTGGGGCCAGGACAGAGCCTTGCGGTATTCCGGTCGGAATGGGGTAAGTTGATGAATTCTGATCCTCAACCGATACAAAGAACCTTCTATTCTTCAGGTAGCTTCCGATCAACTAAATTGAGCAGTTTCGAACGGACATCTGTGTCCTAAGTTTGGTGATGAGTTTGGCATGCCATCCCTTATCGTATGCCTTCTCCATGACTAGGAACACAACCACCGTCGCCTTTTTGTAATTGAATCCCCGGGACACGTCTTCAGTCAATCGGATGAGCTGACTTGTGCTTCCTACCCTACTCTGAAAGCCAAACTGTTCTTTGCGGATTGTTCTTTCCGCGTCCAGGGTGTTGTTTATCCGCTTGAGCAGTGCTATCTCTCGCACTTTGGATGCGGAGGAGAGTTAGCTGATGGGTCTATAATTTGATGGAAGTCGCTGGTCTTTCCCCCGTTTGGGAATGGCCGCGACCTAAGGCTTTCCATGCGTCCGGAAAGTATCTTTGGAGAAAGCAGGCATTGCATATCTTGGTGAGGAGCACAATTCCTTTCCTGGGATAATTATATTCCGGATTTCACCCGGTGTCGTTAACGCTGGCTCATCCTCCGTCTGTGATTCCATGATGTTCCAAGCCGATGTCCTCGGCTACGTGTGCTTCTGCTGGCTTTAGGTCGTGCTGAACCTCCCTGTATTGGCTGGCAAAGTACTCGGCCAGTAGCTCTGCCTTGGCCGCTGGTAGAAAGCACGGCCCTGCTGGCCTGGTGTTACGGTTTTAGGGTCCCTTGGGGCTTCGACGGCGCGCACAAGTTGCCAAGCGTCTCTGATGTTTAGCACTAAGTTCTTCATTCTGGTCTCCCATCTTTTAGCTTTGAATTCTGACATTCGGCCTCTCAGCTCTGAGGTAAGCTGTTTGTATTTTCTTTTATCTTGGGGATCTCTGAATCACTGCCATAGTTTTCTTGTTGTGTTCTTTAGGTAACGTATGTTTCGATCTCTGGTGGCAGCTCGTTGGTGTAGGGTGGGTGGATGGTTGTAGTTGAGGCTCTTCTGTCAGCTTCCAGCACCACCTGGTTGAAGTGTTTTATTGCCTTTTGTTGAAAGCTTTACTGCGGTTATGGCTTGGTTATGGACTTTTCCGCGGAATTGTTTCCAACCCACTTCGTTCTCGCTCGTGGGTGGCAGGACCCGGTTTTTTTATTTCGAGTAGCACAGGTTGGTGGTCGGATGATAAGTCATTGACGACGTCAAGTTTGAACAGACGTGGGATGTCCTTCACGACGGCAACGTCAAGGACATCCGGTTGGTGTTGACTGTTGTCGGGGATGTGCGTCGGTGCTATGGGGCCTAGCACTTGGATGTTGCGCCTCTCTGCTAGCACTAGTAGGCGTTCCCCTTTGTTGTTGTTCACCCTGGAATTCCAATCTTTGTGCTTAGAGTTCAAGTCATCGCCAATTAATCACCATTCTGTCTGTTCCTAGTAGCGCCTCTAGCTCCTGTTCGCATAATGTCCGGTTTGGTGCGAGGTACGCCGACACCAATGTACAGGGTGTTTCAAAAAGAATATAAGTATTACAAAGTATTCTTTTGTCCAAAACTATCGATCGCTGCGCCCCGGCTCGGCTATTGGAGAAACGAATACATAGTCTAGTTTATTTAATAGCCGCTAGATGTCAGTCGTCTTCTGTTATTCTTGGTAACCGTCATATGTTTAAAATGCCTACTCAACAGCAGAAATCATTTTGTATTATCGAGTTTGCGAAGTGCAATTCCGTGATTACAGTGCAAAGACGTTTCAGGTTGAGGTACCAAATGCATCCTCCGAATGGGTGGAACATTCGTAGATGGTATCGACAGTTTGTAGATACCGGATGTGTATGTAAAGGAATGAGTCCTGGCCGCCCTCGTGTTTCTGAGGCACATGTTGCACGAATTCAAACTGCTTTCCAACGTAGTAATTCAAAATCAACTCATCGTGCCAAGTCGGGAGTTACAACTACCTACAACAACAATTTGGCGTGTATTGAGACGTCGGTTGGTTATGAAGCCGCTTTTTGGCTTGGATGTCTAAAGCATGACTCACTCCCTCCATCATGTGCATGGTCGGTTTCCGCTCTTGCGCGTTAGCTCCATCTGGGCAGCGCGTGACCTGGGCTTGCCATTTGGCGGTGTGCGTGCATACCCCGTGTTTTTTCTGATTGTTGTTGCAGCTTGTCTCGTGGGGTGACTTGTTCGAGGGGGGGGGGGGGCAGTGCTCCTCTCGTAATCGCTCTTGTGCTGCAGCAGGCTGTTTCTAGTCCTGCGGACGTCTTCTTCCTCTTCTTCAGACAGGCGTCTTTCTTGGCTTCCACCTGGCGCTTTGTTCGCTCTAGCTGACTGCGCTTGGGTCCAGGTCTGGCTGGGAAGCGGAAGTGGAAAACTGCATGCGGCCCCAACCAGTTCACTCTTGTTGATGTAGCTCTTGGAGTCTCGCCCGTCACCGCAGCGGACATAACGATCTTCCTCGTCGCAGTCCGTGACCTTGTGGCCCCAGGCTTGGCAGCGGAATCATTGAGTAGGACCTTCTGCTCTGTCCTTCTTCCGGTTTTGTTCTTCCGGGGATTCCGGTGTATCTTTATGGCAGCGTCCTGGAACAGCTTCATGGCTGCTGACAAGTTGGCTTGCCGGATGTAAATGGTGTACTATTTGCCGCCATTTTGGACATTAGCAAGTCCATACACTTTGGCTGTCTCGGTGTGTCGAGGGGACGTCAGACTTGACAGGTCTTGCTCGCTGTTTACCTGCCTGGAAGAATTCGGTCGCATCTTGTTTGCCGTTTCATCCAGTCATCATCCAGTGTTGCCTTGGTTGCAACTTCTTCTTTCTCACGTCTCGGTGATGTCCCTCTGCTGCTGTTAGTTGGCGTTTCAGAGTGGGATGGTGCTTGTCTCTCTGGGCTTAGTGATGTTTTTGTTGTTTCCATGATGCTTGGAGAGGCTACAGCAATTGTCAGGAATGGAATAATATTGCTTTGCAGCTCCTTGAGGTATTTGTGTTCAGTAAAATGATCACAGAACACTCTTGGAAAGGGGTTCTTCCTGTCCCAGTTTCTCGTACCATCTGCTCATATCGGAATAACATTATGTGTAATCAGGGTTTCCGGTGATAGCTCCGAAGAAGTACTCTGAAGCTAGCGGCAGTCTCAATTTATAATATCTCTTGCGGACAACAACGTATAGCTCCATCTCGAGAAGCTTCTTGTCGCCTTGTATATATGGACCCCATCCATCGTCCGGGATGTAGTCGTGACAGGCGATGAATGCCCGCTCGACACTGCGACATCAGAAGTAGACCGGCCATTCCACTTCCTCCAACCTGCTCGGCGTGTCCAAGCTGCTCATGAGGCGTAGAGCCGCTATTTTTTACCCTCCGCTGGCCTTCGCTGCGCTGCAGCTTGTCGTTATGACCTAGCCGCGAATGCACTAGTGTGGCAGCTGCGGCCTGGTGGCAGCTGGGCGCAAGCGGTAGGCACGCCATGGGCGACCGCTCTCCTTCTCCTTCGCTGCGCGAGGGTAACTGAACCAAACCGCTTTCTGCAGGCCGATTGCGATTCAGCTGCACCCTGGTGGTGGTTCAGCTCAAGCCGAGAAACCGTCGGGATGTGTAGTCCCGACATGCCTCCTCCGCTGTCACAATCCCGTCCCTGTGATCACTTATAGAATTACTAACTTAATGCATGTGCAGAGACAAGCAGTAGAAAACAGGAAGGTCACCACGCTTGGAGGAGTGGCTTTTTGGGGGGCTCCCCAAATTATTTATTTTGGGGGGGAGACCCCAAAACCCACTCCTCCAAGCATGGGGACCTTCCTGTTTTCTACTGCTGCCTCTGCACACACATTACGTTAGTAAATCTATAGGTGATTACAGGGACGGGATTGGGATGTATTCCATGCGTCCAGGCGTCGGCCCGTTTACATCTGTCCATCGGATAAGATAGACAAACTTTTGAAAGAAGAGACAGGGCAGAGGGAAAAAAGTGCCAGGGTGTTACCACCGGGGAAAAAACCTCTGCGACGATTAAGGTGGGATATAAGGGCGGCTGGCTAAGATACTGCCAGTACCACGACAGAATCTATGCTACAGTTGAGGATGATGTGGGAGGTGTTGTTAATTGGTTAGGGTGTCATACAGTTGCTTACCCCGGGAGCACCATGCCGTCTACTGGTGTGGATTTCAGTGTGGATAGCGTGTTCTTGTGCCTGGTGCGGTGTCCTTTCAGCCGCCACGCCAGTGTAGTCAGCTGTGGCAGCACGGATTCCGGCGTTCAGAGGTCCAGCGCGAGCTACTTAGGCTGTACACGCCACCAGCGGTCACCAGGTCCCCGACAGGATGACTCGTCGGCCTTCGCGTGCCAAGACCAACGACCGCCGACCACGACGCGACTGTTCAGCCACGAAGGCTAAGTGGAGCATCCACCGGTCACATAACGGAAGTGGTTTCACCGGCTTCCGCCGCAGCGATTTAACTTTGAGCCACATAATTACAGCGTCCTCACCGCGACGAATCTCCAGTGTCCCCACCAGGCTGTTCGCCGGTTTTCGCTTATGCAGTGGTGTCCCAGCCACGACGGGCCGACGACGCCAGCCCCTTAGCACTTCCACCGACATCCTCACCATGCAGAATTGCCAGATCACGCACAGCAGCAGGTACGTAGCGTCGGCTCCAGGTTGCTCGCTGAGTTCCGCGCCGCAGCGCTGTAGCCAGCGTACATCATAGGGATGTGGTGATCTTCATCCATCCTGCTTGGCTCGCCGCTCCACACAGCAGCCATCAGATGGCCGAGCGCCACGGCAGTCCGCCGGACCACACACCGCCACGCTAACCCCAGCGCCATTCCCCAGCAGTGCCCCCAGCGTACCTTCTGCGAGCATCCCCACCGTAGAGAGTCACCGATGTACACCAGGAGTCAGACATCGGTACCCACCGACATCATGCCACGGCATCTAGCCAGCGCTCCATCTTCTTAGCGTTGGCTACTGGAAGTCTCTAGCACCGAAGACGAGAATGGTTGACATAGCTAACGATTGCTATTTTATCGAATAGTCCACCACTTCGCCCTCAGTATCCAAGGGACTCTACTTGATGAGGATGTGATTGCGCTGCTGCTGCTCCTCGCTGTAAGTAGGTCCAATCCGGTCCGCTGCCCAGCGGGAAGTGTTTTGAGTGGCCGGCGGCTGACTGCCCACTGAGACCTCTTTACCAGCAGACCAGGCCATCAGACTTAATACGTCGCTGGTCCTACCGGTGCTACGCTGCCGTGGTGTGGGGAAACGCCGTGAACACTCACATCAAAAGGCTTCAAATGGTGTAAAATCGTGCTATCCGGTTTGCTTACAAACTCGCGAGAGATACGCCTTCCGCTATCTTCCACCAAGCAGCGGCTACATACCATGAAACAACATTTCAAGCAAACAGCCACCACATTTTACAACAAGCGTGCGTGGTCGGAAAACCGACTCATATTCAGCGTGGACACTAGCGTACACTACAACGATAACATAAGGTTGCCATACCACCTTCTATTACAACTAACACATGGAGCTGACAACTACAATTATGCCACACCGATAATGAAACCAAAATTGCAAAGAGATACATGCAAACGTAAGAACTTCCCCACACTCCGGGAATAATATAATCCGAGTAACGTTGGTCTATATCCCACCCGCCGAGCGGTGAGGGCACACCCATTCACTTCCACCACCAGGTCGGAGCCAGCCGGATTGCAGGACAGCACAGCGCTGCCAGTCGGCGGTCGCACGCTGAGCGAGAGAGCCGCCCACACGCCGCGGATGGCCGGCGCCGCTCCATTGATGACGTTGGCGGTTAGGCCGCTGTCATTCAAGGCCTTACAAGAATCCTGGCAGTACTGAGAGAGTTGGTGTCCAAATTAACAACCCAGCCATTCTAAAAAAGAAAAATAAGAAAAAGAACACCCTTCCGTCTACCCGACCGGTCGCAAGTCTACATCCGCCCCAAAATGAAGCCACGGTAAATTGCAGAAGCAGGGTGGAGGGGCGGTAGAAGTTGCCCAAAGCGCCCAGTGACGTCACGGGTAAAACTGTGGCGTCACAATCCTCAGTTGTTCGTTCGGGAGAATATAGGTCAGTCTAGTGTGTGATGCCATCATACCGTCGTGTATGGTCATGCCATGCTCGCGGTGCTCAAGGACTCAAGACGACTGTGCAGAGCGTGGCACCCAGTTCCCCCACCAGAGTGCTCATACGGCACATAGCGAGGACCAGGAAGCACGCAGCTCCATGCGCCAATCCTCCCCGGGATGAGGAAAGGTTCTGCGCGTTGCGGCGGTTGCGCTCTGGTGCCCTTGTGTTGCGAATCACACCTCACGAACACGTTCAACACCTGTTGCACACAGCTGTAACTAATTATAACGAATCGGCATGTTCCAGGACCATCTCAACGGCAGCAATGGCGCGCGGCACCAGCTGAAAATCTCAACGGCAGCGACGGTGTTTGGTCCAGCTGTAAGTTGTTGCATGATACCATATATTAACAAAGCTAACAAATCCCCATACATCCAAACCTTAGCATAGAATCTGTCGTGGTACTGGCAGTATCTTAGTCAGCCGTTCTTATTCCCTCACACAACTATCGCAGTGGTTTTTTTTCCCAGGGGTAAAACGTTGGCACTGTTTTCCCTCTGTCCAGTCTCTTCTTTTAAAAGCTTCTCGTGATTCAGCATGGTGGCAGAGCCAGTGCTGCCTGTGGCTCGTTGATTACGTCGGCGGCTGCGATGTGAACCAGCTGTTCGTCCTGGGTTGCCAGTTCGTCTTTCGTCCGTGGGTGGTCCTGTTATCTTAATGTGCTGTCCTGCCCTCCACTCCTGTTGCTGGTGGGGTGTGGCCGGGTTGAGGTGGTCTTCATTCTCCCTCGGCTCGAAGTCGTTTCCTCACTGGACAGCCTCCGTAGCAACCGGTGTGGTCGGCACCACAGCTCGCATATGTAGGCGTGGCGTCACTCGCTGTGATTTACGCCGCAGCGTACACACCCCACTTGGCTTCGGCAGGCCTTTGCCAGGTGACGGTAAAGCTGGCAGCGGAAACACTGGACGATTCCAGCTGGTTTCTTGGAGGGTCGCTCCACCCTATTCCTGGTGGTTCGTCTGGCTGGCTCCTGGGTGCCAGCGTCCGGATTGGAGCACTGCTTGGCGGCTGGGTGTGACATGGTCTCCACTCCGCCGCTTTCCTTAGTTGTTGTGGTGGTGGCCGGATCCTGGCTCTGAAGTCGTTCCGTGGCCGACTTAATGTCCTCGTGTTTGAGGCAAGTTGCTAGGAATGTAGCGAGTACCAGCCATGTACTGGTCGGGATGGTAGCCAACTGCTAGCGCATCTCCCTCATTGCACCGTGGAGTGTGGGTGGTACCGCTTGTAGCAGCTGGCCCAATGTCCCTTCGCGGCTCGTTGACTAGTCCTTGGAGAGCTGCTTGGTCCTTTGGTTGCTCGGAGTGGTGGGTGACGATTCCCCTCTTCTGCTCGGTGTGACTGCTGCCGGCGACGCGAAGATCGTGTAGTACAGCTCCTCGAAGTATCGGTTGCAGTCGAAGCCAGCAGCGAAGAAACAGGGGAAGGACACTTGTCGCAACCAGTCCTTCCCTTCGACGAAGACTGGCTTGGCGAGGTGCGAGTACTTCTGGTTGCAGAGTGTACGATGCATTTGCTTGATTGTGGTGGGGATTTCCCAGACATAGACTCTGCTCCAAACTCGCACCCGGAGCTCGATCGTCGATGGACATCATTTTTCGGCAAGGAACTTCTCGAGTTCTTGGAATGAGAAGCGGAGCGCCTTGATGCGGAACCTCTGGGTTCCGTCGGTGCGTTAAAGATATAGCGGTTAGCCGAATTCGTACTTGTGGTCATCATCTACAATGGTTGACCATGATACGTCTCCCAGGGCTGCGAGCGATTCTTCCCATGGTTTACCTTGGCCGTTTGAGGTGTAGTTCGATTCCCCGCTGTAGCGACTGGTAGTGGAGTCACTCGGCGTGGAGCGCTCACTGTCCGTGAAGCATCATGGCACCCCCGGAAGCCAGGTGATGGCGTGGTGAATTCCTCCGCTCTTGGGAGGCCGCCACTGCACGACGGTGACTGGGAGCGGGAGCAGCGTGCTGCCGGTAGCACAGGTTACTCACGTGGTGCACCCTCGTAGCGCGCCGCAGCACCAGGCGTCGATTCCGGGCACTGCATTTGGAGTGCCGGCTTGATCTGACCTTCCGCCACTCCTGCGGGGTGTGGACTGCGACGACACACCAGGTGCAGACAGGTGCTGTCAAGGCTGCTCCAGGTGTGCGCCCTGGTGGCTGGCCGTGGCACCGGTAGTCGGCACCAGGCACCTCCTTCCCCGAACGGAGTGGTCCGGAGTTGACCGGACTGAGCGCCAGCGGCCGGCGCGAAGTATATCTCGTTGCGGCCGTGGTGCCGCCTGGCGATGGCATAAGGCTTGGCTGTTTTTTAAAAGAAAAAAAATATATTGGGTAGCTCCCAAAACTTTCCAAGCATGGCGATCTTCCTGTTATCTACTGCTCGCCTCTGCACATGCATTACCTTAGTAAATCTACAGGTAATCACAGGGACGGGATTGTGATGTATTCCATGCGTCCAGGCGTCCGCCCATTTACATAGGTCCATCAGATAAGATAGACAGAAACTTTTGAAAGAAGGGACAGGGCAGAGGGAAAAAAGAGCAAGGTTTTACCCCCGGGAAAAAACCTCTGCGACAGTTAAGGTGGGCAATAAGGGCGACTGGCTAATATACTGGCAGTACCGCCCGGCGAAACGGGTAGCCCCTTTTTCCCCTGGTGCGCGCGCCTCTTGCCTGTTGAGAGGTTAGGGACCTTTTATTTGTGCCTCAACGGTGTGTTTGTCAAAAGTCCCGCTACCAAGGTAGCTCTACTTTACGTGTCTCTCTTTATAGGATGGGTTTGTTTGGGGACTCCTTTTATTGCTCTTTGAGGGGAAAACATGGCTATGGTTCATCAGAGACGACCTTATCTCAAAAACGCCTACAGTTTTCTTATAGTCATATCAGTTAACTTCCGCCTGATATATAATGTTTAATGGCGCATTATAGGCCTTGGCATTGTTGTGCCAATGGTAAGGAGCCTTTCATCAATTTCTCTGAACTGCTCTATTCATTCCTAGAACTTTTCTGTTGGTTTATGTATTTCTGCTTATACAGGGTGGGGCATTTAATACTGTATGTTTTCTGAAAATATTTCGGAAAGAAAGCATTTTAACAAACAATAACCTATATAAAAAATAATCGTACAGTAGGGGGCTACAATTATGTGATATTGGTTTTTTCACAGGTGGCGCTGTTGTCGTTACAACAAGGTCAACTTAATTCTTTTAAATGGGAACCCCTATTTTTTTTTTTTTTTTTTTTTTTTTTTTTTTGAAGATTCCGATTCCTCATGAAAAAATAAAAATAGTTTGCTTAACTCACTTTTCTGTTAGCCTCAGAGATGGCGCTGTAATCGCGAAAAATGAATATTCGCGTTTTTTGTGTATAATTTTAATTATTGTTTAAATAATTACATGTAATTTTCATTCTGTAAACATGGAAGGTAATTTTAAAGGATAATGACGAAATTGATTTTTTAAATGCTTTTTCTTACTTATTTGCAGCCATGTCTACAGCAGGTGCTCAAAAAGGTGACCATTTACTTCCAGACATTTTCTGACACACTTCGAGCTGTTCAGGCATCATTTCTGCAAAGGGTCAGAAAATGTCTGGAAGTAAATGGTCACCTTTTTGAGCACCTGCTGTAGACATGACTGCAAATAAGTAAGAAAAAGCATTTAAAAAATCAATTTCGTCATTATTCTTTAAAATTACCTTCCATGTTTACAGAATGAAAATTACATGTAATTATTTAAACAATAATTAAAATTATACACAAAAAACGCGAATATTCATTTTTCGCGATTACATCGCCATCTGTGAGGCTAACAGAAAAGTGAGTTAAGCAAACTATTTTTATTTTTTCATGAGGAATCGGAATCTTCAAAAAAAAAAATAGGGGATCCCATTTAAAAGAATTAAGTTGACATTGTTGTAACGACAACAGCGCCACCTGTGAAAAAACCAATATCACATAATTGTAGCCCCCTACTGTACGATTATTTTTTATATAGGTTATTGTTTGTTAAAATGCTTTCTTTCCGAAATATTTCCAGAAAACATATTAAATGCCCCACCCTATATGGCTTACGCCTACTTGGTCATTTAGTGCGTCGGTCGGAGTGTATCTTGAGGCCCTTAGTGTTACAGTCAGGCATCTGTTCTGCAATATCTGGAGTTGATCCAGGTTGGTTTTGAATGCTGTTCCCCATACTTGGCATGCGTAGAGTAGGTAGGGGAGGATGATCGATTTGTAAATTCGGAGTTTGGTTGATGTGGTTGGGAGTATTGGGAACAGGCTTGCTAATATTACGGTGTTCTGTTTCCGTGTATCTAAAATATGTTTGTGGAACAGAAACTTTTTGTCTAATATCACGCCTAGGTACTTTGTTTCTTGCGACCATTCGATGACTTGGCCTATGATTTTTAGTTTACGGTCAATTGTTGGTCATTTCCGTGAGAAGTATATTGCTGCACATTTGTCTGGGTTAATTTTAACCTTGTTGATACGGCACCATTTTTCTAATTGGTCGAGGCCGTGCTGTAGGTGGCTGATGTTTACGTCATGCCCCCTGCTAGTTGTGTATATGGTGGTATCGTCAGCAAATTGTGCCAGATCTACGTAAGGTGGTGTTGGGTTGTCATTAACGTTGATCATGAATAGAATTTTTTGGGGTATGCCGGATGGTATGAATGTGGTAAGGATTTTTGGTCGTCAATTGAAACATAGAATCTTCTGTTCTCCAGGTAGTTTCCGATCAACTGAACGTTAAAGTGCGTATGGACATCTGTGTTCTTAGTTTTGTGATAAGGGTGGCATGCCAAACCTTGTCGTAGGCTTTCTCAATATCCAAGAACACAGCCGTCGTCGATTTCCTTAGATTGAAACCCCGGGAAACGTCTTCAGTCAATCGAAGGAGTTTTGCTTGTGCTACCTACTCTGCTTTGGAAGCCGAACTGTTCCTTGGGGATGGTCTTTCCCGTTTCTATGGTGCTGTTTATTCGTTTGAGCACTACTCGCTCCAGCGCTTTTGAAGTGGAGGGGGGTAGACTAATTGGTCTATAGTGTGATGGCTCTCGCTGGGTTTTCTCGCGCTTCGGGATGGCCGTGACCTTCGCGATTTTCCATGCATCCGGGAAGTATCTCTGTAGAAGACAGGCGTTACAGATTCTGGTCAGGTGCAATAACCCTTTGATTGGTAGGCTCTTGAGGTGTTGATTGGAGATTTTGTCCGCTCCTGAGGCTTTGTTTTTGGCAAGATTTTTAATAATTTTCTGAACATCGGCTGGTGTAGTTAGTTCAGGTTCATCCTCTGGTTGTTCCGTCATAATGTTTTGAGCAGTATTTGTGATATCGTAGGCTGTGCGCGTTTCCGCTTCAGTCAGGTCATACTCTACTTACTTGTGCTGGCTGGCGAAGCATTCCGCTAACACCTCTGTCTTGGCTATCGGCTGGAAAACTGGTCCTGTTGGGCCATTGATTGCTTTATTTGGTTCCTTTGGCTCACAATAGATGCCGGGAGTAACTATTGCTTTGTGTGAGTTGTGACATCCTTGCCCTCCATTTCACTGATTTCTGTTCCGCCATGCGTCCTCTTAATTAATTGTGAGCTGTTTATATCTCCGTTTGTCCTGTGGGTCGCGAAAGCGCTGCCATAACTTCCTTGCCGTGTTTGTTAGGTATCGAAGGTTTTAGATTTCTGGTGACAGCTCTTCGGTGTATGGTCGGTGTGTTGTTATTGTGGACGCTCTCCTGTCTGCTTCTGATAGCAACCTGTTGAAGTGGCTAATTGCTGTATCGATTCTTTCTTTTGATGTCACATTGAATGTGGGTCTGGCTCGTTTATGAACTAGTCTACTGAACTGGTTCCAGTCCACTTCTATGGATTTTTTTTCTCTGTTTTCTAGGGTAGGACCCAGTTCCTTATTTGTAGCTGAACGGGTTGGTGATCAGATGACAGGTCGTTGTTAGTTTTGAGTTTGATTCGACGTATGATGTTCTTCACGACTGCCACACCTAGGACATCAGGTTGCTGTCGTCTATTGTGGGGGATATTTGTCGGTGATTTTGGTCCAGGCACTTGGATGTTTCTTCTTTCAGCTAGCTCCAAGAGAAGTTCGCATCTGTTGTTATTTCTTCTTGAGTTCTAGGCGTAGTACTTGGAATTCAAGTCTCCACCAATTATTACTCTTCTGCATGTTCCCAACAGGGCGTCTAGGTCTCGCTTGTGTAGGGCCCGATTGGATAGTGACCCTCTTTAATTGAAAAATTTATCGTTTTATAGCTTTTCTATCATTTAAGATTCTTCCTCCTCCTTCTCAAAAATCACAATTCTTACGATCCAACAACTTCCAGCAGCCATTTAAACAGATTTTTTACTATTTTAATTTTTCCGACTCTGGCAAAAATACTACATAAATCCTAATAACGATTAGTGTTTTGGGTTCAGAAAAAATATACTTTTTTTAATCATACTGCCCTCTCTGAATTTAATTACTTCGATAACCACGTTTTCTGATAACATATCACTTTACTATAAAAAAATACTTAAAATTTTAGCTATTCTTCTCAAGATATATATATATATATATATATACACGAAAGTTTCCCTGTAGTTCACTTTTCAGCCGCCACTACCTAGCACAGATCATTGGTATTTGTATACGGTAGTAGCATGGAGTTTCTATCGTGCTCAACGTTGGCCGAATGTCGTTAGCTGTGGGGGTGTGAGAGATATGGCGGTTCAAGGTGGTTGATGCAGAGCTTTTACATATTTCGACCATGGACTTGTGTATCCCTATACTTCTCTTTCCTGCCACAACTAAATAGCGTAAACCATCGGTGTTTGTGTGTGTTATTAGCAAGGAGTCTCCCATTGCGCACTATGGTGATTGCATGTCGGTGTCTATGGGGGAGTTGAAGATATGGTAGTTGAAAGTGGTCGACCTGCGGCACTTTCGCATTTCAATCAAAGACATGTGTGTCCCTATGTATCACTTTTTAAACAAAATTATTCAGCGCAGATCACTGGGGTTTGTGTGTGGCAATAGCATACATTAACCGATCGTGCACAAGGTAGGCCGAATTTCGATAGCTATGGGTGTGTGTGTGAGATATGGTGGTTGAAAGTTGTGGATCAAGGACATTTTCATATTTCGACCAAAGACCTGTGTGTCCGTGTATTTCACTTTGCTGCCACAACTACATATCGCAATCAATAGTAGCATCGAGTCTCCCATCGTGCAGTATGGTGGTTAGATGTCGGTAGCTATGGGGGTGTGGGAGATATGGTGGTAGATAGTGGTTGACCTGGGGCACTATCATATTTCGACCAAAGACGTATGTTTCCCTATGTCTCACTTTTTGGACAAAACTATCTACCGCAAATAACTGGTGTTTGCGTGGTAGCAGCATACATTCACCGATCGTGCCCAACGTTGCTCGCTTTTCAGTAACTGTGGTAGTGTGGGAGATATGGTGGTTGAAAGAGGTCGATCAAGGATATTTTCGTATTTCGATCAAAGGCATTTGTGTCCATATATTTCACTTTGCTATCACAATTTCACAGCACAGATCACTGTTGTTGTGTTTGGTAATAGTATCGAGTCTCCCATCGTGGTTAGCTGTCGATAGCTATGAGGGTGTGGGAGATATGGTGGTTGAAAGTGGTCGACCTGGGGCATTTCTATCAAAGATGTGTGTGTCCCTAAATTTCATTTTGCAGCCAGAACTACCGAGCGCAGTGCATGTCTGTAGCTGTGGGGGTGTGGTAGACATGGTAGTTGATTAGGTGATCCCGATATAACAATAGACATGTGACCCTATATTTCACTCCACAGCCAAAACTATCTAGCGTAATTCACTGTTGTGTGTAGCATTAACCTCAAGTCTCCCAACGTGACCATGGTGGCGTCATGTCTGTAGCTATGGGGGTTTGGGAAATATGATGATTGGTCGACGGAGGGCGTTTTCATATTTCGACCAAATACACAGACGGAAAAAAAAATCCCAACACCAAGAAAAAATTATTGTAGAGTAATGAAATTTGGACAATGCATTTGTCAAGTTAACATGTTTAATTGATTAAATTTTCAAGATCACAGGTTAATTTAAGCTCAAGAAAATGCATTTCAAATGTGAAATACTGTTAAATTAATAGCCGGTGTAACCTCCAGAATTTTGAATGCAAGCCTGCAAACGTGAATGCATTGTGTCATACAGGTTTCGAATGTCACTTTGTGGTATGGAGTTCCATGCTTGTTGTACTTGTGCTGTCAATACTGGGACGGTCAGTGCTGGCTGTGGATGATGCTGGAGTTGTCGTCCAATGATATCCCATACGTGTTCAATTGGAGACAGATCTGGTGATCTCGCAGGCCAAGGTAACATGTCGACACTCTGTAGAGCACGTTGCGAGACAACAGCGGTATGAGGGCGAGCGTTATCCTGTTGAAAAACTCCCCCTTGAATGCTGTTCATGAATGGCAGCACTACAGGTTGAATTACCAGACTGACGTACAAATTTGCAGTCAGTGTGTTTGGTATAACCACAAGAGTGCTCCTGCTGTCATAGGAAATTGCTCCCCAGACCATGACTCCAGCCCTGTAGCGTGCATTCCACTGACTACAAGCCATCGCCGTTTGCGACTCCAGTGGTGTCAAGCCAGAGCTCATTGGAGGACGGAGTGGAGATCTGTTGTGTTTTCTGATGAAAGCAGGTTCTGCCTTGGTGCCAGTGATGGCCGAGTGTTGGTCAGAAGGAGGCCAGGGGAACGCCTGCAACCAAACTGTCTGCGGCCTAGACACACTGGACCTACACCTGGAGTCATGGTCTGGGGAGCAATTTCCTATGACAGCAGGAGCACTCTTGTGGTTATACCAAACACACTGACTGCAAATTTGTACGTCAGTCTGGTAATTCAACCTGTAGTGCTGCCATTCATGAACAGCATTCAAGGGGGAGTTTTTCAACAGGATAACGCTCGCCCTCATACCGCTGTTGTCTCGCAACGTGCTCTACAGAGTGTCGACATGTTACCTTGGCCTGCGAGATCACCAGATCTGTCTCCAATTGAACACGTATGGGATATCATTGGACGACAACTCCAGCATCATCCACAGCCAGCACTGACCGTCCCAGTATTGACAGCACAAGTACAACAAGCATGGAACTCCATACCACAAAGTGACATTCGAAACCTGTATGACACAATGCATTCACGTTTGCAGGCTTGCATTCAAAATTCTGGAGGTTACACCGGCTATTAATTTAACAGTATTTCACATTTGAAATGCATTTTCTTGAGCTTAAATTAACCTGTGATCTTGAAAATTTAATCAATTAAACATGTTAACTTGACAAATGCATTGTCCAAATTTCATTACTCTACAATAATTTTTTCTTGGTGTTGGGATTTTTTTTTCCGTCTGTGTACATGCGTGTCCCCATGTTTCATTTTGCAGCGGTAAATACCCTGCGCAGATCGCTGATGTTTGTGTGTGATATTAACCTCGAGTCTCCCATTGTGCACTATTGTGGTTACATATCGGTAGCTGTCAATCAAAATTCTTTACAAACACGAACAAAGTTGTGGGCACCAGCTAGTGTGTAATAAAAATTTACGAATCTTTTGAACTAGAACTCATTTTCCTATTTTTTAAACTGTGGCTTCAAGATTTTTTTTATCTGACTATGACGACTTACGAATTCAGGAAAACTTTAATTGTAAAATGTAAATATCTTGTCAGAGAAAATTTCTACCTGCTAATGTCCATAACTCGCTTTACACCTTGTGTCCTAAAATCCTGAAAATGAATGCAACGTTTTCTGTTACGAAATAAACCAAACGCTATGTTTATATTACGTTACTACCTGATACCACTTTACGTTTACCTTAACACTTGAAATTTGTAAGAAAATGGATTTAAATACGGTTGCAATAGAATTAGTGTTGGCTCCATATTCTTTAAACAAATTTTTTTTAACGAAATGACAAAATATAGGTTATATTACAAGTGTAGCTACATCTGCCGATGATCCAGGAAACTGTTTTAAAGCTTGTGAGGGTTACCATGACAAGAGAATTTTTTTAACAAAATTAAAAAATATCAAGTGAAACGTGACTGCTGTGATTATCTATAATCAGCAGCAACGGGTCGTCAACATTCGAGTTTACATTCTTCTGGAAATGCTGGATCCATTCGAAAAATAATGACTCATCGGACTAACCATTGATGGAACAACTATACTGTATATTGCTCCAGATCGTCCACCTTTACTTAAGAGATTTGAAATTCTTTTCCTGGGAAGATGAAAGAGGTGAAATGTACGTGCCAGCAGCGCTGAAACAACATATCGCTGTAACATTTTCCCCCTTTCCCAGTAGGTAGCCCTCCCTATTTGTATAACATATGTAGGAGTCAAAATTATTTCAGGCTTTTGTACGGTATTTATACCCGTTTCATCGATATTGAACACTCGACCCTCTTCAAATTTATATTGTTCAAAGATGTGCTAATTATATTTAAAATATGCATTAATCTGTTCTTTATTAAATTCATCTGTTTTATTAATGCTAGTTTCTTCGGGTATCTCAGACTAATACTCGGGTTTCTTTTTAAAAAAATAGAGTTTGCCATTCCTTTCCAGCTAACCTTGATGAATTTTGAAAATTGTTTGCGATGTTGTTAGCATCTGCGTACCCAAATGCATTCTATTGCTGGACGCTTGTAATTCTATAAAACAGCTTGGCAATTATAATAATATGATCCCTAATCTCAATTTCCTGTTCAATCGAAAATGTGGCGTTTCTATCAAGTTTTGGACCCTTGGTTTTTTTCGCTTTCATTTTTGTACGCAGAGTAGCATGGTGAATCCCATAAGTCCTTGGTACTTCTCTTTTTTTTCCCCCTGATTTTATGGCATCAAGAACCTTATGAAGTTCCTATTGGGGTTCATTTTACTTTCTATGTTTTTCTTTTATAATCTCTAGGCATCTAAAATAAAAAAAAACTTATTTGAATTGAAAACATAACCTACAACTTTTATTATGAATGCCCCGCATTTGAAGAGCCGCGTGCCAGTACCTCAAAGTGAGTTTGAGGACTAGCCTAAGCAAAACTCGGTTCTTAGTTAAAATACGTACACAAATCTACAACTAAATGAAAGGTTAAATCTAGGGCTAGTGGTTGATATACAAAAAAATGCATTGAAGCAACTTATAGTAGCACTTACCTTCCGAAATACAGCTGACAAAATTTACATAGAACACACTGAAAAAAAATGTCTCTTTAATACCACCACAACGCAACTGGATATTTTTTTTTTACTTATGACTTTACGCCTCGTCGACGTTGAGGTCATTAGAAGTGGGATGGGACTGGGGACAAGGAATGGGAAGGAATTTGGTCATGGCCTTTTGAAGGAGGCATCCCGGCATTCGCCAGGAATGATTTGAGAAAACCATGGAAAACCCAAATCTGGATGCTCGGACGGGAATTCGAACCGGCGGCGTCCTCCCGAATGTTTGGAGTGAGTGACGCCGTAGTTGTTATGCCTGCCAGAAGGGTACACCACCAACCGGGTAGCCCACGCCATTCAAACTGCGTAATTTATCTTGCGTGTGATTGCTATCAGTTAAGAAATTAGAAAACTAGTTAATATACTCCCTAATTAAAGACGATTTGGAGATGGGTACCTTGGACATACTGGTTCTTTACGAAAATACACGGCTAACTGCAGCGTTTGTGCGACTAATATCAAACAGGGACCGAACGACAAAGACCCCACACACGTTCGCATTTTTTGTTAAAACGCTTTGGTGATATTTGAAAGAAAAATACATAAAACAGGCAAAAGTTGGTCCTGATGACAATTTAGGCATTTTTAAATAGCAAATAACTGCCATAAATGTCCATGAACAGTATATATGTATGATGCTGTTTTCTTGTATTTCAGTCAGGAATAAAATAGGGTTTTGCCTAAAATCAGAGGTCTAAAAAAAAATGGGTTTCCAATCAACGTCGTGGATATAAATTGCTTTATTTAAGGCACGCGGCAACATATAATTGGGATTTTTTGCTACCAAATACAGAGAAGTAACGCGTATTTCCAAGGATTCTGCATCTATGAGAACAAGAAGGGCACAGAACGATCGCGATACGCCACTCCAATGTGTGTGTTTTTTTTAATATCTTTTTCATGAGAACCTGCAAATCAACGTGGGAGAAAACTACCGGTGGTTGCGGTGTTGTTTGGAAAGACAGCTCCGGAGGAAAGATTTTTTTTTTTTTTTTTTTTTTTTTTTAACAGTTTAACGTTCCTTTTTAACAACGTGGTCTTTAGAGACGGGAAAGGATGGGGGCAAGGAATGGGAAGGAATTCGGCCATGGCCTTTTGAAGGAAGCATCCCGGCATTCACCTGGAGTGATTTGGGGAAACCATGGAAAACCCAAATCTGGATGCCCGGACGGGGATTCGAACCGTCCGGAGGAAAGAGACGCGACGGGGAAGGTGTGTCGGAACCTCCGGTTTGAGTGCCAACTATAATATAACCTTAACATCGCTAATACATCATCAAAATTAGTTAAAAGAGCTGTGAGCAGTTAGCAAACTAACAGCAAATCATTCTTAGAATAATTATCTAGTAGTTTCAGGTATAGAAGTCACCAAAGAAAGCATACTTAGAGCGAAATAAGAACTCACCATATGCTATATAGGAAGTTTTCCTTAAATTTTAAGAAATTTTGTTACCTTAATTTAGTCAGTTACAGAATTGAGTTAGGATTCAAACGAGGTACAACACTTCGACGATAAAACTGTATTAAGGAGATATTCAAGATTGTGGTATCACGAAGCCCATGGCAAGAAAAGGCACAAAAAAAGTTTTTTAAGTTAATGACTAAAATTTTTAATTTACAACTCATAAGATGAAGAAACAATCAGCCAAATTGTATAGAAAATTAGAGTCTTAGATATAACAAAAGTGAGGATTTTTTATTTTAATTTTTACTGTCCACACTGAGCGATTTGCTTAAAGATTCCATAAATATTTAAGCTGCAAATGGAAAAAGAAGATTTAAATTTTGAACAAGAAATTGGCGATGTGACATAATCCATCGGCAACAAGTTAGAAAATTATGAAAGAATTCTAATCAAAGGGAGTTAGCAAATGAGGAAAGAACGTTACCATCAGGTAGGGAATCAAATTTAGCAAAGCTTGACATATGTTAAAGTTCGGTAGAACCTATATTTTCAGAAATAAACATCTATTTTCAAATTACACGCATTTACAGTTAAGAGTAGTTTTTGCTATGAAATACATCTAGAATCAACTCATGTTATACATCAAAAGTTAGAGAAATTTCTTTAGACTGTTTTAAAAGAAGAATTAGCGCACAGGCATGTAGGCTTTTTGAATTGGATGAAATATTATGCCTTATTACTTCAAGATTTACTAAAGAACTATTACACTTACAGGAAAATTTGTAATAACTTAATTTGGCATTTAGACTGGGAGCTAAAAAATATAAATTTTTCAGTGAGTTTGGAGTAGAAATAAGAAGAACCTGTTTAGATACCAGACCACGGTTAGAGTTTAAACATATGGTGTATGCCCACCACAGCCTGCATGAAATTTAACAAAACATGGGCGTATCCGCTTGTCTTGTCAACAGGATCAGCTGTAGGGTCGACAGCACAACTCACTTCTGCCGCGCCTTAAAGGATGCGTCCATATACTACGTGAGTCCATCAAGTGAGGAGGAAGGGTTGGGTACAAGCTACACCAGGCTATGTAGGAAGAAAAAGGGGGGGGTGTCTGAGTAAAGCTAATTAGCTTTGGATATATACTGTCTCAGTTAAAATAGAGTAAAGAATACACAATGGCATGTCGGTATTTATGTCGGTCATTTAATTACCTCTGTATATTAGATATCCCATATACCTACTGACCGTGTTGTGCATGTGTGACTAATTGTTCAGGTCCCATGGGGCCGGCGCATTTGATTAACAGAGACACGACGGTGAATTACGCGTCGAAAAACATTAGACACGCTGTAACCAGACTAAAATTTGTTTAAAGATGTTACATGGCAGTTTCGTTCATATTGTTTTGGTATTTTGAAGTTGCCAACATGTCGCCATGTAGCTCATTGATAAAATATTTCTCATATTGTTCTGTTAAATTAATTTCAGTGTATCTTATTTATAGTACTCGCTGAAGTGTTATTTAAAGTGCAATGTGTGGTGGGTAATGACAGTGTGCAAGCTTAGCTTTACGAGGCTAATCGGAAATATTAATAAAGTGAATTTTCAGTATGAAAAAAGGCATCGATGAGTGATGGAAATAGCAGACACAGACGAAAGAATTGTTTTCTGATACTGTAAAAAGAAAGATGACACTACTGCAACAAAAGAAATCAAAAAGCTTTTCTTACATCTCATTCAGAATAGTATATAATTGATAATAATAAAGGAAAGTATATAAAGTAAATATCAGTCATGTTTATAATGTACACAATAGTTTTAACGATAATGTTGTAACAGAAAACTGTACAAAATGCATTCTAAAATTAATGGGGAAAAAATAAGTGCCACAACAGAAGGGGAGAATCGTCAAAGCAAAAATCACTTCAGTGTACGTGGAGGGGAGGAGGTTCAAAAGAGGCCAAACTGAAATCACTTAGTTTAGGCGCACTTCAAAAAGAGCAGTGTCAGCAGGAGTGAACAGTTTCATAAAAGTGACAAAGAACAGTAAGACAAATAACTGCGCAGGCTTCCGCGGCCTTTGTAAGTATTATCTTGGTTCCCTGGGCGGATCACGTCGATTTGTTAAAACCTAACGTTTCGGCAATCGTGCTGTGATCTTCATCAGAGGACTGCTGCTTTTGTTGCCGCTGTCACCTATATATAGCAGTCAGTGGCAGCGCGCGCGTGCTAACCGTCCGCGATGACGTCACGGTCGTTACAATGCCTAGGGCGATCGGAAGGGGTCATTCGCGTTGCCTCTTCCTCAGTATGTATGATTAAATATGGTAAAGTTGTAGGCCATTATTAGCATTCGTGCTGTTAGGTGTCTTGTAAGTACCTTTCTCACTCACTTGGGCCACTATCTGCCCTCTACGGCCACTATGCTGGTCTAGTCAATTAAAATAGAATGTTCACTGTCAGCTGAAAGTTGAGCTACAGCTGATTTACTAACATTGTTATTTTCAAAATTCCCCATGTGTTCCTTGACGGTGCATCCCGTTTCGCCGATATACACCTGGCCACAGCTGCAGGGTATTTGGAACACACCTGTTGTCTGTAACTTTTACATTCTTTCCTTCTTTTTACAAATACAACCGAAATCTTCCTGGATGCCTTGTATGCAGGGCGGTTGGTTTTCTTTTTTAGAAGGTGACCAATCTTATTCGTCACACCCTTGATGTACAGTAAAACTGCCACTGGTGGGTCAGTTGATCACGTGATCTCTTCTGTCAGTGTTGAGGTAGGAGGTGATACTTGAGCAACCAGTGCTGCATTGCACTTGCTGACAATATCTGGGCAGTAGCCATTAACAAGAAAAGTCTCCTTTAAAATACGTTTCTCAGCAGCTATGCTTGCTTCGTCACTAACTGCAGATGCACGAATGGTTAAAGTTTTTAAAATGAGTTACCCTTTTAATGAAAAATTGTGGATAATGTAATGATAGTAAAAAATACGAAGATAAGTTCGAAACAGGCTTTCTGAATCGCTTCTGAGACTGTAGTAAACGAGGTTAGCAAGTGATGTTTACACGTTCAATTTTTTGACTGATGATCGATAGATAAGGTGCTGCCTAGTAGTTGTTACAACCAAATGTCCTCAGCAAAAGCCCATGGAATTAAAAACTCAAAAGTTTTAATAACAATATGAAAGAGTGATCCTACATATTACGATAAAACAAATGGTGAAAAATTATTAAGATCACGAAAGCATGCAGTAGAGAAAGATTAAAAACACAATATTGATTATTCACAGACACATGTCAACAGGAAGACAGCAAGTAAACTGTTTTTAGACAGTACTCCCCTAATTAGAGCCTTCCCATACCAAACCAAGTGATTGAGATTCCTAAATCCTGAAATAAAAATTGAAACAAATAAAGTGACTTAAAACAACAAACTAAATAAAAATGAACTAAAATTAAGAATTAATATTGAATTTCAATTATACATGAATGTAATTTTTTATTTATAAATACTTACTTTCAAACTAAAACAATAAAACGTGGACCTCCAACCTCTGCTCACTGTTTACATTGTATCCAAATGAATTTATCTTATCTAACCTTCCCGACATGAAGGTTATGGAATTTTAATTCGTATTGCAGGTGTACAACAGTGACTTCAATCTACATTCATATGCCCTGACCACAGTTACCACAAGTTACAAAGGTTATAAGTCCTCATCATTGAGCCATAAAGTTGTTACTGTTTAGTATACATGCACTGAAATGTTATTTTTCAGTACACTCAGAATGGGACTATGCATGTGCGAACACTGTTTTCAGTTTTCACAAGCATTTAAGGACTTTTGGGTGCTAAAACCATTTCCAAAAAGGATTACTTTCTTTGCACATGTTTTATTATTATTGTTTATTTTTGCAGGTGGTGCTGGCACCTTTGTAGTCCGTGCCGCCAGGCTACACTATAGTTAACATATGCCTAAAAATGGCCTGGTTGTCACCATCTTTGATAAGCAGCGGTCTATTTACCTATTCACCACCAGACAGTTACTCCACTCTATTGTTGAAGAAGAGAAATAAATCCGAAAATTTTATTGCTCAGTGTGTTTACTTGTCTGTCTGTGTTTCAACATGTGACTCCACTTCAGCTTTGGCTAGCAGTGATTATTCTTTTATATATATATATATATATATATATATATATATATAATTTTACCCTCTTATCTTATTTTTTAAAATTTGTTACTATTGCTAAGTACCACCTTTTTCAGTAGCAATACTTTCACATTATTATTGATTGTCTACATTTTATTATTCCTTTGCACCCACCCCCCACCCCTTACCTTCAAGATCTGCCCTGTCTACAAAGACCAACCCTGAATTTGGTCATGAGGTAAGACATTATGTATGTATTTCTCACCCTTCCAGTGTATCTTGTCTCTTTGCTTGAATTAGGTTCATATTAAAATACTGTTAAATGTGTTGGCCTTTTCTGTATACTTCACTGCCATCATGCCTTTATTTTATGTTAGTGATGGATTTACTTTCACTTTAATGCCTCATTTTCATTGCCTATAATTATTTTTTGTATCTTTACTGTGGAAGTTATGGTTTTGATTGTAAAATTAGATTTTTCACTTTTATTTAATGATATGAGCTTTGAATGGAGCACGGCTCTTTATGGTATTGAAGCATGAATTTTAAGAATACCATAAAGAAAGAAAATTAAAGCATTTGAAATGTGGCGCTACAGATGAATGCTGAAAATTAAGTGGACAGACAAAGTACGAAATGAATAAGTTTTGTAAATCATGGGTGAGGAAAGAAGTTTGTGGAAGAAGCTTACAGAGAGAAGAGGCAGGATGGTAGATCATACTTTTAGATGTGCTTGGTTGGTTAATTTGTTAGTGAAGGCAATAGTCAAAGGTAAGAACTGTAGAGGAAGACAGAGTTTGAATATATGAAGCAGATAATTGAGCACATGTGATGACAGAAAAAAAAGGAGCTTTCTGTGTCCTGTATATCAGAATGACAGGGAAATGAGATTTTTCATAACCTATAGACAAAAATTAACACACAACCATGGGCACCAGCAGGATTACTTTAAGCAAGTGCATCTGTATATTTTTTATACATTATGCATTATACATAACACTTATTACTTGTTAACTAAGGATAGTGAATTTATTGACTGTTGAACAAATTTGGACAACAACCTAGGTGCCTTAAGTTATTACTCAAACAGTGAATTTAATAATGAAATTTTTGTTTCTTAATCTTTTTCTGTGCATTTTATTTCATAGCACCCAGCACATGCACATAACACATAGAAATATACTGTAGTGAAAATCAATTTGAAGTTTATACATTTCCTTATTACCTTAGCAGTAAGAATTAATATGTTAAAGACTGCACATTGTGTTTGTAGGTTGAATCATGTAGATGAAATTTGAAGAAAATTTCAAAGGAAGGTTGTCCAGAGAATGAATCGGGAATAGAAGTGAATAAAAGGTGAGAAAAACATCATAAAACAAAAGTGAAGGTAAGACAGAATACTTCATAGTTTTCCTCAGAAAGCACCAAGCTTACAAAATGACTATGATGATGGAATATAAAACACTGCTTAAAAACAGTCCAGTTTAGGTATTGCTTTTTAAAGCTGAAGGTAAGAAGGATAAGAAAAAAAGTTACATGACATTTTGTGTGAGCACTGTGTTTTGGCCATGGAATATATATATAAACCGTTAAGTTTCATTCTTCCACTGTCTCATGGTAGGAAGTGTGTTTAGTTTCAAACAAAGAGTAAACTGGAATAAGAATATAATAACAGGCTTTCCATTTTTAAGGAATTGCTCATATTTAATCTACATTACTGTATGTATGGGATAATCTAATGTTTTCCTGGCTTTAAATTGGGATTTAAACAAGTTAAACAGTTCACATATCAGAGACACTGGCTATAGGTTTTATAATCATTTAGTGAATAGACTGTATCTCAGTCCAGCAAGAAAAGTAAATGTTTTAAAACCCAATTTTATTTGTGTTTTATATGACCCATAGTTCAATACAACAATAATGCAATATTTTACATAAGAAGTACGGTAACACTGTATGTTGCAGAAGCCAAAGGTTCATTTAATCTGGAGTTTTGCCAGCTGAAAAAAAATTCATATATTTAGATGATTACAATACCTTTTAACTTAACTTATTTTTAAATAATTAATATAATCATACAACTGTTCTACTTCTGTGTTCTTATTAACACATATCAGCATTCTTCTATCAGTTTGACACTTGGCTGAAGAGTAATCTGTATTTATCTTATTTCCTACTACGTCATCCAGATAAGATAGTATTCCCTTATCCTCTCCCTTAATATAGAAATATTTTGTTTAAAAAAAACTGGGTTGGGTTTCTGTTCCGTTCTGCTTGTGTTTGTGAGTATTGAAATGATATGTATCAAGAAATTGATGTATCATGGTAAAATGTTTAATCACAGTTAAACTTATTACATTGATTTTATTGCTGATTAACTATCATATTTTTGATCAGAAAGTGACATTTATTGTAAACATTGGTTTGCTTTCATGGTGACATATAGGTATTCTGTAATCAAGTTGCAAAGATGCTCCATTTTTATCTTACAAACCATTAATTTTTTGCAATTCAAGTTTGCTTGCATAATATTCTAACTAACTATGGTTTGATTTAGTAATAATGCCACAACTTATTTACTCCCTGAATCACACATTCATGATTTGAATTACTGCTTACTTTTAATTATTTATTTTTTATTTTCATTTTTTTTCTCATAGATTCATTTGGGTGAAATTCCCCTGGGATATAAAATGTCATAGTAATTTTACATGTAGTGATGATGCTTGATAATCACAGTGAACATTATTATATGCTAAAAATACTCAAAGAATTCAATACCTTTCCTTAACAAAGAAAATGAGAGACTAAATAGACACTGAATATTTTTTTTTTAAATATACAATTTTCCAATGTGTTCTCTACAATTATAAAACATAACTTAAAACTATTTAAAACAGTATGCCTTCTTCATATTTTTAAGGTTTTTATACCAAAAGAGACAATGCTTAAATTCTTCAGTAGTAATATGATATTATGTTCCCAGTTAAATCTCTTATGTATATGAATGCCAAGGAAATGTCTATTTTTTCTTTCTAAAATCCAGTTATGTTTAAAATTTAAAAACAAATCACCTTACATATAAGTTTGTTTATAAAAATTTAATTTCACTATGTTTACCATTAACCAGATTAACACTTCACTGAATTTTTCATTCTCCTTATTTCCAAAGTTTTGTTTGTGCTTTTTATGCTTGGATGTAGTGATATTGTTGCATGAAAATAATAATAACAGCATAGCTTGATACATTTGGTGTAAAATCACTTATCTATGATGAGAGGATCTATAATAGATCCTTGTGTGGTGCCATGTAATATTTTCCCACTCTGTGATATTATGTTCACTGATTTTATGGGTAACTTTTTTCCATCCCATTTTTCATGTATGCAATTTCCTATATCTTGGTAAGGGAAGGAGCGCTAGATAATAAAGTTTTCCCCAACAATTATGGAGTGTACCACAGTGATTCAGGAGGAATTGGTGGATGGTTTTTCACAAAGGTTAGTAAAGATTATTGGTGTTCATAAATCATAGGCATAAGTTGCAAGGGAGAATTTTTGGGATAATAAATAAGAAAAAAAATGGATTTTTGCTACTTACTGCTGTGAAAGAATGAAGAAGAAACTTTTGGGGAGAAACTAAAGACTTATTCAGAGTTCGGTGGTGAAGATGCAATGGTTATTACTAATGAGGACTTTGATTTAGCAAACATTGACAGGGATGGAAAAATAATATTAATGACAAAATACAACTGAGATTTGCAAATAACTTTGTGAGGGAAAGTGGCTTTATACAAGTGGTTGAACAGAGAACAAGGAAACCAAACTCTGCGGGGTTCTATGATATAGAAGTAATAAATTAATGTGAAGTATGAATATTTCAAAATTAAAAACCGAAGATAATCGCAGGACCTACATACTATAATACGTTGATGAGAAGGCTAAAGTGTTGGTAAGATGAAAATACAATTGATTTAGAGTAATTGGAAACTCAGTAAGGCACACTAAATGCAAGCTATTAATAGCAATGAAGAGACTAGCTAAACATGGTATTGAGAAAAATATTATGGGTGCGGGGATATCACAGAATAATGTGTCTAGAAATTTCTATGATTATATTAGAAAAGTAAGGAGAACAGATAATTGAAAATAAAGATGGAGAAGAATTGAAAAGAGCAGAAATATTAAGTGCCTGGTTTAACGAGACTATTAATTTTATTTTATTTATTTTGCTTATGGCTATATGCCTTGTTGACGTCGAGGTCATTAGAGGTGGGAAAGGACTGGAGGGCAGGGAACAGGGAGGAATTTGGCCATGGACATTTGAAGGAACCGTACTGGAATTTTCTTGCAGTTATTTCATAAAACCATGTCAAACGCAAATCTGAATGGGGATTCCAACCTGCATCCTCCCAAATGCCAGGCCAGATCATTACTGCTCACCCACCATGCTTGGTGAGATGATTAATTAATATTGTTTTGCGATGGGTGGATGTAAATCAGTGGAGGATAAATAGTAATAAGTAGACCAAAAAACTTTGAAAGATATCCCGCAGCAGTGGCGGCCGAAGTGATTTCCTCAGGTAGTGACAACAACAAAATGTTTCTAGTGGTGGATCCAGGATTTTGGTTTGATTGGCGGGGGGGGGGGGGGCTAGGATTTGGTTTGGGGGGCTCATTACTCCAGAATGCTGCCCTTATAACAACAGCAAAAAAAAAAAAAAAAAAAGGTTCCCAAAATCCATGTCGCTTGGTGCTTTTGGGGGTGGGGTGTGCCTAAGCCCCCTAGCCCTCTCCTTCCCTGGATCCGCCGCTGAATGTTTCCGCGGCTTACTGATCATCATTGAAGTGAAAGGTGAAGAACAGCTCAGAGTAGGAATTTCACTTTATAAAGATTTGTAACGTGTGAAAGTCTCATTACCTGCAATTTCTGCAGGATTAATTAAATGATTTTGAAATTAATCAATTATAAATGTTTTAAAATTGACCAAACAGTAAACATTTAGTGATTAACCAAAAACCGAAAAGTTGTTCTTCAAGCAGTGTTGGATTACCCAAAAGGTAGGACTAGGCACGACAAGGCAGTAGCCTGGAGCCCCTGATTTTTGAAGGCTCCCTGGAAGTTCACTTTTTTCACTAAATAAAAATAATAAAAAATAAAATCATATAGAATAAAACAATCAAAATTATATGAAAAGCATGGAAATTAATTTTTTTGTTTCATAGTAGTGTACGATAAATAAAAGTGTTTTTCAAAATATGATAAATTGTAAAATTCGTTTGTTAATTGAATAAAAATATGATAAATTCTATTTGTCATCTACAAAACCTTTTCTTTGAACTTATAAAATACATATAATTAATTTCAAAAACAGAGGGAATCAAAATTTTTGAGAGTGTTTAGGACCCCATACTTTCTTATCCGGCACTGTCTTCGATGACCACGACGGCAGTGGAACACATTTCTCTTGAGAATCGTTTCCTGTTACGTGCATTCATAAACTTGTGTAATTCTCCTTCAGAGAATGTAAGAAAAAAGAAAACAATATTGCCTGCTCGCATTGACAATTGCGCAACTTCATTTTACTCTTCTGAGTTTCCTTCCTCCGTCACCAGTCACATCTGCAATTTTTCGTCTGTCGTTTTTTAATGTCTTCCACCCTGGGCCTAATTTTATTTTGTTGTTATTCAAATGTACCATTACAACATAATAAATCTAAAAACACGTTTTGAATTCTATGAAAACGCAGATATAAAACTGGATGTGAACTATTAAAAGTTAAATACATGTTAATCAGACTAAACCAGATTAATAATAATGTTACTACAGGATGGGCGCTACACTATACCACCGGCCTACATACATAAACCAAAATAAAAGACGCTAGACCGTATGCCTTTTATTTTTATTTACTTCACCACTCGCGGTACCAATCTTATCAACTACCGCGGTTCCTCATAACCATTTAAAACGCTTAGTAAACCATCATTTACTTAATCTCTAGATGCCACATGGAAGTGAATAGACTGTTGTAGAAACAATGCTGTTGTATCTCATCCTGGAAATGACACATTTTTGCCGGGTCATTGAAATATTCAAGGCTTTTAAATGTTGAGCATACAGCCTTATACAGTACGAATATGGTACCAGAATTTATGATATTATGCCTGTGGAACTCCTGAACTATGTTCGCGGACCACCAGTAATCAGCGAACAGGCTGAAGCACTGTTCTGGTGTATAGTTAGTTGAATGCTACAAAAATGGCAGCTGCTACACTCTGCCGGCAGTATTACTAACTTTATCGAGCTGCAGCGTGTGACAGAACGAAGTTGTCTCCATTCCCCATTAACAAAGCGAACCCCCGACCTTGAATATTTCCACTAAAACGCTAGAGCACATGCGCGATCTGTGCCAACCAAGATTTGTCTCCACGACAGCGAAACAGTTCACTGATGTGGCCAACAGATGGAGTTCATTACTTTCCCTAGCTGTAGAGTAGAGAATGCCGCATTTATAAATATTTATTTTTCTTTCACTGCATTTATTTTTTAATTTATTTATTCATGATTAGAGGTAGTGACATGTCACAGTGGCACTACATCTAGAGCCGCCACTGTCCTGCAGACAGTATAAAATATATAAAGAACTGAAAAAAACATACAGCAGCTTGCGTTGGTGTTTCTACAGATGTATTAAAGATAGGTTCAACTGACATTGCACGTTACCTTGTAATTTTATTCATGAGTATGGGGACTTGCTACTTACAAGAGGAATGGACAGTAGTACCAGCCAATTAAGAAAGGTGAAGAATAAGGTTCAAAATTACGGGATGATCAGTTTACATCTCAGTGGTAGTCAAATTCATGGATAGATTCATCTGCAACCACAACAGTATGCATTGAAAGTAACTGGTTTGCAAGTCAGCTAAATGGCTATAGGGAAATATATCTAAGTTGGCAAGCAATTTATGCAAATTATTTCAAATCAGATGGACAAGGGAAGGTATATTGATAGTGTATTATGAGAACTTCCCAAGTCATTTTAGAGGATGAGCCATAAAAATTGAGTTAAATAAGCTATTAGAGTGACTAGCTGTATAGAGGAATTCTTAAAAGGTAGAAAACAAAATGTTAGAGTAAGAAATCCAGTATCAAAAGAGGTGGAAGTGAATCTGGGAGTGCTTCAGGGTTGTATATTAGAACAATTTCTATTCATAATTCTAAGGAATGATTGTGTTTATAATCAGAATTCAGCAGGTTCAAAATGGTAGAAGGTGACCTGGGAAGGACATGATAGGACAATAGGGCAAGGAAATAAATGTCGAGACAAGTCATTTTATTAGGTTCACAGGTAAAGAAAATATTGATTTTTTAAAATGATTATAGGGTGGGGAGGTACTTGCTTGCTGAAGACCACAAAATGTTAATAAGTAATAATAACATTTGATAGTAAACTCAACTGAATGGGACACATTGTGCAGGTGGTAGCAAGAGTTTTCAGAATCCTTCAATTATTGGAGAGGGTGATGAGTTAAAGTATCAGACAAGTGAAGGAATTGTGTTACAAAATATGACTATGGTAGTATAGTATCAAATACAGGAGTTGAGGAGTTGGAGATGATGCAAAACACAAAAGCTAGGTTTTTTTTTTTTTTTTTTTTTTTTTGACAAAATTATTGCAGGAAATTTAGTTATTGATATGATAAAGGAGATGAATTTCAAGACAATGAAAGACAGGGAGGATACTGAAGAGTGCTGAAAGTGCACATGGAGTATATTTGTGATAAGGCTTGGAAGGATGCACATAGATGAACTAGAAGTCCATGGAATGGAAAATCTGACTACAAGATTGAGCTTGATTTCAGGCTGGATAGAGAGGAAAAATTTTCTTTGGAAAATAAGTGAGTTAGAGATTAAAATAAATTACAAAGGAAGGCTCTGAAAAATATATCAAAAACATTGAAAGACTTTAAAATTAAAATTACACTTTAAGAATTTTAGATAAAAAAAGGGACTGGAATAAGAGAGTGCATATGGAAATTGAAACTGGAATGTATGTTGCATTACAGTTAAATTATATTAAATCAACCCCATAGTGATCCAGCATAAATTCATGATTAGCATAAAATGTAATTGCAAGCTCATAGGAAATAATTACACTTTTTTAGTATTCACTTTTCAAAATATAATAGTTTGAAATACACAGCCATCTATCCTTTCTGAAATCCAAACGTTGAAGTCACTGGTACGGAACATAGTGTGTAACACATTTTGCTATGTGGAAAAGTTTTTAAACATTTCTTGAGAATACCAACAGTTAAGAAACGAGTTATTACATATGTGATTGGAGATTTTCCCGGCTTACTGTTGCAGTATTATCTTCTCGCATGTCCAGCCAGATGGAATTATATAAACACAATGATTTCAAAGCTGGTTCTGCTGTCTTCATGAGGTATCAAATAGCTTCTATATATAATAAGCTGGATATGACTTTCTAGACTGGCTTAGACTTTTTTTTTAAAGTGATAACGTCTATAGACTCATTAGGTGATGTTTGGACTAGGGTAAATCTATGAGTTCTTGACTTCCTGTCACTGGCACTGATGTGTTGTGCACATGGTATGCACAGTAGATGCTTTTTGGATGGTTAGAATCCTATGAGTTCACCAACATCCTGCCGTTAACAGTATATCTGTGAGTATAAGTATGATGGGTTGCACTTGGACAGCAGTGAAAGTATAGATTATCCTTGTATATAATATATAAAAATGAATGTTTATTTCTTTCTTAATAGAAACACACAGTTTGTGTATGATTTTGATGGATCTTTGCATGTATATACGTTAAACCAAGTAGAAAAATACTGTTTAAGTTTGCTTTACAAAAACCTAAACCCTATCCTCCTTTCCTCCCTCACCTTAATTTCTGCCAATGTTGTTCATACAAACCCATAGTTTTTTATCTGATTTTGATGGTATTTAGCACATGTATGCTTCAATACAAGGCAGACTGGTAGTTCAGCGGTTAAGGAACTTAAATCTGAAAGTTTCTCTCTCCGGTGGCAGGTTCAAATCCCGTGGTGAGCAGGAATTTTAGGAGTTGTATTTGGTTATAAGAGCTATGCAGGGGACATTCCATGGTTCTGATCCCATGTGAAACTATAGACCCCCAAGGAAAGGAATTGGCCTTCCCGTCTCTGACACAATCACTTGCTACATCTCCTTCGGAAAGATTCAATCAACCTGTGGGTTGCAGACTAAGTTAGATTTTTAGTTTATGAACTGAAAACTTCTTTAGGCACATTGGGTGTTTTTGGATGGGTAAAATCTTATGAGTTTATGCCACTGACATGCTAATATTAATAATATATCTGCAGCAGTCTGGTGGCTCAGTGGTTAAGGTGTCTAACTGGGGAACGAAAGGTTCCGTGTTTGAATCCCTGTCTCGGTGAGGATTTTAATAGACCCTTAACCTGACCTTCACCTCTGAAACAGCTTACTGTGTAATGTGAAGAATGCCAGGAAACTTCTGTGGTTCAGATTCCACATTCTGCTTTAGATCCCCTGTACCTGGTAGCACTACTGAGTAAGGTTAAGGTGGCTAAGACAGGGTCGGAATGTATTGCTAATAGAAACCCCATCTCCTGACCATGTGAATTATTATTATTTAGTGAACCTGCAGTTTAAGTATGATGAGTTGCGCATATGATATTCATAGTTTTACTTTTTCTGTTCTGTCAGGAGTCCCCAAATTATTTTTTTTTTAAGTGTTGTTCACATTCCGCTGCATTTGCAGCCTAATTTACTGTGCTAGGTTAGGTTTTGTTTGGGTGCACTCTCTTTCATTTTCATATTTGGGGTAAAATAGCTATGGTGTTTTGACCTCATTTGGTTCTTCTGTACTGTTAGATTGTTATATCACTATGCTTCTTGGCAGGGTTGGCCTAAGGATTCTCGGGCCCTGGATAAGCCTTTTTAGCATCCTCCTCTCCTGTCCGGCAAAATTTTTTACTTCAAACATTCGTTGCTTGTATAAAGTCAGAAAATTATAATGCACAAACTTTCAAAATCATAGGTGCAGATTTTAAAACTTGCATTTGATTTATATTTAGCTAGCCACCCTGGCCAGCGGGCCCCCTTCGAAGGCTCGGGTCCAGGGTACTTTTGCCCCACTTACCCCCTCACAATGCTGGCCCTGTTTCTTGGTACTTTATATTTGTACCATGTCTTTGGTTGTGATGTTCCTAGGTTGTTAAGTCTGTTTTATTTTTGTCTGTGTTCATCAATTCCATTGTAAAACTCATGGGTTAATTTTCTGATTTCACCAACAATTTTTTATGTGGACATTGCCTCACAGATTTCTTCTATTTATGCATATCTTGGTAAGATGAGGATTGTTTTTAAACATCTGTTCTGTACCCACTGTATGATTTATAAGTTTGTTTGTAGATGCACTGCCCCATACTTGGCACCCAAATGATACTTCTGGTAGTATGACTGAATATTAGCCTTTCAATTTTGTTTTTATGGTTGTTTCTGCTAATTAGTATGAGATACATGTTGAGAAGTATGTCTATACCATTTATTTTTTTTCCCCTGTATGTATTGGTGAAAGGTTTTCCCTCTATGAAGTATTACTCCAAAGTATTGATGTTTGACATGCCAGGGGATCTGATGTTCCAACATTTGTAGATAGGTTTCGAGGAGTGGTTGCTTTTTGGTGAAATATACTTCTCTGGGTTGATACTGATTTTGTTGGCCAGGCACCATTTTTCTATCATTTTTAGAGTTCTGTAGTGTCTGTTGATATTAGCCATATGGACTCCTCCAGTTGTGTAAATTACTGTATGATCTGTAAATTGATCTAGGGTGCTGCTGAAAAATCATCAACACAAAAATTAAACAGGAGTGGAGAAATGACAGAACCCTATGGAATTCTAGCACATATTGGCTGTGTTTAGGATTTGAAGCAGTCGGCCACCATGAAGAATATTTAATTTGTCAGGTAGTTAACGATGAATTTAAAGTATTAGTTTGGGATAGTTGTTTGTTGCTGAAGTTTTAGTAGTAGTTTTTCATGCCAAATTCAGTCATAGACCTTTTCGATATTTAGAAAAACTGCTGCAGTGGATCTGCTGTTATTGAGGCCATTGCTGATGTCCTCAGATACGGAGACTAGATGTCACATGGCT
The DNA here is from genome assembly GCA_031002005.1 of Vandiemenella viatica. Taxonomy (NCBI): domain Eukaryota; kingdom Metazoa; phylum Arthropoda; class Insecta; order Orthoptera; family Morabidae; genus Vandiemenella; species Vandiemenella viatica. The sequence continues at coordinate 263,630,778 of JARYHS010013630.1, forward strand.
GACACCCTTGATTGGAAGCCGAATTATTTCCTTTGGATAGTATAAACCCTAATCGTTGCTTCTTGGAGACGCTTGAGGACAATAAGCTCCATGACTTTGCATGTAGAGCTGAGAAGTCTAAGAGGTTGTTAATTAGCAGGAATGGGTTCAGTATTTCCCGTGTTTTGGGACAGCTATTGCTTTTGCAGTTTTCCATGTGGTGGGATAGTAGCTTGTTAAAAGCACCATCCCCTGTTTCGGAAGGTGTTTTAACTAAGAATTTTTAATACCACCAGCAGTGGGTGATTTCCTTTCACCAGTTTTTTGATACAGCTTCTAACTTCTCCCAAAGTTGTTAGTTTAGTTTGGCAATGGGTGTGGCCATCATAATATTATTTGCAATTTCTTATGTCATCTGATGTGGGTAGTCATTGCTTTGTTGGCTTGCTTGTGGCAGATACTGCTTGGTGAACTGGTATGCTAATAGTTTTGCTTTTGCAGCCAGCAGGAAAACTGGTCCTGTGGGTCCCGTTAGTGCTATTTTGGGTTGGCATGTATTACCCACCATGCATCCCTATTTTGCAGTAGCAGAGTAGACAGGCAGTCCTCTCATTTATCGACTAATCATTATTGGAGCCTGTAGTGAAGTTGTTAGGAATAACTGTTGTAAGCCCACTTATCCTGTGGGTCATGGTGATGCTACCAGAGTAGACGATGATGGTTTTTGAGCTATTTCAATTCTTCTAGTTCATTGGGTAGTTATTCATATCATCCGTTAAAAATGTAGATCATAACAGAAGATTTTTAGTCAGCTTCTATTATTGTTCGATTGAAGTGCAGTATCGCCTGGTTGATTTTTGCTATGATGAGTTGTCAAAAGTAATGATCATTTTACAGTGTAGAATCTGAGTAAAATATGCCCAATCATTGTTTTTTTTTATTATTTTAGGAGTTTCAGTTATTTGATGGAATTTTTCTATTTTGGCCAGTGCAGGCAAGTATTTAGCTTTCAGAAGGATATGTTCATTCTATTATGTGCCACTACTATATCGATGACATCAGGCTGGCACCATGGGTTTGCTGGGATATGTGTGGAATCTGTTGGCCCCAACACTTCAATGATCCAGTTTTCTGTGAGTTGGAATAAGTAGATACCACTTGGGTTGGTATTTAGTGAATTCCAAGCCAAATGTTTGACATTTAGATCAGCATCTATTATTATTTTGTAGCTTGAGCCAAGATGGTGTTCAGATCAAATTCTATGCGCCGTCAATCAGGAGACTTGTAAGCTGCTACCAGAATTAGGTATTCCTCCGATGATTGGATTTTTATTGCTGTTGCTTACATGGCATGATCACTTGGTATTGGTTTGGCATACACTGATGTGGTAGGTTTGAACTGCTGATAATAGTTGTTCCACCTCATGAGCGCAGGCAGGATTACTTTAAGGGAGGTGCATCTGGTTTTTTTTTTGGATACATTATATATATGAAACTTAATATTTATGAACTAAGGACACTGAATTTATTGACAAGGTGTTGAACAAATTTGGACATCAACCTAGGCACCTTAAGTTATTATTCAACCAGTGAATTTAATAATAATTTTTTGTTTGTTTTTTATCCTTTTTCTGTGAATGTTCTTTCATGGCAGGGGGGTGCAAGTGCACCCCCTTGCACCCCCCTCCCGGCGCCCATGTTCCACCTTTGGGTTGACCAATTCTGTTGCTCCGGTATACCGTCATTCCCCAAACTTTAAATTTGTCCTTTAGTTTTAGGAACGTTTCGCTTATGAGAAAAATATTTATCATGTGGCTTTTCTGGAATTCCTGTAGTTCTTGCCTCGTGTTCTTCAATCCATTCGCATTCCAAACTATAATGTTTGGGTCATGTTGGTTTCTTCAGGGATGTGCCATTTATTTTAAGAGTGAGATTATGCATTATAGAATATCTAGCACTTTCCCCTGAGTGATATTTTCACATTTTACAGTTGTTGTTATATTTCTCATTTTCTGGAAAACATTTTAGAAGTCAACTATGAACGTTGAGTGCAGGTCTTGTGATTTGTCTTAGTTTTATTCGCTTTGTTTAGTTGTTTTCCACTTTTTGGTTTTTCCTCTTTTTCAATTTCCTCTCAGTTTGTCAGCCTATAATTCTCTGTTTCTTCTTGTAGTCTTTGTGTCTGGGATCAGTGGGAAGTTTTTTCTTCTTGTTTCTAGTTTGTCCTGATTTTTTTACCCTTGTCTCCTTTTTTGCAGTTTAGGTGGCTTTAGGATGGCTTGGTAGACTGGGAATACCCTCCAAGATGATGCATGCTCGCCTTGACAGTTAACACATTTTGCATTTGTGTTGTTAGATATTGTGCAGTCCTTGGTGTGGTGTGAGCATGTACACTTGACACACCATGGAGGAATACGACAGACAGCATTTGGCTGTGTGACCATGGCATTAACAACTAGTACATTGAAGGGGACTCAATTGATTCCAATATCGTTGTATTTGAACTTTGGTATCTAAGATACACTGCTCATCATAGATGAGATCAGCGTGGGGTCCACGGTGAACAGTCATCAGAAAGGTTGCCAGGAGTATCAGTTGTCTTGTTTCTTCATCACTTTTCACAATTGATGGATGGTGAGATTATGATATTTGTGTTTTAGGGCTTCTTCAATGATCTTCATTTCCTTCCTTCTCTCCTTTAATCACTACATGTAGGGGTCTTTCCATTGGCAATTGATGGCTGTAGTAATGGATGTAGTGTTCATCTAAGAACCTCTTTAAGCTGTTGCATCAGAACAACACTTTAAGTGATCCTTGTACCAGGCTTTTGATTACTTTATTCATCAGAATGAAATTTGCAATTTGGTAAATAACCTGAGGTGGGATACGTTTTTGCACATTTCTTGCTCCTTCAGCTGTTCCCGGTAGAAGATCACACCCTAATAGAGCTCATGATATCTTTGTGGAAATGGTGAAAAGACTTAATAACATGATGCACATAATTAGTAGTTACCACTTATTCGAACAAAGGTTACAGTTGAAAACAATACATTCATATTCCATAGATCCCAATATAAGAGACTGGCTGTGTGAAATGTGAAAAGTTGTCAATTTACTGATAAACAATTGCATAGCAAAATAGATACATATACCATAAAATATACAGTCACAGCATACATGGTACACTAATTATGTCAACTATATTTAACCGACTTAAAAAAAGGAGAAGGTTCTCATTTCGTCTTTTTTTATGTATGTTCAGCTATATCTTCGCTAATTGTGAACGGAATTTAACAAAATTTTGTTAGTGGGTAGTTTATACCTTCAAAGGGGTCCCATATAAATTTCATTGAGAAACCATGCCCTCTACCCCTTTACAACCCTTAATTTTTCTGCAAAACTGCATTTTTTATCCAGTTTCAAAAGAAATTTGCACACCAATACTTTAACACAAAAAGAAAAATACTGTCAACTTTTGGTTTGCAAAAAATGAATCGCTCTCCCTCTTTACACCCCCTTCATTTTTTTTCAATGTTCTTTATACACAGCCACAGTCGACACCATTTAACTGATCTTCATGAATGTTGGCATGTAGATATATATTTCATTGAGAAGGTTTCTGACAAAACAAAAAAACACCCCCCCTCTCTCCCCCTGTACATCCCTTAATGTTTATATAGACCCACATTTTTTATCCTATTTCGATAGAACTTTTCACATGTATTTTTTAAAATAAATAGAAATACCGTCAACATTTGGTCTGCCAAAGCCTAGCCCCTCTTCCTTTTCCTACCACCTTAATTTTTGTCAATGTTCTTTATGTAAAGCTAGAGCCAACACCGATTGTCTGATCACCATGAAAGTTTGCACTTATGTGTATTTTCTCACGAAGAAGGTTTCTGACCAAAAATCCAAAAACAATTCCCTCTCCCCAACTACATCCCTTAATTTTCATAAAAACCCAGACATTTTATCTGGTTTCTATGGAACTATGCACACTTTTACTTTAAAACAAAGAGAAAAATACTGTCAACTTTTTGTTTGCGAAAGTTGTACTGTTCTCCCTTTTCCACCCCTTTAATTTTTTTCAATATTATTTCTAAAAAGCTACAGTATAAACCGTTGGCCAATCTACGTGAAATTTACATATTTTTTCATAGAGAAGATTTCTGACAAAAAAAACTGGCGCAGTCTTTGTCAGAGGCAAAGTGACTAACTGAAAAACTAAACTGTAAACTGTATACTGTAAACTAACTCTGTCCTTCTGCCGATTTGTTTATATAGTCTCTATTGAAATTTCTGGAATTCTTCAAAGGCATCCACCCGAGATTTCTCGAACATTAACAATTACTCAAACAATTAAACATATTAAAAACAATCGGAATTAATACAAAATCACTTAACATCATTACAAATTAATCAGAAATTTTAATTAGAGATACTTAAATACAAAATTATTTACAGAAATCATTTTAAACTGTACAAACATGACCTGTAGACATCATAACTTGTATTAATACATCGAATTACAAACATTTAAGAAATTCTCTTGTACAATTCGGTTCTTAAACATATTAAATGGACTTTAAATAATTTTCTTTCATAAAACAAAGTATATATACACTGATTTACAAGAAATTGCAAAATAAACATACCAGATCACATTCAAGCAAACTTCAGCTCACTACAAATACTTCATACAGTACAATACAATTCAAAATTCCGTTATGAGGACTGTTACAATGTATGCATGAACATACTTTAAAACAAAGAGAAAAATAAAAATACTGTCGACATTAGTTTTACAAAAACTCAATCGCTGTCACCCTTTCAACCCTGTTAATTACCGTCAATGTTCTTTATGCAAAGCTACAGTTTCTACCTATTTTGAAGGAAGTATGTACACGTGTACTTCAAAACAAACAGAAAAATACTGTGTACATTTGGTTTAAAGAAGCCAAACTCCTCTCCATCTTTCCATTCCCTTAATTTTTGAGAATGTTCTTTATACAAAGATACAGTTTCTACCTGATTCTGAAGGATCTATACACACATATACTTTAAAACATACATAACAATTCTTTTTAAATTTGGTTTGTAGAAGCCCAATCCCTTTTGCCTTCTACCCCAACCATTCTTAATTTACCCACCTCCCCTTTATAGATACCCACAGTTTTTATTAGATTTAGATTAGACACTGCACATATACCTGTAAACTTAAAAACAAAGTTTACAAAACCCAACTGCTCACTCCCTCACCCCATTTAATTGTTGCATATGTTCTTTACACAAAGCAACAGCTTTTATCTGGTTTAGATGGAACTTTCCACATGTATACTTTAAACCAAAGAGAAACATACTGCCCACACTAGTTTTACAAAAACCAAACTGCTCTTCACCTCTACAACCCTTAATTGGTTTTTAAACATACCTACAGTTTTAATCTGATATCAATGCAAATTTACACACATATGCTTTAAATGAAAACAGAAAAGACAGTCTACTTTTGGTATACAAAATACCCTTTACCCCCATCCCTTTTAATCTCCAATGTTCTTTATAGGAATCCAAGTATTAAATCCACTCAAAATCAATTCAGCTATTTTTAAGTTATGTCAGAATATTAATAAAATGTCTCAGCATGTATGTCAGATTTTAACTTGGATCCCAAGCTTTCACATTGTCAAAACAACTAAAAACCTATATTTTTGTGTGATACTGGGACAGATTTGTGTATGTGGTTTGTATGAATGCCCAGATGTTAAATGTTTTGATTATCGAGCAACAGCTTTAACAGATATTCTGATTAGGTTGAAACACAGCTTGTACCACAACTGACATTTCTTAACACATCATCCACTTCACCCCATTCTGGAAGTTGTTGGGGTATATTTTTTTGAAAGCAAGTGCCTTAGCCACTGAGCTACCAGGAAGATCGCAAAATAAGAACTTCTGTGGCATATTTAAAATACAAAACAAACTATAACACCACTAAAAATTTAAAACAAAATAATTGTTAAAAACAAAAACCGCCTTCAAAAAAGCACACTAAAAATAACTTTATAACTTGCTTAGAAGAAAATAAATCTAAATAGACAGTATTTTACATTACTGTTATTGCAATTTTTATATTAATCAGTTATTTTTGGAGTCGGTTCCAAACAAAGCAAGAAAAACAAAAAGATAAAAACAATAAGGAATAACAATAATACATAAAATACATGTTACTATATACAGAAACATGTTTTAACAAAACTGAAACATACTGATGAAATGCCGAAATTATACAAACTGTAAAGCATTTATCGCATGATGCAGCCTAACAACCACACTGTAGCACCAGAGCTATGCCCCGATGAGCAACGAGGTCGAGCCACAGGGTAAAATACTGTATCATTTGTTCCCCTAAACTGTCTCCAGCAATGACAATATCTGATATGTGTGGTTGCAACTAAGGACTCAGTGGGAAGCATGTGGGAGCATGGTTATAAAGTTCAAACCTTGTACAAACATTTTATTACAAGAATCATGGTCAACGATTAAACTTATACAGAATATCACAAATAGTATAATACAATATAATACATAAGAAAGCTTCAATCTGGCAGATTATGATCTTAATAAATCCTGTACCAATACAAATATATGTTAATGCGATGACAACCTTGTTAAGACATGAGAATATCCCTAATCACAATATCTCCACTTGTATTAAACATGCAAACAGAAAATCCTTACATGCTTGGAAACGTAATATAACAGGGCAGGCTCTTACCAATTTACCATCATATAACAAATTTACAGCTAGTACCAAACACAAATTTGTACACAGGAGGCAAAATACAGCAATTATTTTAAACAAACAGGAATCAGTTTACCTTAGCGTCATTCAGTTTAACCTTAAGAATCAAGTTCTTACCAAAAGGTTCTAACACACTGTAGTGTGTACACGCTGGCGCATAAGTCGTTACCACCCACACACACTGATAAGGTAGCGGGAACGATTAGCACCACATATCGGGAAATTTTGTCCATTCCCGTAATAAAATTATTAAGCACAATTAACAAGAATGCGGTAAGCGACGCACTTTGTAGTTGGGATCATCAGGTATACTTCCTCAAATACCCGACAGTGCTAGAAAATGGCAATTTATCACCTCGAAGCCACCGCCAGCCCCGCCCGCTGTCGTGCTCCCCAATCGGTGGAAAACCGCTCGCAAACATAGAGCGCAGCGGAGGAATTCCCTCGATTAATGCGAGCGAGGAACGGTCTCGGTCGGGTCACAAATCCACATCATTCGGTACTTCCAGGCCGCTGGGTCAAATTACAAGTCCTCGCTTATACCAGCAGACCTCTAACGTCACAGTTAATTAGGGAAAATATTAGACCCAACGAACCAAACCGCCCGCTGCTGCCGTCCGACTGACTTCCCGGTTTCGTGTCCCCGAAAATCAACTCCATGAGCCGGTATAGGGCACCACCAGAGCCACAGCGCACTCTCATGGGTGAAACTAGCACGCATGGTCTGCAGGAACCAGCATCAGAAGACAATCGAGGGCGGGGAAAATAAACAATGCGAGCCGAGCACGGCTCAATATCTGCCTCACTACATGCTATAAAATATTCCGAATATTTGTACGTTCTCACCGTGTCAACTTGAACAACAAATTAAGGTCACTAATTCATTCTTTGCAATTAGACAGCTGGCACTGACTCCAAAAATAACTGATTAATATAAAAATTTCAATAACAGTAATGTAAAATACTGGCCTTTTATGTTTATTTTCTTCTAAGCAAGGTATACATTTATTTTTAAATTTTTAGTGTGCTTTTATGAAGGCAGTTTTTATGTTTTTAAAACAATTATTTTATTACATAAAATACTGGAAATAATTTTGTCGTTATATTTGAAATAAATTCTTTAACAGAATAGAAGCTAAAAATTCTTTTAATTTTTTCCTGAATTGAATCTTATCATTTACTAGACTTTTAAAATGTGTTTGGAGCTTTTTGAAGAAGTGTATCCCAGTGAATTGTACCTCTTTTTGTACAAATAATAATCATTGTAATTCTTGTGAAGATCTTTTTTATTTCTAGTGCCATAATTGTATAGTTTGTATAGGGTATAATTTGTGACTACAATGGACATTAATGAGTATATATACTCAGCCACAAATGTTAAAATCCCTAACTTCTTGAACAGATTCCTAAATGACATTCTACTACTAACCCTACACATAATTCTTATTATCCACTTTTGGGCTCTAAACACTTTGTCTCTATGAGTAGAGGAGTGAAAATAAGCAAAATAAACTAAGAACAAAGACAATGTAGTCTTCACGGGTGTACTGCCGGATAGTGTTGTGGAAACACAATATTTCGATGGATAGCTCCGGCGTCTTCTTCAGGTGTAGAGACATCTGCACTGATCGGCTGGCCAACAGATACTGAGATGGTTCAGGTGCCACTCTTCCTTATATACATGTCCGTGTCCGGCGGCTGGGTGGCCTCGGCGAAGGCTTACTATGAGCCAGGCCTGCAACCAACTGGCGGCTGGCTGCCAGTGGGCGTGCCTATGGTTCTTGTTCCAGCCCAAGCCAATATGAAGCCCTCTACGGCGGCAGCTGGATGGAAGTACAATGTTCTCTGTGGATATTTGCCAAGGCAGGTTTCCATGCCTCAATGAGACATACACCACAGTCTCTGTTAAATGTGTTGGCCAGTCGAATTTCAATCGCTTCTTTGATGACAGATTCCCAAAAATGGGATGTTCTAGCCAATATCCTAATGTTATTGAACTCTACTTTGTGGCCATGGTTGTACATGTGCTCGGCGATCACTGATTTGCTATACTGTCCCAGGCGGAGGTGGCATTTATGTTCTTCACACCAGTTTTTTATGGTGCGGATCATTTGACCGATGTAGGTCTTTCCACACTCGCATGGTATGCTATAAATCCCCGGAACTCTTAGGCCAAGATCATCCTTGACTGAATGGAGGTAGTCCCGTATTTTAGCTGGTGGTTGGTAGAAAGATATTATACCATGTCGTACGAGGATTCTGCTGATTTTCCCTGAGGTGTTTCGGGTGAAAGGCAGAAAAGCGGTGGCCTTGGGCGTTTCTTCCTGTTGGACTGGAATTTTCCCTGGCTTACATTCAATTGCTCTTTCTATCTGCCTCTCGGAGTAACTGTTCTGGCTGAAGACAGTTCTCAGGTGTTCCAGTTCTTGTGGCAGGCTGTTTTTGTCAGCAGTCGCTCTAGCCCTGTGCACAAGAGTATTTAAAACAGTGTTGCACTGCACAGGATGGTGGAAACTCGTGGCGCCCAGATACTGGTCTGTGTGGGTAGATTTTCTGTATACACTATGCCCCAGCGTTCTGTCAGGCTTTCTTTTAATTAAGATGTCGAGGAAAGGTAGGCGACCGTCCTTTTCCATTTCCATAGTGAACTTTATGCTAGGATGAATTCCGTTCAGATATTCTAGAAAGTCACGTAAAGTCTCGATTCCATGGGGCCACACCACAAATGTATCAGCGACATATCTGTAAAAATATGCTGGTTTGAGAACTGCTCCCTGCAGGGCTTTCTCTTCGAAATGCTCCATGTATAAGTTGGCGATTACAGGAGAAAGTGGAGATCCCATGGCAACCCCATCCACCTGTTCATAGTATTTCCCTAAGTATGTCTCAGTGAGGCATGGAAACCTGCCTTGGCAAATATCTGCAGGGAACGTTGTACTTCCATCCAGCTGCTGCCGTAGAGGGCTTCATATTAGCTCGGGCTGGAACAAGTACCATAGCCACGCCCACTGGCAGCCAGCCGCCAGTTCGTTGCAGGCCTGGCTCATAGTAAGCCTTCGCTGAGACCACGCAGCCGCCGGACGTTGACATGTATATAAGGAAGAGCGACACCCGAACCATCTCAGTATCTGTGGGTCAGCCGACCAGTGCAGATGTCTCTACACCTGAAAAAGACGGCAGAGCTAGCTGTCGAAATATTGTGTTTCCACAATACTATCCGGGGGTACACCTGTGAAGACTACATTGCAAAATAAACTAGTTTCCTCATGCAGAGATCACCTATAGCTGAAATTGTATGAAATGCAAATGTGGCTGCATCCAACCACTTCATTAAGTCAGAGACTTGCACCTTCCATTCTAAATTATGATCAATATGCAAACCTAGAAATTACACAATCTCTACCCTTATGTCTATATCTGGTGTTAAATTGTGTGAGGTACTGAATTGCAGATATTGAGTTTATCATCATTTAAAAACAAGCTATTAACTGTAAACCAGTTATTAATTAGGTCAAACACATTGTTTGAATAATGTTCAGTAGATAAATCTGGAGTTGTTTAATTCCTTTGTTTCTGTCATCTGCAAATTGGACAAATTTTGATTTCTAAATGAAACACAGGGTAGATCATTTATATGTTAAGAACAATAGTTGCCCCAATATAGAAGCATGAGATATTCTACATACTATATGATAAATTCCCACTCAGAAAACATTGAAACACATAACACAGCCTTAAAATGTCCTAGAGAGACTTTCTGTTTTCTAATCAAAAGGTAAGAACTATGACATGGATATAGCTAAGAGGGGGTGTGTTGCAAGGTCTAGAAACTAATGGGGTGAATACCTCTGACAAAGAATGTTTAACTGACTCTTTGATGGTATTAGAACATGGGTTTCATAATATCCCATGATTCCAAAGCAAGAACTTGACCAAGTTTTGAACCTTCTGAATTGGTCCATTATCACTGTCTTCAACCAATGCAGAGCTTTCAAAGCCTACCATACTACAACACTTGTATGTCATGGGCGCCGGCAGGATTACTTTAAGGGGGCTGCATCTGTTTTTTTTAATACCTTATATAAAACACTTATTACTTATTAACTAAGGTTACCAAATTTATTGACACGATGTTGAACATATTTGGACAACAACCTAGGTGTCTTAAGTTAATATTCAAACAGTGAAATTAATAATAGAATTTTAGTTTCTTAATCTTTTTCTGTGTATTTTCTTTCATAGCGGGGGGGGGGGTGCAAGTACACCCCTTTGCTCCCCCCCTCCCAGTGCCTGTGTTGTATGTCCTGCCCAACTGAATTAATTTCCAAATTATATGACAGGATATTTGTATTTTAGAGCTAACTCTTTTCAGAATTTATCTTCATGTTGTACGCAACTGAAAATACAGTCTACATCCCTATATAGTTGATTTAAATCATTCTGCTGTTTTAATCATATTGTACAACATTATGGAATTTGTAAATAACTTAACTTCTAACAAACAGCTTAAAAAGAATCATTCACTTAAGTAATATACAGCAATAAAACCAATAAAGTATCCTGTTTCACTCCTGTTCTCACCTGTTCTCACTTCTAAGTCTTTTGGTTATATGACATAGAGTCATATTAGCAGTCTCTAGCCTAAGTGTTCTTTGTAACTTAAGACGTAAAATATAGTGAATGAGTGTGTTGATGGGTTACGGTTAGAATTTAATATTTATTTACAGATGGTATACAATAGTATCAAAACAGGTAAAGATTATGAACAGTTGCAGGGTAACCTGGGTAGAATATCTACATGGTTAGGTCAGCATGGAATGAAGATAAATGCCAAGAAGAGTCAGCTTACTAGGCACACAGATAAAAAAATGAAAGGTTAATTATGATTATAGGGTGGGGTCAGAATTGTTTGTTGAAAGCTTGAAGTGTAAATATCTTGGCACAATGTTTAATAACATACTCAACTGGGCAGAGCAGGTGGCAGGAGAAGGTTAAAGAATCATTCATTTACTAGAGAGGGTGATGAGGCGATGTACCAGAGAAGTTAGGAAATTGGGTTACAAAACTATGCTCAGACCATTGGTTGAATATGGTGGTGTAGTTTGGGACCCACATTTTGGATTCTCAGATACAGGAGTCGGAGGTTGTACAAAGAAGAGCAGATAAATTTGTTTGTGCAAATTATCACAGGACCCAGTCAGTAATTGATATGATGGTGTGGGACTCATTGGAGGAGAGTGCTGGGAATGTATAGGCCATATGTTGGTGATTAGGCTTGGAGGGATATTGGTCAAAGAATTAGGAATAGTGCATGGAAGGGGAAGGCAGTCATGACCACAAGTTGGCACTTGATTTCATGCATAAGGGAGTGGGAAAATTTTCTTTTGTTGGTAAGAGTGTCAGGGATTGGAAAAAATTACCAAGAGAAATGATGAATAATTTTAAAAAATCGCTTAAGGAATTTAAAATTTAAATTTTTAAATTTGAAAAGTAAATGGGGGATGAATTTGACACTCCAGTTATAAAAGAAAATTTAAAAAATAATATGAAAGGGGTAATTAGATGACTAGGAAAATTGCCACCGGAGTGTCAGCTCCATCACAATTAAAATTAATAATAATAATAATTTGAATCTTGTCTTGATTTCAGAAGTAAAGTAGTGTAAAAATTTCTATTTCAGAAAATGACTTTAACCTGTAATCCTTTCCACTGGGGAAGCAAGTATACATATCCAGTCACAACTCCTCCTTCAAGAACAAGAACCAAAACTACTGCTAGACCCACAGGTTCTTATGTTAGTGTTTTGGTAAGTAAATAAAAACTAGTATCTCAAACTACGTTTCGTTTTTTTTCTTTTTTTTTTTTTTAGTTTACCTGGCATTTGTGTTTATTGGTCCCTTGGCATCATATATAGTACAAATGGTAAGGCATAAGTCAAAATAGTCTGCACGCAGACACACGCCCACATATACTCAAACAGTCTGTGACTACCTACAAGATAAAAGTATACAAGTTTGACAAAAAAAAAAAAATATGTTATACAACCAGTGGCATATTCTTAGCAGAGGTATTCGTGTCAGTCTTCTGTAGCCATATTCCAACATTTACAATTTTCACTGCACTGCCCACAGAGACATATCTGTCACACATCCTGCATTGAGTATTGCTGTACTTTGACATAGGACCTTGATGCAGAAATTGATGGTCTTGGTCATTAAGTAGAAGTAGTTAGACACTGCATTGGCTATGGTAGAGGTAAGGCCAAAAATTACATATTCATGGCAACCTCTTGACACTAAGGATCATGGAACGTTGACTTAATTAACAATTTCCAAAACAGAATGTTCCATGTCTAGTGTTAACTGCCATTTTGCATTCAGAGTCTGTTAATTTTTGTTGTGTGGCCATAATCATGCTAGAAAATCTTTCACATGACTCACAAGAGTACAAATGATAGCATTATGGAGGTGTGGGAGGTATGGTGGTTGACAGTGGTCGAACTAGGGCATTTTCCTATTTCTACCAAACATGTGTCCCTAAATTTCACCTTGCAGTGAGAACTACCAAGCACAGACCACTAGTATTTGTGTGCCTGTAGTCTTCAATTATACACTATGATGATTGCATTTCAGGATGCGGTAGATATGGTAGTTGAAATTGGTCAACCTAATATCAAAACAGACATGTGTGACTCTTAATATCATTCTGCATCAAAACTATTTGGCGCAGTCCACTGGTGTTTGTGTGTGGTGGTAACCTCAAGCCTCCTAATGTGCACCATTATGGTTGCATGTTGGTAGCTTCTGGGGTGTGGGAGAAATGGTGGTTGAAAATGATCGACAAATGGCACTTGTACATTGCAAAGAAAGACATGTGTGTTCCAGCCACAAGTACTTATCACAGGTGCTGCAATTACAGCTCAGAGTTGAGCAAGAATCTTGCACCATGAAGACTAAGATTAAAGAGTCTCATTACATGCATGTACTGTCACATTAAAGAAATTATTTTAAAATTAATCACTGATAAATGTTTTAAAATTTAACAGATGGTAAATATTGACTGATTAGCCAAAAACTGATGAGTTGACCTGTGGGCAGTGCTGGATTACCCAAAAGGCATGACTGCGAGGTAGCTTGGAGCCCCTGATTTTTGAAGGCTGCCTGTGATTTAACTTTTTTTTCAATAAATAAAAATAATAAAAAACAAAGTCATTCAAAATAAAGCAATCAATGTAATATGAAAAGCATGAATATTCAGTTTTTTGATTTTTTAGTGTACAATAAATAAAAGGAATTTTCAAAATATAATAAATTGTAAAATTCATTAATTGAATAAAAAATATGATAAATGCAATTAGTCATCTACAAAACCTTTTCTTTGTACTTATAAAACACAGATAACTATTTTCAAAAACAGAGGGACCTAAAATTTTTTGAGTGCTCAGAGCCCCATACTTTCTGAATCCGGCACTGTCTTTGATGATCACTACGAAAGTGGAACACATTTCACTTGAGTATCGTTCCCTGTTACATGCAGTCATAAACTTATGCTACTTCAAAGGAACTAAGAAACAATATTGCCTCCTCGCATTAACAGAGCAAAAATTTGGAATTTCCAGGATGAGTATAAAACATCATTGTTTCTAAAATAGTATGTTGATGAAATTGGAAAGAGCGCTAGAAATAAATGAAATATTCAAGGCTTTTAAAAAGTTGGGCTTATGGCCTCATTCAGTACAGCTATGGTATCTTTATAATATTCTGCCTGTCGAACACTTGAACTGTCTTTGCGGACCACCAGTGGCCCACGAACCATAGGTTGAGAAGCACTGTTTTAGTGGATATTTAATTGAATGTTATAAAAATGGCAGCTACTTCTGCACTCTACGACACTGTTACCATCTATTTCAAGCTCCATAATGTTCCACAGCTCGCGTGTCTACCCACTGCTTGGGCAGCTCCATAATGTTCCACAGCTCGCGTGTCTACCCACTGCTTGGGCAGCGAGTGACAGAACAAAGTTATCTCCATTCACCACTAACAAAGCAGACCCTGCCCTTGCAAATTTCCGCGAAAATACTAGAGCTCATGCGCGATTTTTGACAACTGGCAACTGTCTCCACTACAGCGAAACAGTTCACTGATGTGGCCAACATATGGTATCCAATATTTTCCATTGCTGTCATAATTTATGGTAGAGTAGATAATATCGCATTTATAAATATTTATTTTTCTTTCACTATATTTATTTTTTAATTTGTTCATTCTTGATTAGCAGGTGGTGCCATTTCACAGTGTCACTACGTCTACCGCCGCCACTGTGTCATGCATGCACTATAGTGGTTGTATGTTGGTAGCTTCGGAGGTTTGGGAAATATGAAAAGTAGTCGACAGAGGAAATTTTCATATTTCGACCAAAGACCTGTGTTCCTATATTTATCTTTGCAGCCACCGATACCTGCACAGATCACTTGCGTTTGTATGTGGTTTTAACCTGGAGTCTCCCATCATGCACTAAGATGATTACATGTTGGTAGCCATCAATCAAAATTCTTTTCAAAATCGAACAAAGTCGTAGTCACTCGCAAGTTAATTATATGATCAAGAGTATATTTCTTCCACCCAAAAAAATCGGCATTGGCTCCTACAAGTGAATGACAACTTGGGTTTAAAGATATTAGGAGTGTACAGCATACCCTGTGAATGTAGGAAATTTTACAAAGGGCAGAGCATCTGCATCACTGAAACCCACTGCGTCGAACACAAGCACAACCTTCGCCTGTTGCAACTAGATAAGTCCGTGGTTACAGAACAAGTCATTGAGAGAGGCCATAGAAAGTTCTGACCTGGGCCCCTTATTTTTGGGATTCGGTTACAAAAGGATCCATTGAAATAAAAGTCAGTTACAACACATTTAGCGGAAATACAGGTTTCTTTCTGAGCGATGCATGGAAACTGGCACATATAATCCTAAAACGGGAACAGATCGTATATAGAGCCATGTCGGAAATGGACCATCTGCTGGCATATATCATTATAATGATGGTCTCGACAGTGCATGGTTGTTCTGTGCTGAAAGAAAGTTCCTTATTAATTTCTTTCTTTTTAGTTCTTGTCTTTGCGCATACTTGGCCTTCATTCCACTTATTGTTCCACAGTCGTCTACCGTTATGCTCTGATTTGGCAGCCTGACAACTGCTTCTGCAGAAGGTCTTGACCCTGCTGCAATGCTTCCTGTAGACAGATCCCGAGTTAGTATTCCTTACTGCCTGGATGTACGTAGGATCATCTCGTAAATAGTGAGCGCTGCCAATCTGTTTGTCAGGAAGAGAGCCTTCAGAGTATGGGTGGAAGTCTTGGTCGAAGAGATGATGTGACCAGGCAGGCGTGCCACAGGAATTAGTCCTCGGTTCCTTGTAGCCCCTCATATTAGCAGTTGACACTCCAAGGCTTGACTCTATAATCCAACGCACACTGTGCCTTTGATACGGCTTACTTCACCTCGTTATGGAACCTGCCGCTTATTGCCCGGCTACTACAAGAATTGCTAGACCACCTCAGGGAGTGGACGTTAACATGGCAAGTGAAGATAAACACAAAGAAGTCCCAGGCGATCGTGTTCAGCAGACGAGGAACACCGAGGCCCTGGGACTGATGCTGTTCAGGGAGCAGATACTGCAGCAGGTCGTGGTGCGCTACCTAGGAGTAGGACCACAGGTTGACATGGAGGCATCACGTCGAGGCGACTGGGAGCACTATACCCAGTCCTAAACCAGGCCTCATCACTTCCTCCAAGATGTTACCTCCAGGACTACCAAGCACTAGTCAGGACAATCATCGAGTATCCCTGCCCCGTGTGGGCATATGTGGCTAAAGCATACATGAAAATCTGCAGGAATTGCAAAACCATGCTTTGAAAAGAGCATTGCACTTACCACTTGATTTTGTAACCAAAGACTTTCACCACCTGGCACAAACGCGAAAACCCCAAACAAGGATGGTGTAAACAGCGCACAATTTCTATCAAAATTCAAACAAATCTAACAATGAACTTATATGAAACCTAGTGGACTGCAAGAATATTGGACTCCGTCACAAAATGCAAGTCATTATTAATATGGTAACGCTGATGTAATAAACGTAGGAAAAAAAACTGACAGTAAGTAAATTTCCCACACCAAGTAGCTAACAGTAAAGGAGCTTCCAAAAATATGTAACGCAAATTTTACACAAGTAAATGTTGAGGCAGGTATTGCTGATTAGCGTTAGGTACTCTCCCCAGATACAAACAACGCCTTGGGCGTTAGCAGAAGCTGCGTATCTCTCTCTGTTACCTGTTCCACAATCTTCAGCTGCTACCAGTTTCTCGACGCGAAGATTGAGCGGATTAGCAAACGTCTCTGGACGAGGTCTCGACTACCGACAACATCAAAACAGAAAAAAAGGGCACTATTCGTATTTGCATGTACGCTATTATGTGTCCTAGTGCATGCGATTTTTGTCTCGCTCGTGCAGCGAAGGCGAGGGTAAGCGTAATTGCTTGTTTCTACTTCTTTGGGGGATATCCTTGGCCCTCCCATTCCGCCACACGGCCCACCCCTGTGTGGAGTGGAGTTCCCTGGTGAGAGAGTTAGAGTTGTGGCTGGCCCCAGGAACCGTACGGCAATAACACAGAGCCATAACAACACTTCAGAACCCAAGGCTTTACCTTCAACGCGGTACACAGTGAAATGGATATGGGCTTGAATCAGTACACCACTGGACATTCTATCTCTGAATCCAACTGAGACTGCTATAGTGGATCCATACCAGATGAGGAAGCAGCCACGATCAGGGGGAAGGATTATTCTGGTACATAGAGAAAAGGAAAGGCAGTGCCAACCGATAGACAAGGACAGGCAAAGGACCACTACCGCCTCATTTAGGACTACGAAGAGTACCCATCTGAAGGCAGCATGGTCGGGGAGGTTTGAAGACGCGGATGGCTTTGATAAGCAGAGCTGTACTACACCCACAGAGAGCCTGAGTACTACTGCTTCTTCAGTAACAACCTGCAACCAATTTGCCTACCCCCAAACGGAGGAAGAGTCACAAAGCAGTGATGGCAAAACTTAGAGACATTCACCACTGATACATAATTAAAAAGATAACTACAAGCAGCTGTATCAACAACTGACGACCTTATGCGGTGACTGATTCTCAGTTAAAACAACAGGTAAAGTCCTGTACAAGATCCAAACAAAGACAGAGGCAGAACATAATGAGGCCACAGGACGCATCACTTAATCAGATCTCTTCTACACTATTCCATCAACAGAGAAAAAGTTACCAAAGTTGTTATCAGATGTATACCCTCCAGCATCTCACCAGAAGAAGTAAGAGAGGAACTAGCAGAACTGTGGTAAGGCTCCATTCCCCCAAAACCAACCTAGAGGTCCCACTGACCCTGGTAGTATTCGCGACTCTGTGGAAAACCGGGATGTATTCAAAATGACCTCACTCTGTGCCCTGAGACTTATAGTTGAAACACTACGCAACAAGAGGGGCCCGTCCCAATCTTTTAAGGGAGTAGGACATGTCGCCAGGGACTACTCAGTGCCTGCTAAAAGTATGAAGTGCGCCGGGGAACAATCCTCAAAAGACTGTACAATTAAGAAAGTTGATGCACCACCTAAGTGCGTAAACTGTGCGGGCGCTCGTAGCAAGTTACAGGAAATGTTCTGCCTTCTGTAGATTCGAGGAAAGGCAAAAAGCCAATAACTCTTCGTACCTTGCTGCCACAAGGAAGCAACAAAAATCCTATGGAATCAACAACGAACGCCACGTACGTGGAAATGGCCACCAACTCGCCAGTGGGTAACTTGCAGTCTGAAACAGTCAAAATCAATGCAAGAAGCCACCTCCCACCCACGGACAACCCCCCCCCCCCCCGATAACGCCAGAAGGAAATCACGAGCGTCTGTGGGTATACTCGATGCCGAGCACAAATCTCCCCACTACCCGACACGCGGAAGTAACGTGAAAATGACGAAGAGCGTATGTGAGAATTAGATGCGTGAAACGTGAAAGATTTCAGTTTTGGAGATTTTTCTCTCGGTCCCAGGCTGTATTTCAACCTGAGCACAATTTCTACAACAAAAGGAAACTCTTTAGGTAGATGCAAACCCTGTACCGATAAGTTTTAGAGCGTCTGTGGGTATACTTAATGCCGTATACACGTATCGTCATTGCGACGTCAATTCCGCGTGCTTGGGCAGTGGGGAGATTTGTGCACGGTATCGAGTGTACACGCAGACGCTCGAGAGGAAATCAGATGCGTGTGGAAAGCGACCACTAAACATTAC
Organism: Vandiemenella viatica; assembly: GCA_031002005.1. NCBI lineage: Eukaryota > Metazoa > Arthropoda > Insecta > Orthoptera > Morabidae > Vandiemenella > Vandiemenella viatica. The sequence goes on from JARYHS010013630.1 coordinate 263,649,901, forward strand.
AGGATAGGGTATAGCAAGAAAACTACCTCAGAACATGGAAAGTCAACAGAATGACAACACAATGCTCCTCAGCATGTGCCATCTACAGAGCTCCCAGTGGACATCTAGCTGAAGACGACATATCTACGCTCCTCCGGTTGCGAGACTACATCTTTAAGCAGGGGATTTCAGCGCAAAGCACACAGCTTCGAACTCTTGTGTTACGAATATCAGTGATCGCTGGCTCCTGCGCGTAAGCGAAGCTCACGATGCAGCGGTCTGGGGGGCACCAACTGAACCCACCGACCACGCCCCAGTCCTATTCTACTTGGCTACTGACATCTCCTTGCAGAGGAGACGACGTCACCACAACCTGAGACGTACTGACTGGAAAGTGTTCAAGGAACATATTACCAGACGCGTCCAAGAGGCTCCGATACCGACAACCGCAGGCCCAGATGTCGCCATAGCTGACGTAGCCGCCTGGATTAATGAAGCTGTTGAAGTGGTTATGCTAGAACCCCACCAGCCCACCCCAGACAGCATAAAAGCTGACCTCGAACAATACCGCATACGAGAATGATCTGCTAGGGTTGAGACCCTTGACATGGAAGACGGTTCTGCGTGGAAGGCAACTAAGGCCACGTATTCACTTGAGCATTCGCCCCTAATGAGCATGCGAGCCGAGAAGAAGGGGGCACGCCCCGAAAGAGCAACAAGCCACTGTGTTATTCCCCATCCGGACCGAACAGGGAACCCAGTCTGTTTTCTGTAGATGTTGAGTACACTGTAATGGTTAGCCGGAAATTGATCATATTCATTTATTATTATTTGTTGCGCTCCTCGAACAAGAAAAGGAGAAAGCGGTGGTGGCTAAAAAAATTGTTTCAAGAGAGATGCAACGCTTTACTATTAAAACAATAGGACATGAAACAAATGACAACTTAAAAAATTATACAAACGCACCTGAGGATTTTCAATTTATATTGAATAGTGTCAGACTACGATTGAGAGACAAGACACAACATTTAGAAGCGCCATAACTGCCGAAGAACGCCTAGCTGTGACACTGCAATTTCTGGCTACGGGAGACTTGCACTCGAGTTTGCAGTACCTCTTTAAAGTTCCCAAACAAGCTATTGGCAGAACCATACCTGAAACGTGTCAGGCCATCATAGTCTGCTTAAAGGGTTAAAAGGTCAGCTGATTTGTTTATATTTATTGTTTAACATAGTTGTAATAAGCCAAACACAAAAAAATACATATTGACATATCCTAAGTTACGATTTCTTTTAAAAATTGATTCTGTTAACTTATATCAACCCAAACAAAAAGAATCATTAATTAAACAAGAACTTATCCAGAGGTGTTTTTTTAATTCTTGCTTTATCACTTCGGTAGGGAGGCTTGAGGCGTTCAATTTTCTTTGTAAATTTGCATTAGGTTAGAAATTTAATTCCATGCATCTTCCATTTTCAAATTATTATAATAAAATTCATGCTTGAGGTTCCACAGCACTGGATAGTTTTGGTAATATCCGATAAGGGCACGAGAATTATCCTGAGACATTTTCGTATTTATAAAACCAAAATTGTGAAAGGTGTATCGAAAGCAGATCATTGGTGGAAAGGAGAGGGCTCATTCGGCTCATATTGTTCGGTATGACCACAGACAGGAAGCGCGTAATCACTGAGCACGAACCGTGGACGTACTCACTTTGAAGTACCGACAACTCTCTGATAGGGCTGAGACATGCGGATCCATTCGGCTAGCCCTGTACACATCTGAGCAAAACAAGCTGAACGCATGCTCATTCGGGCGAATGCTCAAGAGAATACGCGGCTTAACATATTACTGCGCAAAAGAGTGAGGGCTCCGACCCTGGTATTAGGGAATCATGTAGTATGTGAGCCTGTGGCGAAAGCAGACGCACTTGCAGAAGCCTTCGAAGCAAATTTTCGGCCCATCGAAGAGCCCTTAGATGCAGATACATCCGCTTCGTAGAAGACCGACTGCTGTGATCCCTTGAAGCTAAACAACAGGTAGACAATGAAATAGAAGAAATTTCTGAAGATGAAGTTCTGTCACTACTCTCATATGTCATCCTCAAGAAAGCAGCTAGACACGATAGTATCTGGGGTTCTATAATGAGACAAATGCCTCCTGCTGCTGTAACCTAAATCACCACAGCATTCAATGAAATACTGAAGAGAGGCCAATTCCCACAATTGTAGAAACACGCAGAAATAGTACTGGTCCCCAAATCTGGTAAGGATAAGAGGTCTCCAGAATCTTATACACCCATAAGTCCATTGCCCACAATCTCCAAGATCTTCGAGAGACTATACATCGAAAGATTTCACGGAGTATTAGAAGACTAATAAATCTTGCCTGACGAACACGGTTTTCGAAGGAATCACTAGGGACCATAGCAACTTCTCCGAGTGGTTGAATTCGTCATGGGAGCTATGGACATGAGGGAATACTTTGGCGTGGCGCTCTTCGATGTATCACGCGCCTTTGACTCACAATCAGTTTGGTACACTGGTCTCCTGTACAAGCTGCTAGTACAAGTAGTATCCATGTAACATGTGAAACTCCTCAAGAGCTATCTATCCGATCGCACTTTCTGCGTGCTATTAAACGACGCAGTCTCCTCTGTGAAGACCGTCGTCAGTGCTGGAGTGCCACAGACTCAGTACTAGGCCATGAATTGTACGACATATACACCTTGGGCGTTCCGAGGACAGAGCAAATCCACTCTGTTCAGTATGCGGATGACACTGTTATCTTCGGTAGAAACATTAGGCCAAGCACGTAAGCTACAGCGAGCGTGCAACAATATAGACCACTGGGTGGCGTCTAGCGTTCAGTGTCGCAAAGAGCCAAGCTCTTATAGTCAGCAGAAGATCTATTCTACACCTCCAACCCCTCATCCTGTTTATGGACCTCAACTGCAAAGTAACTAGGGGTCACCATGGATATAGAGCTGACATGGAAGACACGCGTCAGGAACCTACGCAATAAAGCTATGGGTAGAATGACAGTATTATATCCCATATTAAACCCTTTGTTATCACTCTCACTACGTCTTGGGATTCACCTCTAAGTTGCCTTGATAAGGCCAATAGCAGATTATACTGCAGTAGTTTTGAGTAGTGCTGCGCTCACACTTTAATCTGCTGCAATCAGTTCAAAATCGAGCCGTCAGATTGCTTTCAAACCCTAACAAACGGTCTACATGAAATCTGTGGACTACCGAACCTCAAAGACAGGTTCCGCAAATTAGCAGCACAATTCTACAAGGAATGCAGCGAATCAGGCAACCCGCTCATTGCCAACCTAGGGAATACAGTCCATCTCAACAACAACCTAAGATGGCTGACAAACTTCTCCGCGAGCTATAAGCTCTCACAAAGACACACAGGGATCAGACTAATCCGTTAATGACAAAACCAACAAGGCCAACATATTAAAACTAGAAGGAAATAAATTCATGTACGAACCTCCCCGAAACACTGGGACAAATCAAACCTAGGTAATTTAGTCCATGCGATGCGATGTCCGGCAGTTTCTCGTCAGAAAGAGACCTGATGAAGACAACAGAGGCCATTATCGAGTCGTTGTCATCGTTTCAAGAAAATATCAGCAACAAACACGTGAAAACTATGTTACAAGCAATTAATTTCCCACCTTATGATCATAATCAACCTTGAGTTTATTAGTATGTGTACCTAATAAGCTGACTCTTCTATGAATTTATCTTTGTGCCATGTTGACCTACCTAGTTAGAAATCCTGTCCACATCACCCTGCCACTTCTACCACTTTGATCCTATTATATAGTTTTATGTCATCTACAAATAACATAATTTCTGAAAGTAACCCATCAACACAAACATTCATCAGAATGACAAATAGCATTGGTCGCAATACACTGCCCTATGGCATCTCCATTTTCACACTCACTTCTTTTGATATTGCATTTGCTTCCCCGCTATTTTGCTTTCTACCTTTTAAAAATTCATCTACACAGCAAATTTTTTTACCCCATCCAATAATTTTTCCATTAGTTAACACCATTTAACTCAGTGTTTCCCAACGTGGGGCCCACGCCCCACAGGGGGGCAATTTGTTTTTTTTAGGGGGGCAATTTAGAAATTGACTTGATACGACTTTGCCGCTTTCTCTTCGGGTTATTAAATGCAATGCTAGATATAGGTACAAAATATAGCAAAAAAGCAAATTCTTAAAACAGTGGTGTAAATAATTATTAGATATAGTTTCGTTTGATGTTAGCAAAATATATCATCTGGATGATTTGAGTCGTCAACTTGACCTTTTTGGGATTCTCCGCGTAATGTTCCGCCTGTCTCGGGAACCCGGACCTTTTAAAACGCGCCAATAACGCCGTTGTTCGTGATTTTTCCATCTTCATATTTAGCCGAATTTCGATTTAGTGCAGTAAATGATTTACTGATAAAAAAAAGAAATCGACTGGATATAACACAACGTGGAGACTTGAGCTTACTAAATTGGAGACTAATATAAAATTTCTATGTAGCAAGCATCAAGCGCAAGGATCACACTAAATTGCCATAATAAATCTTTATTAAAAATCTTTTGAATTTTAGTATTTCATTACATGTTTTTTAATTTTACTTACTGTGTTTTATGACAATATTAAAGAGTTTTCTTTCAAAAACCATCCTATATGACTTTATTTAATAACAAATAAAATTTTTATTAAAAATTATGTATGGGGGCAAAAAAAAAAAAAAAAAAATGTTAAAAGTGGGACATGACCCAAAAAGGTTGGGAAACACTGATTTAACTTCTAACAATGAGAAATCCTTTGAAAGATCTAGTGCTACACTATCAATTTCACTTCCACTGTTCATTTCATTCGAAATACCTTGCATATAGCCCATTAATTGATATTTGCATAAATATCTTTGCCTAAAGCCATGTTTTTGACTTAAAAACACTTATGTTCCTCACAGATATTTCTGATGTGGTTGCGCATAAATCTCTCCATTAATATATCTATCACTGATGTCAAATAGTTTGGCCTGAATTTTCGACCCTATTTGTGACCTTTCCATAAATGACGCCATTTATTTCGAAATGTATAAAAATGTGATTTTATATGTATTTGTATTTAATAAGTGGGGCTTATGCCACAGAGGTTGCACATATAGTAGAATGTATAAGTATCTCTGATGTGGAATATTTGTAGTAACGTTAAAAAATTAGAAGTTCAATAGCTCAGCTTGATCCGTATGTGTTACGAAACAGAGTAATGTATTTTAATAGAAAATAAATATTTGAAGTATATGCTTTGCAAATGAAGAAGAGTGAATTTTATTGTTTATATAATCTCTTATTTTTCTGAAGCAAGAGACAATAATTTTAAAGATAAAGCCGGGAAGGCATATGATACATAAAATCGCGTATTTTTCTAAATGTCTCCCACCAAGAAGAACCGAAACCTGATAAGTAAATTACACTCGCAACGGAAAAAACATCTAAAACATTTTGAAGTGAAAACTTCTATAGCCGCGCTACGCGAGTTTTGGCGGGGGTAAATATATGAGTTCGAAAGAAACCACATGTTGCACGCGTCACTTCACGCTCACCTGTTGAGCATACGATATGCGCGCAGGCCGCTTTTCACACAGTCTTCATACAAACACACAGTTTTTATCCGATTTTGATAGTAGTTAGCACACATTTACTTCAAAACAAGGCGTTATAATAGCTGAGTGGTTAAGTTCTCTTTCCGGGTCCCAGGTTCAAATCCCGCGATGAGTAGGTATTTTGAGGAGTTGTGTTTGATTATATAGTTATATAGTTTTTCCACTGAAAACCTCTTTAGGCGCGTTGGACGAGTTTTGAATGGGTGAAATGTTATGAGTTCGCATTACCGACTTGCTAATGTTAATAGTGTATCTATTGTGGTCTGGTGGCTCAATGGTTAAGATGTCTGACTGGGGAACGAAAGGTCCCCGGCTCGATTCTCTGTCTCGGTGGTTATTTTCATAGATAAATAAACCGACCTTCATATCTAGCATAGCTTGCTGTGTAATGTGAAGTACGTCAGAATGCTTCCGTTGTTCGCATTCGACATTAAATTATAGGTCCCTTGTACCTGATAGCACTACCGGGTTAGGTACAGGCTGCTAAGACAGGGGCGGAAAGCGCAGCCAGTAAAAAACCTGTCACCATATCATTACGTTTACACGGAATAATTTCTATGGTACAAAAAAATGCATTAACCTCATTCATTCCGTGCTTTCTTAGTTTTCATGACGTTCCTCTGCATTTCCTCTTATGGGGCGTTTCTGTGTGCTCACGGTGAAGCATCCAGCAATAGTTCCCATCATCCGAACACTCCAAGTTCCTTGGTATCGTCGATTCATGTCCTTGATGTCCTGGTGGAATCTTTCACTCTGTTCCTCACTTAGAGCACCCGGGTTTGCAAAAAAGTCAAGAAGCAAGTGTAAAAAATGTAACTTAAAACTTATAGAGGATTGCAGCATTTTCAATTCCGTCAGCATGTTCTCAGCAGTACCGACATACACTGGGCTATGATTGTTTTCCTAGGAAGTTTTGAATCATGCACTCGGCCGGCCTCGGTAGCGTAGGATCTAGAGTGCTAGCTAGCTCCACGTGCTGAAGGTCGCCGGTTCGAGTCCGGCCGAGGGCATGGGTGATTAAGTGTTGTGTGTGTAAATGCCTTGTCCGTGTTGTAGTGTCCATGTGTCAATACTTGATAGCAACAATTCACATAGAGCTGGCTCTATGGCCTCTGTAGCCGAGTGCCATTAAAAAAAAAAAAATGAATCACGCACTTAAAGGCAGTCCACGCTTCACGCTCCACGGCATTCATTGAATGAAGGAAATCTTCATCTAACATTTTTTTTTCGAATATCACGACCAGTGAATACGCCCTCTTTCACCCTAGCATCTGACAGTTTGGGGAACATGTTGTATAGATATATGAAGCAGTTGCCACACTTAGGTAATGCCTTAACAATCTGCTTCATTTTGTATGCCCAGTTTGAGGTGTAGAGGTGGCAAGAATATTTTGTCTCTTTCCACAAGAAGGTCACACTTGATATTTTTGTCCCTGGAACCAATTTCAAACTTCGGGGATCCCAATGTTTGCCACGAGCCCAAGTGTCCAATTCACAGATAAAACCAGGAAACTTGGTATAGGCTATCCTGATTTTTGTCCCAGAAGCATCTGGTTGAGTGAACAGAACAGGGCCCTGATCTATGACTACTACAAACTCAGTATCATCCGTCTCCTGCACGGTCACGGTATCTATGTCATCACTGCCGTCCATATCTAATGTCTACAGAGGCTGTGGTGTAATATACCCGGGACGAATCGCTAAGTGACTGTTCGGGCAATCTGTAGTCTTGCTTTTCTTGCTGAAACCAGTTAACTTATAACAGCAGAAATAGCAGTCGTCGGTAAGATTCCGTTGTTCCCACCAGACCACAGTAATGCCAAATCGTAATAATTTCTTCTTTCCTGCCACCCACCGTCGTAAATCTTCTACACACACAACGCACGTGACTTATGAAGCACATGGTTTATTGATGTCGCCTAGTTTCATTCCGAAACAGGCATGGTAGACCTTTATCATGAAAGCAGTAATGTTTCTTCGGTCTCTCTTCACCACAAGTTCACCAAAAATATAACAAAAACCGTTAGGAGAGTTAACATAGCATCGGGTAGACATTATACACTGACACGTACTTCCTTCCACAAACACAACGCTTTGATGGACAGGCATCGCCTTTAACAAGGAAACAGTACACTGTGTGCTGCTAGGGGCGGAAGCTTCTGAGCTTCATATGGTGTTTTCGTGCATACTATAAGATTATTTTATTCCGTTGTTATTGATTTCAGATTCACGCGATTTCTAAAAAAAAAAAAAAAAAACTGTGGGTGATACGAGTTCTGAGCATCATTTTCAAATTCAGGCGGTCGAAATACATCAAGGAGTCTATTTTTTTTTTTTTTTAGTTTAAGTGACCTTTTAATTTGTCGCACAGTGTTATTTTATACGAGAACCAGCAATACTGTCGCACTTTTCTAGTCCTCTGGTAAGCAGCAAGTATCTGGACTCAATTTGAATAACGTTTTGAGATAAAGTAAAATGTTACAACCTGGTGTCTTTAACACATTCATAGTAATACTGTCTACACCAACCCCTTTCTGCTTTTTAAGCCTCCTTAGTTCCTTCATGATACACTCAGGATGTTCAAATTTTTTAGTCTGCTCATTTTTCATTGCGTTGATAAGTTTGTTATCCAATTTACTCCCTCCCATTTCTGAATCATTGTTGCTAATAGTCACACCAAATCAGTTAATTAAAATCTCTACCTTTTTAAAACCGTTAGTAACTGCTTCTCCATCCTTGCCTATAATTGTCTCAACATCCTCCCTTCCTCTCAGCTTTCTTATATAGTCACAGAAATTTCTAGATGCATCCAACAGTGATCCCACTACACCGATAAAATTCATCGTAACCCCATCTTTAGCTTTCTTCTTTGCTGTTATTAATCTCTTGTTTAGTTGTTTCAAGTAATCCCTATTTCCCTGCAGTCTTTAGACTATGTCATGATTTCTTCTCACGTACTTCCTTTACCATCTCACCTCCATGTTATAACATCTAGGTTCTGTACTTCTCTTTATTTTGTTTTGGAATAAATGTTTCATCACCATTTTTTCTTCTTCTTAAGTCGCCTTCTCCTATTGGAGGTTGGTGGTCCACATAGCTCTGAGCGTGAAACTGCAGCATGGAAAGCCACTGCAGACGTGTAATTGAACTATCTCCGAATATCTTTCAGCCACGAATTCCTTCTCCTCCCAAAAGATCTTTTCCCTTGTATTTTCCCTTCAATGATGAGCTGCAGTACCTGGTACCTCTCGCCTTCCATAATGTGTCCTAGATATTGCGTTTTCCTTTGCTTTATAGTGAGCAGCAATTCTTTTTGTTTCCCCATCCGATGAAGTACTTCTTCGTTTGAGACTTTCAGCGCCCAAGATATGTGTAAGAGATTCAATCTTTTTCCCTAGATTTTGGTCTAAGGTCCAGCTTTCACACCCATAAAGAAAAATGGAGAATACGTAGCAGCGAATCATTCACATTCTCAATTGCAGACTGAGATCCGATTTTATGAAAAATTTGTTCATATTAATAAATTGTCGCCTTGCATGTTCTATTCTCGATTTGATTTCTTTCTTGCAGTCATCCTGTTCATCCACCACAGTGCCTAAATATTTGAAGGAGGATACTTGCTCGATCTTATTGCCTTTTATTGATATGGTTGCCTGGATTTTTCTCTTAGAGAATACTACAACATTTGTCTTGGAAGGGTTGACAAGCAGACCAAACTCTTCACTGTGCTGAACTAAATTGTATACTATGTGTTGGAGTGTAGGTAAATAACTGGTTATTCCAGCAGTGTCATCTGCATACCTGATATTATTAATCACTTTTCCGTTTATACTGATCCCACTGTTTTCGTCCCCCAACACTTCCCTGAAAATTACATCTCAATAAATGCTGAACAAGAGAGGCGAACACCTTTTCTGATTGCAGTCACTTCTGATGTTCCTTGGTCAATTTTGACATCTGCAGTCTGATTCCAATACAGCATGCTGACAATGTGTAAATCATTTTGGTCAATACCAGTTGATTTAAAAAACTTTATCATCATTTCATGCCTCACGCAGTCGAAGGCTTTTTTATAGTCTATGAAAAAGGCATATACATTAACATTTATGTCCCTGCACCTCTGCACTAATACATTTAAGGAAAAGAGTGCTTCGCGTGTGCCAAGCTCATTTCGGAAGCCAAACTGGGTGTCACCCATATGGGATTCACACTTCTTGTAAATACGGGTGTGTATGATTCGCAGAAATATTTTCAGCACATGTGACATCAGACTGATCATACGATAGTCATCACATTATGAGGAGTTGGTCTTCTTCGGCAGTGGTATGAAAGTTGATCTCAGCCAGTCATAAGGTATCTTTCCTGATGCATAAATAATGTTGATCAATGATGTTAGGAGCTTGAGACCATTTGAATCCATGGAGGTAGGAATAGAGGGGAGACCAAGTGCCGCTTAAACTGTGAAGCAGCCTGTCTCCGGAGCCGCCATCTTCGTGAGTTCAAAACATTGGTCTGTTTTTCTTAAATTCTAATGTTTGTAGGTTATATCAATTAGGGTATTTATAAATGTGACTCCATAAGACTTCATTTTTAGTAATGCGATGATTAAAAACGAAGAAATTCTTCCGTTTTGTATACATTCCTTGTGTTTCTTGACCCTACCAATATGGCGACCTCCTACCCCACCGCTCTCCACTCGGCGTCACGTCGTTGTATGGAGAAGGTCCCTTACATGGTATCCTCTCTTTTCTTTGCTCCGTGTTTGAATCCTGCTCAGCTATAACTTTAATAATTTCAGAGTAAACTCCATCAGGACCTGTAGCTTTACCACTCATCTGAAGTTTAATGGCATGTACTACTTCACTCTTTGTGATTTCTGGACTGACTTCATTGATTCTTTCGTCTAGTGGAGGAGGATCATCACTGTCATCTGCAAAAAGAAGTTCAATATATTCCTTCCATCTTTTAAGTTTTCCTTCAACTCCAAGGGTAATTTCATTGTTTGCATTCCTCAGTATTTGGCCACGCCGCTTCCTTTGTATATTACTCAGCTCCTTTTTGAATAAGTGATCGAGTTTCTCCTGGAGTATTTAAATTTCTTTACATTTGCTAGACATCCATGTTTCCCTTGCTTCTCTGCATTTTCTGCGTATGTCTTTGTGCAGGTTTTTGTATTTTATGGGATCCTTGGCTTTATATTTCCTTCTTTCATTCATGAGTTCCAGGATTTCATCAGTCATCCAGAGCTGCCTTTTGTTGTTAGTAACATATCCAATGTTATTTTCCTGGACTTGAGTAATGCTATCTTTTATGAAGTTCCAGGTAGAGTCTACTTCTATAGGACAAGTATCTACTATAACTTTCATCTTTTCCTCCAGAGCAGTGCCAACATTAGTTCTCACCTCAGGAATTTCTAATCTTCTTACGTCTATGCATCTTGATATCTTGACGTCCTTCCTTGCATTTCTAAAGCGCTTCATTTTTAAGTCCGTTACTACTGGGTTGTGGTCACTATTAGCATAAGCACCAGGATAGGTTTTTACAGATTTTACATATTTTCTTGGCTCTTGTTTCATCAGAATAAAATCGATCTGATTTCTTACTGTATTTTCTTCACTATCGGCGGATGACGTCCATGTCTCCTAGGATGAAGTTTGAAAAATGTATTAGAAATAAAAACTTCATGTTCTATACAAAATTGTACCAGTCTATCTCCTCTTGTGTTGCGTTCACCAAGGCCATTGCTCCCTACAGTATTACCTTCAGCACCATTGCCAATTTTTTAGTTAAAATCACCCATGAGCAGTGTAATCTCTCCTTTTTTTGTAAGTTTCATTGCTTCATCCTGGGTGGTATAGAAGGATTCTATTTCTTCATCTTCTCTGTCAGCTGTTGGTGCATGAACCTGAATAATGTTCAAAGCTCGATGTGACGTTTGCAACCTTAAAAACATTACACGATCGAACAAAATCAAGGACTGCTTTTACTATCGTCGATGACACAATCACGGCAACCCCATATCTATGGTTGGTATCAGTTCCACCAGAAAAGTATAGGGATCCTATCTTCATAGTGTGAATCCCAGATCCAGGCAATCTTACTTCACTTAGTCTAAGGATGTCACTTTTCAACCTGCATCTCTCTGCCTCCATATTTACAAGCTTCCCACTCATATATAAACTGCGTACATTCCACGTGGCAATTCGAATTGTGTTGTCATATACTTTCATCTTTCAAATCATAGCATTGTTCAAGGCATCCCCCCCCCCCCCGGAGATCCGATTTGGGGTAATAGAAACCCTTTTTTACTCCTTGAATTTTTCTCACTTCGACTTCACTGTACTTGTGCTATTATTCCATATGCTGGAATTTCTCTTCAAATTCGAAATATTCGCCTTTTTATAATTGTACCCACTTCCACCTTAAAAATGGTTTACTGAATTCTCTAATATCAAACAGAACCGTTTCATACTCATTTATTCCTTTAGTTACTGGATGCCTCACTAGGTTATAATAGAGCTTTGTCAGAGAGATATCCGGGGTGTAAGGGTTTGGAGGAAATTATTATAGCGTCCTCCAACTAAGTGGTGCATCCTGCTTGCACGGATGAGACTCTGGCGACTGAAGGATTAGCGGTATAAGGAGTCACCCACTGCTTGCCAACGGCCTCCTATAGGAGAGCTGAAGAACGTGGAACCGTCCAGGACACCCTCTTGCCCTTGGGTTTGGAAACGGCCCTTGAAGGCGGGTAAATCAGAAATGTTAAACGGCAAAGGGGTGCAGAAGGCAACGGGAAACCACTGCATTAAAGACCCAAAGGGTATCCCGCGGACATGCAATCTTCTCAGATTACATATAGTATTATGGCTTCTTGCAGGGTAAAATATTACAGATGTAAAATAGTCCCCAAAACGGATCTCTGGGTGGGGACCGGTCAGGGAGGAGTCATCAAAACGGATAGAAACATTCTCCAAATCGGAGCGTGGAATGTTAGAATTCTGAATAGGACAGGTAGAATAGAAAACTTAAAAAGTGAGATGAAACGAGTTGGGATTAGTGGGATTAACTGATAAGATGCACCGGATTTCTGGGCTGGGGAACACAGAATAATAAACACAAAAGCTGTCAGTGTTGTTTGTTACTGGTGTAATATTTGTAATGAATAAGAGAGTGAGGAAATGGGTGAATTGTTACAAATAGTTTAGCGACAGGATTATTTTGATGAAGTTAGAAACTAAGCTTACACCAACCACGTTAGTACCATTGTATATGCCAACATCACAGAAAGATGATGATGAAATAGAGAAAATTTACCCTGAAGTTGAAGACTTAATACTATATGTGAAAGGGGAGGAAAATCTAACAATTATGGGTGATTGGAATGCGGTAATGGGAGACTTTTTTTTAAACTGCTTAACGTCTCCTATAACAACTAGGTCTTTAGAGACGGGAAAGGATGGGGGGCAAGGAATGGGAAGGAATTCGGCCATGGCCTTTTTGAAGGAAGCATACCGGCATTCACCTGGAGTGATTTGGGGAAACCATGGAAAACCCAAATCTGGATGCCCGGACGGTGATTCGAACCGCCGTCCTCCCGAATGCAAGGCCAGAACGCTAGCCGTTACACCACCACGCTCGGTGGTAATGGGAGACGGGAAAGAGGGTAAAACAGTAGGAAGTTTTGGTGTAGTTGAAAGAAATGAGCAAGGATGCAGGTTAGAGATGGGTCGTTCGCAAGTGAATCTGTTCTTTAGAGCAATTCTTTTAAAAGAGCGAGTGAGCAGTCGCTAACTAAAAAGTGAACGGTAGTTCTTCCAGGTGAGTCGGTCATAAGTCGGCTAATTCTGAAGATCAAGAAGAGCTTGAGACCTAAAAAAAAAAAGGTCTCAAATATAACTGAGCAAGTGAGCAAGTGAGCTAGTGAACCGTTCAAAAGAACTAGTTCTTTTCGTAAAGTGATCAAATGAACACCGCTCTTTTTAGTGAGTCACTTTGCCCACCTCTAATGCAGGTTGTTAGAGATTTGTGAAAGATATAAACTAGTAGTGGTGAACACATTATTTAAGAGTCATACAAGAGGGATATACACCTGGAAACGATCAGAGGATACAGGCAGGTATCAGGTAGATTATATCATGGTCAAACAGGTATTCAGGAATCAAGTTCTAGACTGTAAAGCATACCCAGAAGCAGACACAGACTCTGACCATAATCTGAAGTGCAAGCTGAAACTGAAGAGAATGGAGAAGCAATACTAGCAGATTGCAATGGATGCGAATACACCGAAAAAATCTAACACGAGAGAAAAAATTGCAGAAATGGAAGAATTGGGTTAGGAATTATTTCCGAAAGGACCTCAAATGAGGACGAAAGAAATGCACTGAAGAGAGAAATTACTAAATCTGGTAAAGAAACATTAGCCTTTAGGAAACAAGGCGCCCGAAAACCTTGGATCACAGAAGAAATTTTGGAACTCGTGAATCAGAGAAGAAGACACAAAAATTCTCAGGATAAAGCAGGAAGAGAGCATTACAGACAATTTAGAAATCAGATAAACAGGAAATCCATAAAATAAAAATAGCTGCAAGTAAAGTGTAAAGAATTAGAAAAGTAATTGGTCGTATGAAAAGTATATGTGGCATAAAGGAAGGTAAAACAAAATTTTGAAGAAATGAAGAAAAGACGCATAAATATTGAAGCTGCTGATGGGAAAAGCTTTTTAAGCTTAGAAAATAGAGCTATCCCGATGGTAGGAACACATGTATGATGGAGATGACTTGAACAACAGCATAATGGAAAGTGAAGGCGATACTGACATTGATGACTTAGGAGACCCTGTTTTGATGACAGAATTTGATAGAACTTTGAATGACTTGAAATCATATAAGGCAGTTGGAATTGAGATTCCTGTATAACTTGTAAAAATTACTAGGAGACGTATGATCTTCACTCTTTAAAATAAAGCACAAACTGAAAAAAGTGTGAATTATCGCACTCTAATTCTAACATCACATGTTTCAAAATTACTGACCACAATAATATACAGAAGAATGGAAAGAGTATTAAAACAGAAATTAAGTAAAGATCATTTTGGTTTTAGGAATAACCGCGGTACAAGGGAAGCAATTCTGGGTTTAAGATTAATACTTGAAGGTGTCATATAACTTTATTTTCTCCAATATCTCTTCGAAAAAGTTTAAAGGAACCTTAGCACACACTACCTTAATAGCAAACCACGTTTAGAAACAATTTATAGTATTTTTTTAGTCGGAGAACTCTTTAGGATGACAAACGTAAAAATCACTATAGACGAACGAAGGTTCATAAAGGATTTGGAAAGTTTTTGGAATCCTTAGTTATATATTCATTTCCAATACAGCATAAAATTACGATTGATATGCGGTATGACACTAATTGCAGAAAAATCTAGTTAAGAGATATAGCAAGCATAATAACTATTACATCACGCTGCATGAATTTTGTAAGAATTTCTTTTTAAGGAATTGGCCTTAGTTTATAGTATTGTAAAGATTCATACACCATTAGATTCAGAACAAAAATATGCATCTTGTATGAGAAAATAGAATCCATTGTCAAGTTAGAAATAGTTAAAAAAAAAAAAAAAGCAAAAGTAAGAAAAATAAGATTCTATCACTGCGAGAACCAACAGGGATACAGGCTTGAAAGTGTGTAACGCAAAAATTCGACGATCATTAATATCTACTTTGTACGACTATACCGGCAACATTTAAGTGTTAGAAGTGTTAAAAGTTGATACACTATGGCAGAACGGGGCAATGGTGACGCCAACATTAACAACAAAGACTAATCAGACAAGACAAAGGGAACATTAGGAAGGACACAGTTAAATTTGATAAAATTACTAGTAATAGAAGAATTTTTGCTAAAGAAAGTTACGTTTGCTTCAGCAGCATTGGAGCAACAGTTCGAAGAAATTAAACACTTTGGTTTCGTATGAATTGCGTCTTAATGTCTACAAACATAACAGCTTTGAATTTTACCTTAAGTGCGACGTGCCCAGTGAAGTCACGTACACCAAAAGTTGCGGAAAGTTATAAAGAAGGTTTTGGTGAGAGAATCACCTCGGGGGAAGAAGAACTAAGAAATAATTTAAGATTTAGTGATTTAAATTTTGTGGAAATTAATATCTAGTAAACTATAGTGTTTTTAGCATGAAATAAAAAAAAATCACGATTACAACATTCCAAAATTTCATTAAATTTGTGGCAAATTTAAGAATTTTAACGCGAGTTTAAAGGTCGATTTTACGTCAACGTGGTTGGGTCCTAAAAATGGATGAGTATATTGAGAAGTTACTGAATGGCATTAAAAAAATACTGAAGGAGGAGTTTAGACTAAATATAAACCAAAGCAAGACAAAAGTGATGAAATGCAGCATAAATTATACCAATAATCTTATATATATATATATTTATCAATCTTGTTTCATGGATCCCTGCTGAGGAAGGACCTCTGGGATGTGAAACATGTTATGGTTAATACTCATATCTACAATATGAATCATAATCATAGTAAAAACAATTTTACGTTCCAAAGACAAATAAAGAGAATAACAATAAAAATTAATTTTTACAACTGAATTTTGCAAAAGTCATATTCAATACAATTAATTAATTTGTTAAAATTCTTGAATGGAGTAGGAGTTGCCAATAAGATAATCTCTCAGATTTTCTTTAAATATATCTTTATTATCTGCAAACTGTTTTATACTCTTGGGAGGTTTATTAAACAGATATAACCCAGCATAATTAACTCCTCTTTTTACTAATGATAGAGATGTTTGTGTTTTGTGCAAGTTATTTCTGTTTCTTGTATTGAAATTGTGTACCTGTGAATTAGAAGTAAACAGGTTACAATGATCTATGACAAAGCATATGACAGAATATATATACTGAGAAGTCATTATAAGAATATTGTGTTTTTTAAAAAAGTGGTCTGCAAGATGTTCTTGGTTTTACCCTACACAACATCCTAATGGCTCGTTTCTGTGCTATGAAAACTTTTTTACTTTGTGAAGAGTTTCCCCAAAAAAATATGCCATATGACATCACTGAATTAAAATATGAGGAGTATACCTGTTTCGTTAATTCTAGATCTGCTGTTAGAGAAAGTGTTCATATTGCAAAGGTGGCACTACTTAACTTCTTCAGTAGTGAAGTGATATGTTCGTGCCAACAGAGTTTTTCATCTATTTTAATACAAATGAATTTTATGCTATTTGTTCCTAATATTGTGTTATTTTTATAGCGTACTTGTAAATCTGGCTGTGCATAATTTTTTGTTTATTCCTAATATAATGTGTTTTTTTTTTTAAATTTAATTTTAATGAATTTGCCTTAAACCAGTTTGCCACTTCACTAAGTACTTCATTTACATTAAATTCTAGATTGCTGTTTTTCTCACAGTCAGGTTAATGTCATCTGCAAGTAAAACACTCTTCACTTTGTCAGATAAGTTTCCAGGAAGGTCATTGAAGTACAACAAAAAGAGGAGTCCTAAATCAGAACCTTGTGGAATTCCATGTTTTATTTTCTCCCAGTCTGATGAAGCATCTTTACTTATTTTAGAATAAAAAATTGAAACTTTTTGCATTCGACTTTCCATGTATGATTTAAACCATTTACCTGCGGTTCCATAAATACCATAGTATTCCATTTTCTTCAAAAGTAATTCATTATTTACACAGTCAAATGCTTTTGCAAGATCACAAAATATTCCTACAGGGCTCATTTTATTATTCAGTTCCTCAAATGTGTTATTTAAAAATGAATATAAATAGATGATCCTTTTTGGAACCCAAACTGTGATTTAGTGAGGATATTATTTTGCGTAACATGTTTTATTACTCTACAGTACATGACTTTTTCAAAAATCTTTGAGAATCCTGAAAGTAATGAAATGGGACGATAGTTATCTACACATGTTGATTCTCCTTTTTTCAACAACGGTTTTAAAACTGCATATTTTAGTCTATTTGGAAACATACCTTGCATTAAGGATTCATTACAAATTTGGGCAAGTACACGAGTGATACAATCTGAACATCTTTTCAGTAATTTGCTTGAAATATTGTCATAACTAGAAGAATTTTTAGGTTTGAATTGTTTCATGAGTTTACTTATTTATGAGACTGTTACTGGTGGCAATTGCATTTCCACAAATCTATTTGGGAAAGCAGTGTAAAGAAGCCTTAGAGCACTACGTGGGGATTGCTTTTCAATGCCTAATTTCTCTACAACTGAAGTAAAATGTTTGCTAAATATTTCACAAACTTCCCCTATTTCACTGCCATGAACAGATCCATTTTGTTCTGTTTTTATGTCTTTAGAGTGAGATACAGATTTTCCTGTTTCAGTTTTTACTATATTCCATATATTCATCTTATTGCCCGTATTCTCTATTTTCTCTGATATATACCTGTTCTTGGTCTTTTTTATTACATTTGTTAGTATTTTATAATAAGGTTTATTATGAGCTTTCAGTGAATAGTTATTTTATTCTTTTACTTTTAAGTACAGGTCCCTTTTTGTTTTACAATATACTCTAATACCCTTTGTTATCCATCCCTTACTCAATTCATTGTATGGAGTATTGACAACATTGCATTTTTTGAATCTTCCTTCGAAAAGTGTCAGAAATATATTGAGAAAGGAATCAAATTTTTCATTAACACTCTGTGCATTGTACACTTCTGACCATTGTTCATTATTTAAGGAATCTATGAAATGTTTTATATTGTTTTCATTAATATTTCTTCTACATACCCAGCTTTTCTTTATCTGTTTAACAAAGTTTCTGGACTTAATACATAGCAGCTGGGCATCATGATCTAAGATACCATTTATTACTGGGAGTATGTTGTAATTACTGTACTGAGAAATATCCATAAAAAAATTATCAATTGTATTCCTGCTATTATTTTGTATTCTAATAGGGAAATTTACAAGTGCCGTTATAAGACAACATCAAGGCTTTCGTATCTAGCTTCTCATTGCTGTGACTGAGAAAGTCAATATTAAAATATCCACATAAAACTATTTGTTTGCTATTTTGGATCATAGTAGCAAAGACTCCAACTGAGATAAAACCGGTCTAAAATTTCCTGAGGGCGCCCTGTAAATTGCTATTAATATGAGCTCTTCCTTACCATATTCTAGTTTAGTAACACAGCATTCAAAGTGCTGTTCTATACAATACTTACTTACACCTACACTGATGCATTGAATATTATTTTTAACAAAAAATGGCAACTCCCCCTTTCTCCATTTTACATATATAGAAATGAGAACTTAGTTTATAATTTGGGATGGTTTGCTGAGATATTCCTGTGTCAGACAAATGATGTTCAGATATGCACAAAACATCTACATTTAAATTTCTGGAATTTTGAATTTCCTCTATGCATAAGGTAATATCAGTTTTAGTAAATATTCCTCTCGTATTTTGATGGAGAATAGTGGTCTAAACGCTTTGATTCAATGAATTTAAATTGTTTACTTTATTAGTATATACTGGTATGTCAGATGGAATTTCTAATTTCAGTAAGTTTTGATTAGGAGAGACGTTAATTTCTTTTAGACATCTTAATACATTTATTTTATTTACCCTAAAAAAGGCCACGACTTAACACCACTTATAAGAGGAATACCTCTTTCACTCATCTGGCATTCCCTGATCTCATCAGCAATAAGAAGCGAAAGCTTCCTTTTACCTCTGAAATTCAGATGGAGTTCATGGCGAGTATAACTGTCCCTACCAATGCAGGCCACATCTATCAAACCAATGTGTGAATTTGCTGGCTGCAAAAGAACCCTTTCCAACGATGCATTTGTACACCTAATGTTATGCCACATCCAGGGTTTATCATAACGCTCAAGCAAACCCACAAATCCCACATTCGCCTGACATGTGTTCCTGGAAATGTGAGCAATGTCTTCCTCAATAGAATAATTGTGGTCCTTATCAAGACTATTTCCTGGTCCCCCTACAATTACAATACAATACTCCTTTGAGAAATCTTTCCATAAGTCTTCCACATTTGCCACAGTAGTTCTAAGATCTGCATTTGGTTTGAAAATACTGCAGACTTAATAATCTGGCCCCAAGTCAGACTGAACCATCTTACTGATTCCTCTCCCATGACTGCTTCCAAGTAAAAGTACTTTCCTACAATTAGATACCCCTTGAAAAGTTATCCCTTTTACTTTACAAGATCCCAGATCGTTCAGTCCAACTTGACGGTCCTCAAAGTCACCATCTAAATCCTCCAATGGCCGAAACACTTTGGATGTCTCCAGCTGGAAACCGTCAGACAGATAGCGTCTCCTACCTCTCCTGCCATAGCTGACTTCCCTCCACTCACTGTTCTGCCTAAGCCTAAGAACAGAGTTTTCCGCCTTCAGGGCCTTTAAATCCCTCTCTGCAGATGCCAGATTTGTCTGGAGATTCAGAATCTGCTGCTCCTGATCCTTAATTCTGCAGGAGTGACAGATCCAGTCAATACTGACACAAGAGTCACTGTTAGTAACATCGCTGCAACCCCAGTGAAACCAGCGCCCGCAGTCCTGGCACGTCACTCCTTATCATACTGGTCTTCGGCAATTTCCACACTTGGGGGATAGTATCCATTATGATACTTTCAGAAAAACTTAATAACTCAGGAGAATAAAAACTCTAAAACGTTTACTTTTAATTAACTAGGCCTACTTGTGTTTCAGTTGCCAAAGAAAAGTAAAAGTAGAATTCTAAGAAAAATGCTAAACAAATACTATGTAAATCACTCTAAACTTTTCTGAAATGAGAATTAAAACACTTATCAACTACAAGACTTACATCGAAAACAAACAAATGGTATCAAAAGAACTTTTTAAACAATTACAATGAAATTTGACACCCTAGAACTCTGACTTAACCTCAAATATAAACAAATAAAATTTATTTACACTGTACAGATTTTCTATTTAAAAAAATGGTTGACTATCACATAATAAGTTTACAATTTACTGAAAAACAAAACTAATGCAGTCAAAACATACTTGGTATGAAATTCTGTTATGGTAAAACAAGAATATTAATACTACACGTTAAACACGGATGTAAACAAAAACCATGGAACACTGAATCTACAATTTACGGATTTAAGGCATATGGAAAAGAAGTGACAATGGCGGGAGCATTTTGCAGTAGCTGCAATAAAACATGCAGAAGTAATGAAATTACGGTAAATTGTGGTTTTGGTTGTGGCAATAAATTTCATTCGCAATGCTTAAACATTTCAAGTAATGAATCCCGGATGGTAAATGCTGCAAAAAATGGTAAAATAAGGTTTTGTTGTGATGACTGTATTGTGAGGTCAGGTATCGAAAACTCTACATTGTTTACAAATAAAAAGACGATAAATCTGGAAAACAGTAAGTTGGAAAATGTTACAGGTGCAACAGAAATAAAGGAAAATATTAAGAAAACCACTCAAACAATTAAAGAAAAGTACAAAGATGAAATTAAGTGTGCTCCGTCGTCATGT
Source organism: Vandiemenella viatica (assembly GCA_031002005.1). Taxonomy (NCBI): domain Eukaryota; kingdom Metazoa; phylum Arthropoda; class Insecta; order Orthoptera; family Morabidae; genus Vandiemenella; species Vandiemenella viatica. The sequence continues at coordinate 263,671,143 of JARYHS010013630.1, forward strand.
AGTGTAAACAAAAAGTGTGCTTTAAGTGAAGAGACAAAAACGAACATCAGCGAGAGTGAACTGAAAAACAGGAACGACAGAACAACAGAAGAAAAGCAGACAACAGCAAACAGAAGTAAAATCGCAGGTGTTCAGGAACTCAAGTGTCTACAGTCACAAATAAATGAGAAGAAAAAAGTGCTTCTACTGTCTGACAGTCAAGGGAGGTACTGTGCCAACTTTTTAATCTCTCTTCTTGGGGATGGTTATCAAATAGAAAGTGTAATGAAGCCAAATGCGACAATTACAGAAGTTATCAGCAATATTGATGATTGGACATGTAGTTATGGACTAAAAGACACTGTTATAGTGATGGGGGGAAAAAACGATATTGATATAGGCTATAATAATGACATTTTCAAGAATATAGCAGGTAAACTGATAGATGTAAATAAAAAGACAAATGTCATCTTAAATCCAGTGCCATATAGATATGACAAAACAAATATGAACAGTCTAATTAGGAGTTTTAATGATAAGATGCTAAAAGAAATTAATAGTTCAAGTATTGATAAGAAAAGGTTAAGCTTAAACTTTGAAATAGAAAGGTTATGCCGATACCATTACACCAGACATGGTCTACATTTAAATTATAATGGAAAAATGAAAATATGTGTTAGAATGGTAGATATAGTAAAAAATTCTGAAACTCAAAGTAAAAATCACATAAAGGTTCAAAAGAAGTTAACTTTCATGGACAAGTGGTTGCTAAGCAGTAAAAATGTTGGGGATGACAAGAAAGAAAAAAACACATACAAAGAAACTAACAATAAAATTAAAAGTAGAATCACATTCCTAGACAAATGGTTAATGAAAAATAATACAGCCAAGAACAAAACAGAGTGAAAAACAAGTAATTTTTTAGGGAAAGTAACTCAACATCAGACAATATTATAGTGGAGGAACAAAAGTATTCTATAGGAAAACATGAGATTAGCAAGAATGAAAATAGAAAATATAAAATCATACATCAAAATGTACAGTATATCAGAAGCAAAACAAATGAGCTAGAATTATTGATAGAAGAAACAAGTCCAAACATAATAATACTCACTGAACATGCATTAAAAAATGAATTAATTCCAGGACTGCACATTGAAGGGTATACTGTGGGAAATAGCTACAGTAGGGAAATGTATAAAGTAGGAGGAATCTTAATTTTAGTAAAACATGAACTAGATTTTAAATTAGTAAATATAAATTCACAATTATTGTGTGAAAAAGATTTTGAAATGTGTGGTATTTCAATCTGTATAAAAAGCAAAATTTTGGCTGTAGTGGGTTTATGCAGAGCAGGAAACATTGAAATATTTTATAAAAACATATACAAAGTGCTAGAGTCATTGTGTAGTAGTTATGACCATGTAATTCTAATGGGAGATTTTAATATTGATTTATTAAAGTGCAATAAGATGTCAAAAGAACTTGAAGACATTTGTAGCTGTTTAGGACTTAAGATCTGTATAAAAAGCCCTACAAGGGAAACTGGAACTTCAAAAACAGCAATAGATAATGTAATAACTAACTACCCAGAGGATGAATATGCAACAAAAGTAATACACACATCAATATCAGATCACTATGGGCAAGAAATTAGTATAAAACAAGAAGCAAAACATGAGGAAACGTGGCTCCGTGAAGAATATTGACCCTATACTAAACAAAATATTGAATTGTTTAAAAACCTTTTAATGAGAGAAACATGGACTGAAACAGTCAATTCTTACACAACAGATGAAAAATATGACTCATTCATAAACTTAGTTAATTATTACAAAGACATAGCTCTCCCGGTAAAAAACAAGAAGCAATCAAAGAATAAAACAACACACAATAAATGGGATACAGAAGACATTATACAACACAAGGACCATATAAAATGGGTTAGTAGATTGTGTAGGGAAGGGTATCCATCACTGAAAAAATATCTGAAAAAGTGTAAAAATGAATTAAAAAATATGATTAACAAGGAAAAATCAGATAACATTCAAAACATACTACACAGAAGTAGCAATAAGCAAAGAGCATTATGGAAAATTATTAATGGGGAGAGGGGGAAAAATTAGATTATGAACCAGGATAAAAGCATTGAACAGATTGTGTACAATGAGGCTGTAGTACATGATTCTAGGCAAATTGCATTTACATTAAATGAACATTATATAAATATAGCAGACTAACAGTCACAGTAGCAAGTCAAAAGACAATGATTTAGCAGGCATTAAGGTGAACACAGTTTCAGTATTCCTTAGACCAACAACAGAAAAAGAAATAAGTAAAATTATAAAGTCCTTAAAGACTAAAACGTCCATGGGAACTGATGAGATATCTAATATGCTTATAAAAGAATGCAATAGCTATCTCTTAAAACCATTAGTACACATAATAAATCATTCATTTACAAGTGGAACATTTCCAGATTCCTTAAAGATTTCTAAAGTTATACCTATTTTCAAGAAAGGGGAAAGGTCAGATGTAAACAATTATAGACCGTTGTCACTAATATCTAGTATATCAAAAAAATTTGAGAAAGCAATGGAACAGAGGCTTATTGACTTCCTAAACAAGCACAACACAATTACTGATTCTCAACATGGTTATAGGAAATACAGGTCTACAGAAATAGCAGTCACAATGTTTGTAGATTCGGTAAAGAAATCCCTGGATGATGGAGAGTATACAACAGCAGTACTTATAGATCTATCAAAAGCCTTTGACACAGTCAATCATCAGATGTTACTTAACAAACTAGAAAATGCGGAATAAGGGGTAAGGCCTATAAATGGATAGAATCATATCTGTCAAATAGAAAACAATTTACGATCATAAAAAGCAACACAGACTTTAAAAATCTAACATCAAACACCCTCACTATAAAAGCAGGAGTACCACAGGGCTCTGTGCTGGGGCTTCTGTTGTTCATCCTATACATAAATGATATCCCAAGACTAATAGGGGAGAATGATTCAATGGTTCTTTATGTAGATGATGCAACTGTGAAGATGTCAAACATCAAACTATGTAATCTAGAAACAATCCTTAATCTTACTTCCAGAGACTAGCAAAATGGTTAGAAGATAATTATCTTGTAATCAACTTAAACAAAACCCAAATGATATCATTTCAGTCGAAAAGAACAAGGTACTCTGTAAATTTAAACATAAGCAGTGAGCAAATAAAGGAGACAGAATCAGCTAACTTGCTGGGGATTCAAATAGACAAATTCATGAATTGGGAAAAACAGGTGGATCAATGCTGTAAGAAACTAACCCCTACTGTATTTATGGTCAGTTACCTCCGAGAATTCTGTAGCAGGGATATTCTGATGACTATCTATTACTCCCTTTTGAAAGCCAACTGAAATATGGTATATCAGCGTGGGGAAGGCCCACAGAAAATAATGTAATGAGAATATTAAAAATACAAAAACATATGATTAGAACAATACTAAAAGAAAAAAGAATGGTTTCATGTAGAAAATATTTTGTATATTTGAAGATTCTAACATTTCCCTGTATATACATATATAAGACTATACTGCTCTCACTCACAAAGAAGGTTGTTAAAAAGAATGAGCAAGTGCACGAATATGAAACACATAATAAAATTAATTTCAATTTACACGCACACAACACAAATTTTTTTTGAAAAATATCCTTCCTATTCGGGAGCCCAACTGTTCAATAAGCTTCCGACAGATATAAGATTAATTAGTAACAAGGGAGAACAGTTCAAATATAAGCTTAAAGAGTATTTATGTGATAAAGCCATCTACTCAATCAAAGAGTATTTAACTGATGAATGAGGGAAGGAAAGGCAGAATAAAAAATTGTTTGTAGTAGTAGTTTGTACTTATATAGGATATTACAGCACATATTTGTCAATAACATGTAAAAAAAAAAGTATTAAACGATTTATAGTTAACTTAAGGCATAAAATTGTTAATTAAGATAAGAATAATATTGAATATACTGTACCTTGACTTGTCCTAATTCATTATACAAGTTGTATGTAAATGATGTATAGGACCAAATAAAATGAATGAATGAATGAATCACTGATAATACGAATATCAAAAACTAATTTAAACGATATTAACGCTCTACAACAAAAATCTGATCTTAAACCTAGCGTTAAAAAATGAAAACAAACACAGAAAAGAAACACCGAACAGATCACAGCACTAAAACACAAATAATTTTTTTTTTGCACTAATAAAAACACTCACGAACACTCACAGTAGAAGAATGTATTTGAAATTAGGACTTGAAATTACTATTATAATAAAAACTAACTATTAACTATATTTGTTTATAATTTAAACTAGCAACAAAAACCCGTCAAAAATTACGGGTTTGACGAAGTGTTCTGGCAATTAATTTCTTTTAGTTGCTTACCTAAACAGAATTGTTATAAAATAAAGCTCAACGTGCTGTAATTTCTCGTTCCTTGTGATGTAGCAAAAAGTTTCAGTTGTTAACTTGGTCCAGGTTTCATTTGAGTCTAACCACAATCTTCGCTAATATTGCCGCTAGAAAATCAAAGCTTCAATCACTTGCAAATTAATATATTCCCTGTATCGCAGCGGTTCCCAACCTATGGGGTCGCGACCCACTGGTGGGGTCGCGGCGGGTGTTTTGGTGGGTCGCGAAACAATCGTCCGTTTTGCCCCAAAAATATATCTTTTATTTCATCTATTTAAAAAATATAACACGATATTTTGCAAGTGCGGTAATCATGAAAGCTATTAGCTTAAATTAAAACTCTGTGAGAAAAAAAGTTTTCTTAAATAGTCAGCCGGTGTTATGCAATAACTTCGTTGTGAGATACAACAGCGGGAGTAATAGCTCATTCCTTATGGCAACCCCTGAACACCTCATCTCCCACCCCGCTCTAAGGTGGAGATGTGCGCGCATACCACAGGCAGTTTTACTTCTCTGATTGTCATTTTCTTGTTTATGCTTGAATCGAAACCAAAGTCTTTGATGCAAACAGTCTTTCTTTTGTGAAGTGGTTTTTTGCGTTTTGTTTTGATTGAGAGTAGATTTAATGTGATTATGGAAAGTTTGTTGAGGACTGGATCGTGCCGTAAAAGAGAGTATCCAACCAAGTATTTGTAATTACAATGCAGGCAGCAAGAAAAAGCAAAAGACGTATCTGCGAAAGTATAATCCGGATTATTGAAATACAGATTTGTGTTTTCGGGTACTGAAGAGGAGCCAATACCTCAGTGCGTGATTTGTTGTGAAAATTTGTCCAATGAAAACATGAAGCCATCAAACTTACAAGGCATTTGTCAACCAAGCATCCTGAACACAGATAAGCCTCTTGAACTCTTTCAAAATAAAAAAGACATTATCTTTCGACCAAATCTACAATGGAAAAGTCAGTGTCAGGCCAACAAACAGTCTACCATAGCGTCTTACCAATTATCCTTGTTAACAGCAAAGCAGGAAAATGCGACTGGTGCCAAGTCATATCTACACCTACAAATCCCATTTTAGTGGTTGACTGGTAAGTTTACCATTGTGTTTTCCGGCTCCCAGTCTTCCATATTTTCATACATTTGGGTGAAGTAAAACACAATGATAAACCTACCAATTAACCACTAAAATCGGGTGCAGGTGGTTTCCACTAAAAAGCGACTTGGCAGACCAGTTGCATTTTAGTATGCTGCTCGAGTTACTTCTAATCGTGGAATTTCAGCAGTCAACTTGATGAGGTGATGGTCTGTGCAGTCGCCTCCCGGTCTATGATATGTTTGTTGTTTTATGTATTAGCAGTTCTTGTTTTTGTTGATAGTACATCCTTTGTACGAAAATTTGCCTTTTCTTAGGATAGGATAGTCGATAGCGTATCGAGGTCATAGAACAGTTCCCATTCTGATATTAGATAGACTCTCATATTAGGTGGGTGCGAAAATATTTTTTTACTTAAAAGTGGGTCGTGTAACAATAAAGGTTGGGAACCGCTGCTGTATCGTATTTCAATGTCATCATGAATTGCGATATAAACTTGATTCAAATTCTTCAAGCGTTCTGATATCTTTATTTTTTATTATCTTTGATGAAGATCGATGTTTTGACGGATGACATAGCTTACATGCTGTTGAAATGTAAACGAAGGATGCTAAAAATAAATCATAACAACTTATGTTATGCCACGTAATATTAGTTTTAACTGTGGTTTAGCCCACATAGATCGCTAATAATTTGGAACTTCTATCATTCAAACCAAGTAATGATTTCAGTAAAAAAAATCAAGTGATAATTAGTATGCCAATTTAAACAAAACCATACTTTTCTTTCAGTGTTCTGGCAAATCATTTCTTAGCAATTGCTTAAATAAACACAAAAAATAAATCATAATGTAATTCCCCAAAATTTTTCTGTTGCTATCCTGGTCCAGGTTGCATTTCAATCTAACCACAGACAGTTCAATCATTACCGTAGCGCCACAATGCGATAATGAATTCTTGTAGAACTCGACGAAACAAATCGAAAATAAAGAATAAAATTTATTGATATCTTTCTTGGTTTTTCAGATATGGCTCGTTAAAAATCAGTTATAGGTATAGTTCCTCGTGCTTATGGTAACATTTCTTCTGGTCCAGGCCGTGTTTTGAACCTAACAACAACCACCAAGAAGAAAATAAATCACCTATAGTGCATTTCCACCGTGTAGATAAAGTGGTTTTGGTAATTTGTTTTCTCCTGGTCCAGGCCAAATCTCACCCAAACCTACAATACAATATCTCAAGAACTAAGCGAAATACGAAAAGAAAATATATTCTTTGTTTTCGATTTTTCTCTTCGAGTTATATGCGATATCATCACCAAATTTGGCAATGGCGAAATTTTTCTGCTGATCCAGGCCGCATTTCAACCTAACCACGTCAATTTTCAGATATAATATGTCGAGAATTAAGTGAAATTTTATTCTCTACTTTCAATTTTTTTCGTCGAGGTACATAAGAACCCATCATCAAATTGCGGCTTCACGGTTATCGTAGAATCCCCTAACCGCATACAGCACTGCGCTAAACATGCCGCCACATAAACAATACTTCGAATACACGCATATTAATACATGTACTTATCACATTTTAGTGGCAATAGTTCATCGCGATGTAAACTAAATAAAAAATCTTCAAGGATGTTTACATCTGCCTTTCTCGTTATACATTATTCAGATCAGTATTACAATTACATACCACTAAAATATGTCATCAGTAAAAGCAAAGGAAATTAAAAATAAAATGAACAACTTACGTCTTGCCAGGTAATATTAGATTAGAGCTAAGTAATACTCTATCCAAACTTTTCGCACTGATGCTCGAAATACGAAGCTTTTATCTTACATATCTATGGTAAGGAAACCTTCTATACATCAAAAGAATATTACGTTAATATAAGCATCTAATGATTGATATGGCGATTTTAACGCAATACATACTGTTATTTCAGTGTTCTGTGAGTTAATTTATTCTCTGGTGCTTGGAAATGTTATTAAATATCGCGCATTCCCACGAATAATATGGTAAAGCGTGAAGTCATAGCGCAACGTCATAGACTAACGTCATGTCGTGACATGACGTCATACCGCTACATCTAGCGTATTATACCAATAGATACACACGTTCGCGCGGTACGTGCTTCCACTATATTCCAAAGATTTTCTCAGTGTCCCTATATTTCACTCTGCAGCCTCCACTACCTAGCGCAGAACACTGGTGTTTGTGTGACGTAGTAGCATGGAATTTTCCATCGTATACAACGTTGTCCAAATGGCGGTAGCTGTGATGGTATGGGAGATATGGTGTTTGAAAGTGGTCGATTTGGAAGATTTTCGACCAGAGACATGTGTGTCCTTATATTTCTCTTTGCCGTGACAACTACATAGCGCAGACCATTGGTGTTTCTTTTGATAGCAGTATCGAGTCTCCCATCATGCAGTATGGTGGTTACATGTCGGTAGCTAGAGGGGTGTGGGAGATATGGAGGTTGAAAGTAATCGACCTAGGCCGTTTTCCTTTTTCTACCAAAGACGTGTATGTCCCTATATTTCACCTTGCAGCCAGAACTACCAAGCGCAGACAACTGGCGTTTGTTTGTGGCAGTAGCCCGAAGTCTTAGATCGTACACTATGGTGATTGCATGTCAATAGCTGCAGTGGTGTTGTAGATATAGTGGTTGAAAGTGGTCGACCTGATCTAAAATTAGAGATGTGTTTCATTCTATTTCACTCCGCAGCCAAAACTACCTAGCGTAATCCACTGCTGTTTGTGGGTGATAGTTGCCTTAAGTCTCCAAATGTGCACCGTGGTGGTTACATGTCGGTTGCTTTGCGGATGTGAGAGATATGGTGGTTGAAAGTGGTCGACGAAGGCAATTTTCATATTTCGACAAAAGACATGTGTGTCTCTGTAAGTCACTTTCCAGCCACAACTATCTAGCATGTGGTAGTAGCCTCAAGTATAAAATCATGCACTGTGGTGGTTGTATGTGGGTAGCTGTGGGGGTGTGTGAGATAAGAAGGTTGAAAGTAGTCGACCTAGGGAATTTTCTTATTTCGACCGAAATAAATGAATTCTGCCACTTGGGAATTAAAATTACTTATGATGGCCGAAGCAGGAAAGATGATAAAAGCACCGTAGCAATAGCAAAAAGAGCCTTCATGAAAAAGAAGAATCTTTTAGTTTCAAATATTGATCTACCACTTAGCAAGAACTTCTTAAAACCATATATGTGGAGCACAGCACTTTATGGTAGCGAAGAAGGAAAATTGAAGCATTTGAAATGTGAAAATTATGTGAACAGATACATAAAGTACGAAATGGACGAGTTTTGGAAATGATTGGTGAGATAAGACGTTTGTGGAAGAGGCTTACAGAAAGAAGAGACAAGATGGTAGGTCATATTTTGAGACATGTAGGACTGGTTAATTTGTTGAGGGGGAGGGGGGAAAGTCGAAGGTAATAACTGTAGAGGACGGCAGAGATTAGAATATATGAAGCAGACATTCGAGGACGTAGTGTGTAAGGGGAATATTGAGATGAAGTGGTTAGCGCAGGATCGAGGGATGGAGGATTACATCAAACCAGTCGAAAGACTAATGAAAGAAAATAAAAAGGGTAAGGAGCTTCACACATGAGGTAGCGCAGGGCACGACGGTACCTAACGGGTTGGATGTATTCCTGATAAAGGATAATAATAATTTTGTGGTGTCTCAAGTAACAGCAGGAATAAGTGATCATGAATCAGATCTGATAGATATTAGAGGGTTCAGTAAACCAGTGGCCAATATTGAAGGTGATAAAAAGTACAGTTATAAAGAGGCGCGTATTTCAGATCAGAAGAGATATTTCAGTATATGGTAGGAAAGCAAAGTCGAAATGGGAACAGATCGATGAGATAGCAAAAATGAGAGAAGAAATGTGTATACTAAAAAAAAGTAGTATGGAACCTATATATTATAATAGCGAAGTTACGGGGCTAAAGATGCTGGTAAAAAGTTAACTCAACAGATTTAAGGAATAGGAAATGAACAGAAAAAACTTTTTAAAAAATTAACAAGGAATTAATGGCACCAAAGACGAAAGGCGATAGGTTGACGAAGAATATTTTTGAAGCAGGGGACCGCTGAATGATGCATGGAAATTTCTGCAGCTACGTTAGGAAACTAAGGGACAAGTAAGGTAGTCAGGCAATTGGTACAATTAGAAATGGGCTTGGAAGTCAGGAAGTAATGTTTGACATAAAATTTATCAGTGTTAGTTAGAAACAAAGAGTGTTATGAAAGGTTCCTGCTTCTATCTTCGAGATTTAAAATGTGGAACCGCTAATTCACAATGCAGACGGATTTGTATATTTATTTACTGTTATTAATTATTATTATTATTACTAAAACTGTTGCTACTGCGATCAAGTTTAGCTTACTTTCTAAATACGTTATGGTGTAAACAAAATTATGGTGTTAATATTCCGAACCATTTAATAGCTTATCTGTATTTCCTGACTTAGTTTACCATTAGAGTTCTTTCGTAAATGATCTTTCAACTTACCCTCAACCTTTGCGTGTATTTGTACACATAGTTCTATAACGCTGTAGCGCTAGAAAATGTAACTATTCCATTAAAGCTCTCTTGTTGGTTTTCCGTGCGTAATTTAGGGATTCTTTTCCGGATTCTTCATATAACTGCGTTTGCTAGCGAATTGCCAATTGTTAATTCGAGGAAAAAAAATACACAATGGTTATCAAAATTATGAAAAAAGTTTTATCATTCCTCTATAATCAATATATTTGGTTATTTCAATAATTATTATTACTAAAATGGTGATATTCGCGGTTATTGTAACTGTAGAACTGTGAACTTTGCCTGTAAGCGTCTGCGAGTTTCTTACTGCACGGGCTCATTTTTTTCAGTCTTGGGTAAGGTGCTCGGTATGAGAGGTCTATTTTGTCATGAATTTAGTGTACCACCTACCAGTTATGCTGTCCCATGCGGTATTCGTGTCTAGAACGAAGCATAATCGAAAGGCGAGGGGTCTCGCGAATTCTGTCCCCGACTGTTATCATTCGTCTCACCATTCCGAAGTAACATCCAGATCACGTTGAATTCCTAAGCAATCGACCAAATTCCTTATTTCCCTGTAGATGACCGCATCATCAGCGAACAATGTCAAACTACTATTCACTTTGTCTCCGAGATCGTTTATAAAAATTAAGAGAAGAAGTGACCCCATTACACTTCCTTGAGGTACACACGATGTAATATCTACATTAAAAGAGCTTTCTCCTTCAACGACAGTATACTGCGACAGACCAGTCAGAAAATCCTTCTCGTACATACAACCAAAATTTCTTTGGGTGTTCTGAGAGTCTCTTAGAGAGAGCTTGCAACTGAAATCGTTAAAGGCCTCACGCATCCCATTTTTCACACGTCCTCTTAACTCAGCTAAGATTTCTAAGTCACAACGACACGTCTTTTTTCTTGAGCGTGCGTGTATCCTCCTTTGTTTTTTAGTAATCTTTTGACTTCATATGTGTACCACAGTGGATCATTGTCCTCCTTTAGTTTAATGTCCGTTTCGGTATATGTATTTCTACATCTTCCGTGCCTATATGTATCAATCAATGCCACAGCTCTTCAACGGTATCTCTTGTTAAATTGAAGCTAAGGTAATTATTCTTCAGGTAAGTTCCAAAACACTCCTTTGAGGTTTCAACCCTATGGCGAAGATAGAGAAATCTGTAGTATATAACATCACAGAAACGTCGTAATCTCTGGTTAAACCATTCAATATGGCTCTCAACTAGAAGTCCAAAATCATATCTGTCTACGATGCAGTAGATGGTTACCACTGCTGATATCTTACGGCCATTGACCTCAGAGCTCACTCAGCCAGCTGCCGGAAGGAAGAGAGGATAACCTCCAACCAAAAGCGGCAAGCATCATTGATGCCGATATGCAATCTGTAGTTGGCTTTCCCCATCTGTTCTATGGCATCAAGGATGGTTTGTTCCACATCTCGGATCAGGCCACCCGGAATACACACCGAGTGAATGTTGGAGTTCTTCCTCGAAGAAACCGCCATTTTCTTACATTAGGGCTTCCGACTGCCAGAATCCCCTTCTGCGATTGTTCAGGCCTAGCAAGGGGGAGGGGGAGGGTATGGCACCAACTCACACGATGTCGATTATGGGACAGTCAGCCTCCCACAATATGAGCAACCGGCTTGACACCCGAATAAGTTCAGATTCCTGGCCTTTAAGCATGTTCAACTCTGCCCATGTGCGGCCTCGAAGTCTAGAAGCCATATGCCAGTCATTGAAAGGCAACCGTGGCAGAGCCTCCATTCCCTCAGCCTGGAATGCAGGTGCAATGGTTGATGTGGGAGAATCTGTTAGCGGCATGTCTACCTCAGGGTCCCCAATATCACATCTGTTGCAACTTCTTACGGCATGTTACAGCTGCGTAACTTTCGCGAATACAGTTGCAAGCTGTGTGCTCAGATCAGCCACTTCAGCTTGCGTCTGCATACAACAATCGCAGTCCCTAAACATAATGCTTTTTGAAAAAAAAAGAAAAAATAATAACTCGAACAGTGAAGAGTTACTGCTACACAGTACACTGATCTCGTGCGGTAAACACAAACGGCAATATAATGCGAAACTGGAGTGTTGTTCTTATTGGTCACTGCTGCTAATGATGAACACAGGCTACAAATCTACAGTACTCTGCTACTGCTCTCTATAGTCACTCGACAACTACTGAGGAATACTAACTACAAACAGTAAATATAACACAAAACTACGCTACTGCTCTAACTCCTAACGATGGGCCTCCGCATTCGACGACCCATGCATGTGCCAATGTTAACACCATGACGTCGGCAACTACGACTTAAATGGATACGTGACCATCGTCACTGGCGTTGGCGCAGTGGCAGAGTGTTGCTGGTCTGAAGAATCCCGATACCTTCTTCATCATGCCGATGGAAGGGTACGAATCCGTCGTTTTCCAGGGAGACAGCTTCTCGACACCTATACTGCGGGATGGAGACAAGCTGGTTTTGTCAATTATGCTCTGGGAAACATTCACGTGGGCATCCATGGGTCAAGTGGAGCTCGACAAGGCACCATGACGGCCAATAAGTATCGTACACTGGTTGCAGACCACGTACAACCCTTCATGATGACCATATTCCCCAATGGCAGTGGCATTTTTCAATAATATGTATATAATGCACCATGTCACAAGGTCAGGACTGTAATGGAGTGGTTCGAGGAATACAGTGGCGAGTTGCAATTGATGTGCTGGCTCCCCAGCTCGCCAGAACTGAACCCGATAGAACACATCTGGGATGTGATTGAAGGTGGCGTTAGAGCTCATCGCCCCCCCCCCCCCACAGAATTACGGGAATGTGACATGTGTGTGCAAATGTGGTGCCAATCTCCTCCAGCGATCTACTAAGGCCTCATTGCTTCTATGGCAGGACGCGTCTCCGCTGTTATCCGTGCAAAAGGCGGAGATACTTGCTATTAGGTATTTTGTCATAATGTTATGGCTGTTCAGTGTATTTTAAATAAATTAATAAGTTATTTTGTAAACATTTTCTAGATATTTCAAAATCCAGTTCGACAATTAAACCATCTATTAATTGACTTTCAAACCATAAAGCCCTGTTATTAATTATCCACACTTCAATAGGAACTAGCTGCAAGTGTACTTCTTATAAGGCTCAATGAGTAATGAATAATGAATAATGAGTCAATTAGTTATTTTATAAATTGTCTTAATACCACAAACTGAATACATGTTTACAGTGGACAAGATATGAATGAAAAATATAACATTTCTTGAGTATTGTCCTAAATCAGTTTGAGAGTTGCTTCCCCCATAAAAAGTATTCGTACTTCTCGAAAAAAAAAAGAATGCATAACATGGGTATTAGAACAGGAAGTTATTAATTGCTATATTAAAATACGTTACAAGATGTACTAAAAATATTGAAAAAGGTTATTAGGGAATTTAAAGGTATATGCTACAAACATAAGATTAATGGCTCCAATAATTAAATTAAGACATTATGTGACAGTGTAAAAAATGAAACTGGGAAAAATAATAAAGATAATTATATCAAACAAAATTCAGTAGAATCTAATTTTCTAATTGGTAATAAACATTTGTTGTCTGTTGCTGATAAGTTTTCTACCAATAGCTCAGTAACTTGTAGTAATATAGTAAATACAGGTTTCCAAGAAAAATTTGATGCTATGCATGTAAATTTAGCTACTGTAGGAGAAACAAGAACACGTTATCATGTCTCTTAAGAGCAGATACTCAAGTGGTTATGATGGCATTTCCAGAAAATTAATTAACTTATGCTCAGGGAACTAAGTAAAAAACTACGTTATCTGTTAAATATATCTTTACTTGAGGATACCTTCCCAGAAATGCTTAACTGTGCTGTAATTAAACCATTCTATAAAAAGCGAAATAAGCCAGTTATATCAAATTCCTGTCATATTTCGTTACTAACAGGCTTCTCCAAAAATTTTGAGAAAGCAATGTACCATACATTACACCAACACCTACAAAAATAGAAATATTCTAACTAAATCAAAATTTGGTTTTTAAAAGTAGCACTGTAACATTTTAAGGCTGCGTCATGTGGCTAACGGTTTTCCGAGTGTGGATTTATCAGATGTGGAGTACGTCGGGGTTCTACATTGAGGCCACTATTTTTTTAAATATATGTAAATGATCTACCTTACATTACATCTAAAAACTCAAAATTTGTCCAATTTGCATATGACACAAGTATAGAAATTAAAAATACTCCACATTTCTCTACCGAATATATTTCAAATTATATCTTTGACCATAGTAATAAATGGTTTATGGCTAATAGCTAGACTTTATAATAAATCTCAATATGAGCAACTCTGTACATTACACAGATTAACACGAAACATAGACATAAAATTTGAAAACTAGTCCATTCAAGAGGTAGAGTGTGTGAAACTTTTAGGTTTGCATATTGTCATAATTTAAATTCGAGGGTGCAAGTCTCTTACTGAAGCGATTGTGTAAAACCACATTTGAAATTCGTACAGTTACAACAATAGGTGACTCCCATATGAGGAAACTATTTTATTTCTTATATCACTGCTTAATGTCATGTGCAATAATATTCTGGGGCAATTCTACTTGTAGGGACAAAGTATTCAGGGCCCAAAAGGGAGTAATAAGATTAATATATGGGGTTAGCAGCAGAACTTCATACAGTGAGCTGTTCGACATGTTAAGGATATTAACGTTGGTGGCCGAGTATATATACACATATCAGTGTCGTTTGAAGTCACAAATTATAATTTGTTTGAAACAAATAGTAAAATACACAATTATGGCACTGGAAGTAAAAATGATGTTAACAATGCTTACAAGTCATTGTCATTTGTTAAAAACAGGGATCCGATATTCAGGGATGCATTTCTTCAATAAGCTCCTAACAACACTAGTATGTTGTATGTTCAAGCTTTTGCAATACCTGAATGCTTCTATATTATTTGGTTGTGAATGAACACGGCCGCCACTTCCATATGGGAAGAAATAAAATGATAATATCCACCGAAGGAGCCAAACACTACTGAATGAGAAGACCGGCGATAAAGTTCACTTTGGTTTTTCACGAAACTACTATAAAAATATTCCCCAAATGTACCACCGGAAATTACTCTTCGCATTTGACTGACATATGCACGTATAAGGACTTCTGTTCCGTCGATTACAGACTCTAGCTACATACTTCTGATCCAATCGACAGTGCCACACAATGGTCAACCAGAATTTCTTTTAACACTTTAAAATTCTCAAACTTGCCCAAATATAGTCCGAAATGAGTGTGCGACGCACAGAAATAATAATAATAAAAAAGTTTCTACACTTCTAAGATAGTTTCAAATGATATAGACTTTTTCTACCGAATTTTTCTCAACTAAAATGAAGCTGACTTATGCAACAATTTCATGTGACGAAATGATAGGAACTCTACAACCCAGAGTGCGTATCAGCTATGCCAACCTGTTTCCGAAACTCGCTGTATCACCAAAACAATGAACAATAGTGAAATCTATTTTAATAATACTACAAATTACATAATTGATTCAGAACAAATCTCTTAATTTAGTACGTCAAACAATGCCTAAACTAGTTTGTTCTCAAATCTCTTGTAAGGAACTATGTTAATGAACTGTCCAGTCAGCGAGTTTCCCGATTAGTTTGCTCTTTGCGCTTATCTTCCACCTTCTGAAAACTTCTTACAAACTCGTCAAAAAATTAAAGTAATAAATATGAAAACCCAAAGTTACTCTAAAATTTCTTATACCCAGATTTCAACAATGCAGATCCGCTGTAATTGGCTTTACCATGTATAAAGCCCTCTATCCGAAATTGCTGTCTCGCCTCAAAGGGTCGCGATAAACAAATAAGTATTTCAAAGTATTTCGGTAACGTTAAGAAGTAAGAAATATGGCAAGGGGTCAGTCGCCACATGACATCTGTAGTGATGGGGTGAGTCTCAGTATGTGCAAATCTGATCCCACTAACCCATGTCCACCTCTAAACATGATGAAGGTTTATGTGGTAATATTTTAAAGTGTATTCTACATCTACACCTACATATATACTCTACAATTCACAAAATTGTGGGTGGCAGAGGGTGCTCAGCACCAAAGCTAATCTCATTGCATTCCAATCCCTAATGGTACGAGGGAAAACGAATTCATATAAGAATCAGTCCGGCAACTTATTTCTCTAATTTTATCTTTCCTGTCCTTCCGACTCAAATAGGTTGG
Organism: Vandiemenella viatica; assembly: GCA_031002005.1. Classification (NCBI taxonomy): domain Eukaryota; kingdom Metazoa; phylum Arthropoda; class Insecta; order Orthoptera; family Morabidae; genus Vandiemenella; species Vandiemenella viatica. The sequence continues at coordinate 263,687,544 of JARYHS010013630.1, forward strand.
TGGAAGAAGTATTTCACTACACTCGAAAGTGAAAGTGGGAGTACGCATGTTTACCAATAAGTTTAAACGAAACGTGTGTCGTCTATCTACCATGTTAATCATGTTTATTTGTTCGTCACGTGCGTCCTTTCTTCATCAGTGGTGAAAGGTGGATTTACTCTCACAATTCTTCCTTATTTTCAATAAATAACAATATTTTCGCTGTGATTATGTTTGAATGAAAGGAAGATGGTGTTATTTTACTGGGCAATATGTGCTCTTCTACTCCCACTCTGTCTATTCAATTTTTTACAGGTAAAGAAGGAATTAACCAGATAATATCAGTATTGTTCCATGATTGTGCCCTATCTGTTTCCGCACCAATCTGAAATCACCTGTGGTAATAAAATAATCTCTCACTTCCCCTACATATGATATTTTGTAATTTAGTAATGAAGTTAATATTTCCTCTCTACTGGAATAAATGGAAGTATTCATTTATAAAAATATGATTAAAAACCTTGTAGGGTAAATTATGTATGCATTTTAATTTATCAACATTTAAAAAGGTTTGAAATATAGTGTGTGGTAGTAATGCCTTAATATATATTATTAAATTATCTTCCACCTTATATCCAATTAGATCGGTAGATCCATATTTCTGTGTACGTGTAATACTTATGAGTGATCATTAAACATTTATTTTACGTCTGAACAGGGTGTAGCTCAACAAAATTCAGTTACAAAGTCAAAGTTAACGCCAGACTCCAGTCCAGATGCAAAGCCAAAGCCTGAAGCAAAGCTAGATAATGAAGAAGACAACAAACAAAGACAGGGAATATTTGGAGGACATGTACCCGATGCCAGCAAAGCTAGAGATATTCAGACACCTCGCTTCAGTAAGGATACACTGTGAGTAGATCCACGCAGCATGGAGCATCCTAAATTCATACCAAAACCAACAAAATGGAAAACTCAAGCCAAATTCGTTACTAGGACACAAAATTATATAATGAAATTATATTTAATATAAATTGCAATAGAGCTTATGCTCATGTGCAAATTTGATATATATCTCCGAGGATATAAATATGTGGATGTAATCGAGAAAAAAGAAGCTGATGAGTAAATATAATACAAATAATAAAAGAGAAGGGAACCTCCTCTTACCAAAGGTGGCAGCATGATGACATAGAAACATTAAAAACGCGAACATGGAGCATATAGAAATTTTCAGGGTTAAACCATTCTCCAATACTAGAAAAGGGTATGAATAGGATGTGAGTCAGAAAAACTCTCTGGCAACCACCTTTTCCACTTGATGTTCTTCTGAAACATGATTTAACCACTATAAGTTCTAAATATTCCTAGTTCGAGTTTTTACTTTTTCTACAGCTTGCTGCCGTTACCTGTGGTAAGGAATGGATTTCTCTCTCTTTCCTTATTTGAAACATATATAAATGATTTAATTTGGAGCCGAAATTCAAGGGAATTGTCTTTCCCTTCCTCACTAAGAGGAATCATCCTGACCTAAAGTTATGAATAACATATGCCAACGATGAATAATTATTTCTCACCTCCTTAACATATAATCTATATTATTATATTATTTAAAATAGTCCCAAAGACTTAGACATATTGTCAGTAAACAATCATTTTTAAGATCATATTCAAGAAAATGTCTACACTATAAAAATTAAAAAGAAAATTGATCTGGTCCTTTGCCGAAAAGAAGTTTGATGATCCAGATACAAAATAGACCAAAAGTAAAGCAAATACGATTAACCATTACAAATTAATGGAATCCTGTTCCCAAAACGTTTTCAGATGATCAAATGTAAATATGTAAACATTAAATTGGGTCACAAAACCACTATAAGGTAACAAAAACAAACTTTAAATTATGTAACTGGTTGATTTATTTTTCTGTCATCAGTCTTTCGACTGGTTTGATGCAATCTCTTTCTGTTTCATATTTTACAATCATTGTCTACCTCTAAATTTTTTACCTTCGACTATTCAATCCACTGACAAATTAACCAATTCCGCATGTCATAAAATATGACCAACCATCCTGTCTCTCTATTTCTGTAAACTCTTCCACAAACGTCTCTCCTAATCCATCATCTGTAAAACGCGTTCATTTCATACTTTATCTGTCTACTTAATTTTAGCATCCTTTTATTGCACCACATTTTAAATGCTTCAGATTTTCTTCTTTCTGGTAATCCTAATGTCCTCCTTTGCTACCATAAAGTATTGTGCATGAAACATAGAGTTTTAGAAAGTTGTTTCTGAGAGCTAGATCATTATTTGAAATTAAGACAATTTTTATTTTTTAAGAAGGCTCTTTTTATCAGTGCTGTACTGCTATTATTATTCCTGCTTCTGTCTTCAGTTGTAATTTTACTTCCTCAGTAACAGAATTCTCTTACTTCTCCTGTAGCATTTTATCCTATTTTTTATATTTAATCTCCTATTATTCTTATCATTCCTGCTACAATTTATCACTTTTGTCATGCTTTGGTTTATATTTAGTCCAAAATCTTATTTCAGTATTTTGTTGATGCCTTTCAGTAACTTCTCAAGATCCTCAGTCTATTCTGCTAACAGTAAAATGTCATCAGCAAATTGTAGCATACTTATTTTTTCTCCTTTAACACATAAGTCATTTTTAATTTTTTTTTATCACTTCCTTTATTTCTTCATCTGCATACAAATTGAAAATTAATGGGGATAAACTACAACCTTGTATCACACCCTTTTTAACTGATTCATATCTCTCATGATTCTCTGCTTTGATTATAGCCACTTGATTCTTATATAGTTTATAAAGTATTTTTGTATCTCGATATTTTAGGCTTCAAAATTTGAATATTTTGTCACGCCTAACAAAAGCTTTATCTAAATCAACAAATGCCATGAAAGTATTTTCGTTTTTCGTGATCTGTCCTTCAAGTAATAATCTTAAGACCAGAATTGCTTCTCTTGTAACGCGGTTTTTTCTAAACTCAAACTTTTCTTCACCTACTACTTCTGTATATTGTTCTGGTCAGTAATTTTGAAGCATGTGATGTTTGTCTTATAGTTCGGCAATTCTCACATTTCTCTTGTGTTTTCTTCAGAATTGTGGAAATGATATTTTTTATTTAAATCAACTGGAATCTCTCGTGCTTCATAACTGTGTGATATCAAATTGAATAATATTTGGATTCCTTATTCTCCTAGGGAATTCAGAAGTTCTGCTGGAATCTCATCAATTATAACCAGCTTATTTGATTTCAAATCTTTTAAAGTTCTATCAAATTCTTTCCTTAAAACTAAATCACCTTAGTCCACAATGTCAGCATCCTCTTCTTCTCCGGTTAACTGTTGTTTAAATCATCCCCATCATCCAATTTCTCTACATGTTCCCTCCATCCATCAGCTCTATGTTCTGAACTTAAATGAGGTTTCCCATCGGCAGCATTGTTGTTCATACTTCTTAATTTCTCCAAAATTTAGTTTGATCCTCCTATAGGCCATGCCTATCTTATATATAACCACTTTCTTTTCTGTTTCTTCGGACTTTACTCTTGCTTCCTTGTATTTCCTGTTTATTTGATTTCTGAATGTCTGAACTCCTCTTTTCCTGCTTCATGCTTAGCATTTTTGTGCTATCTCCTATGATCCAACAGCTTCAATATTTTTTCTATGATCCTAGATTTTCTGGCGGCTTTTTCTTTTGCTTTGATTATTTCTCTCTTCAAATCATTCCTTTCGTCCACGACTCATTTCAGAATTATTTCGTAGACCCACGTCTACTATCTCTGCAAAATTTGTCTCATAATAGATTGTTTCAATTTCTTCCCTTCCAGTCTGTTCCGCCAGTGTTGCTCTTTTATTCCTTTGAATGTCAACCTACTCTTCATTACTATCATATTTTGATCAGAGTCAATGTCAGCTCCTGCGTGTGCTTTATAGTCTAGAATGTCCTGAATCTCTCTTTGTCCATGATTCTTGAATAGTGTGTTCACCACGACGAGTTTATATTTTTCAAAAAGTCTAACCACATACTTTCTCGCTCGTTTCTTTTACCGAGGCCAAATCTCAGTATAATATTCCCCTGTTTTCCTTCTACTACTATAGCATTCCGATCAAAATTAGATTTTTTCTGGTTACATTTAATCCAAAATGATGCCTTAGTATTTTATTCTTTACATTCAGTAACTTCTCACGTTCCTCCTCTTGTTCTGCTAGTAGGACAGTGTCATTAGCAAATTGACACTGATTTTTTCTTCTTGAACATTTAACATTAAAATTTTTCTTTTACTTTCTTTATTGCTTTCCCTTCATAAAAGTTGAATATTAATGGGAATAGACTACAACTAGGGATTGCAATCCTGCAAAGCGGGATCCCGCAATCCAGCAGGATCCTGCATCATTAGATAGTCTGGTAGATCCCGCACAAAATTAAGCGGATTTTTTACTGTTTTCTATTGTTAGACTAATGTAAATTACATATGGGGATAATTAATTGACGGAAATAAATATTTTCATGCTGTTCTGTGTTCTGTACCTCATTTTAACTGTGGCAAATAATATGAATGAAAAGTTACGTGGCCTGGCTCGGAACCCTCTCCCCCAACGTAGCTTTCCAGCTAACCCAACCCCCCTCCCCTAGACCGAGCCACGTAATTTATGGACGCTCCCTTGCCTATACCCTTGCAGTTGGCATTTGACTCGTGTGAACAAACGTTTGTTTTTGTCAACCTTCGTTACTCGTAAGTAAAGAGATCCACTTTTACATATTCATTAAAACTTACGTTTGTTTGAGTACATGTTTCTATAATCTGAGTTATGTTGCGTATTTAGTACTATTTTCTTACTACATAATAAGTATTTTTTAATGTTATTTGTATTTGCAAATAAAGTAATTGTGAGAACTTTCTGTATTTATGGCTGAAAATTCAATTACTCGTTGATACGAAACTAATGTTATTGTAATTTTAACGATTGCTTACATATTTATTTAGCAGCTATCAAATGGCAATTGTGTATTCTTTGACTTATTCTTGTCTCGACCGCCGCCTCAATGTGTTGAAACACATGTTCTTTGATGATTGCCGCCTTACATATGCCGCTCTGGCTTTCGATTAATCCCTCTTGGAATGATTTGGACAATCACCACAACATTATTTTTGAGTGAATAGTATGGTGTCATGAAAACTGCGCCCAGTGAAATTTGCGGCCAGTGAAATTTGCGACCAGTATGCGGTCTCAACAATGCTGTAGCGGTTTGAGTCTTTGAAATTGGTGTTTATTATTGAATAGGTTCAAACTGGTTGTGTTGACAGTAGGATTGCCAGATGGCCGGGAAATCCGGGAATGTCTCTGAATTTTGTGTCTGGTCCCGTGTCCAGGAATTAAGCTTTACTGTCCCGGAATTCACGTATACTAGGGTTTTGTTTTTCTTTTTTTTCCTAACTTAAGATATTACGGGGGCTACGAGACCAATGCAAACATGCCGCGCTCGAAGCGGGAGGTAGAGGAGTTCGGTCGTCCGCACTACACACTCCACCTTGCCGACGACCAGAGACAATATTATACAGACTGTTCAACTCATGGAGGAAGGAAAGTGATAGCTTCACTATTCTGGACATCTGGATCGTGCAATGCGAAGTTTTATGACCAGTTGAAAAGCAGTTTGGCTGATAATTTTTTTGGAAGTAAAGTCAAAGGAGTTTTCAGAAACCTCACCGAAGACCAGGAAAGTAAATTTAAATCACAGGCACACAATTTCCTACAAAGGGCAATAAAATATTTGGAGGGACTTGATGGAATCTACAAAAAATTTGAGCTTTTATCTCTTAAATCAGAGGAATCGAAATTGATACGGGAAATACTCTCTGAATTTCCTGCAATATTGAAAATTGAAGATGCAGTTAACATTGATTCCCTTTATACAGAGTTCACATGTCTGAAAGCTGTCTTTGAGGTCCTTCCAAAGACTTGCAAAACGATAATATGTGGGCCTATTTCTTTAGAACAAACGTTTCTAATAATTTTTTAAAATTAAAGAAAATAGTTGGTTTCGTTTTGTCAATTCCAACAAGCAATGCCTTTTTCGAGAGAATTTTTAGCCTGTTGAACAATTTACGGATTAAAGAGCTAAACGGAATGTCCATGGACTTAATCGAGGCTGAATTGCAAACTCGAATCAATTTTGAAGAGTCTTGCTGAGAAATTTTATCAGTTTTGCAAAGCTGTGACAGAAAAGCTGGTGAAAAATGGCAAAATGTAGCGATACATATTAAACAAAAGTAGCTAATTAAGATTCATTTTGATTGCTGTAGATTTCGATTGAACAAAAGAGACATGGTTTGTTTATTGTTTGTAATACCTGATGTTAATTTTCTACCGACGATTGATTAATAACCCTAAAATAAATATTCAGTTTTTGTTTTAAGTTTAGTATTTTTCATTTTGATTGATAATACCAAATGTTGACTTTCTACGAAAGAGGTGCTTAATTTTTGTTTTAAGGTATTTAAAAGGTATTATGCAGCATAATTTTTACTTAGAATACAACTATTGTTATTAATTTGAATTTTTGTTCACTCTTTTAACCTACCACTAAAATTTCTGTTTAATTCCAGAAATGTCTCGGAAATCTTAATCCTGTACCACTAAAACTCCAGAAATGTCCCGAAAATTATAATCCTTTATCTGGTAACCCTAGTTGACAGCCGCCCCGCCGGTGCTCTGAGGGGATTGCTACGGTTCTACGCTTGTAGCCTATGTTTTAGAACAGCTGTTAATGCTACAAATGTTTTATACTTTATAATTGTTATTAAAACATAAGTTTTATTCTGCCTTAAAAGACGTAGAAAAGAAGTGTCATAGCGATTTGTTCACGTTAAGACTTCCAGGACACGATTTAGTGAAACCAGGTCGGGTCGTCTAAAGGGGCCTTTAGAGTGATTAGGATGGTCTGGTCGCAAGTAGCCCGTGACACAAAGGAAACAGGTACTGGCCGCAGATTTCACAGATCTTAGGTTGGCCGCAAATTTCACGGGTCGCAGTTTTCAGTGATTCCCCAAAAATAGGTATCTTAAGTTAAAAAAAAAACGGGTAAATGCAGAATTTTGCATTTTTATACGCGGATTTGAATATTCCCACCAAAATGCTCCCAGCTGTCATGTCGTCTGTTGTGACCTCACATATCTGCTCGTGCTGGTGTATACAAACGGGCGGTTTGCTTATTTCGTGGATAAAATGAATTCTGCAGCTGACAAGTGGTGTGTAATGCCTCATTGTATAAACGCAACGATTAAAACATCAAACAATTTTTTGTTATTACCACACAAGGAAAGTATGCCGAAAACGTGGCTAAAGCTTGCATGCCGCGACAAGCGTATTTGGCTATAAAGTCTTCAGCATATTTTTGTGAAGACTACTTTGACATAAGTTCTGATTTAATATTTTATTATTTTTAATGAGCTATGTACCTCATAGTTTTGTTTTTGAAAAAAAAATTAAAATTTTATCGATAAATAAATGACAACTTCAGATGTTAAAACGCCGTTTGTTGTCAATATGTGGAAATTTTTTAATGGTACAGTTGTCAAAAGACATGGAAAATTACATGAAGTATCAAAGGCAGCATTATCATAATCGTGGCGCCGCAATTTGATTATGGATTCTTATGTAACTCCACGAAACAAACCGAAAACAATGAATGAATTTTTCGATATCTGGATTAGTTCTCGAGATATCGAATGTCAAAAATCGGTTAAAGGTATAGTTTGTGGAGACATTTTTCTTCTGGTCCAAGCCGTATTTCAACCTAATCACAACCGCTAGGGAGATAATAAAACAACTATTGTGAATGTCCAGCGTACAGTTCCTTGTCGTTGTGGCATATTGTTTCTGGTCCAGGTTGCATTCAACCTAAGTACTTTAATTTAGAGATAGGTTATCTTCTTAACTAAGCAAGATATAAAAAAAATTTATTCTTTACTGTCAATTTGTTTCGTAGACTTACGGAAAATCTGTCATCGAATTGGCTCTGCCGAGATTTTTCTTCTGAGCCAAGCCGCATTTCGACCTAACCGCTTCACTTTTGAGACAGTATATCTACAGAACTATGCGAGATATAAAAAATAAATTATTCCAAACTTTAGATTTGTCTCGTCGAGTTAAATAAGAATCTATAGTCAAATTGCGTCTCCATGGTTATCGTAGAATACCCGTATCATATAATGGCTAATGTCACAATTACGAATATGTTGTATTCCAAAAAACCCATGTTGTGAATTTGATAGTAAATTATTTCTGTATACTAACTATCTGCGGTGTTTTTAACACTTGATATGCAGTGGGCGAAGTCTACAAGACATTTATTTTATGTATTTGTAAACAATCTTCAACGAATACAGAAAAATAGTTTGACCTGAATAAGACGAACTTTTTTGTTGAAAATACGAACAAAATAAATTTCTAGCGATAATACAGAAAGTAAAAACATTGTACTTTTACGTTCACAACGTTATTGTTGGAAATGTAACTTGGAACGAATGTAAACAAACTTAACCTTTTCCCACCATACCAATTAAAACTTGAAGAATTCACGCAAAAAAATTTAAGTAGTAATTACTTAAAAGCTTAACGACTACACAAGCTTTCACACAGCAACAATTATATTAAAAACTTTTTAAACAGTATCACATATTCGAATTTAATACTGAAAATATAGACCCGTTGACTGAAATCACAAATTACAGATTTGTGCTAACTAAAATGTGTCAATAACATACATGCTTCTAAAATACTTTATATTCTAACGTTTTGTCGTAAAGTGGTAATATGTCTGACATAACAGATACTCTTACTTGGACGGTTTGACAGTCTGCGGAACAGAAAGCGCTGTTGAAAGCAAAAAATATTCTTGGCATCGTCACATAAATTTTAAGCAATTCAGGATATTTGCTTTGGTAAATCCAACTTCCATTTCAAGTATAAGTAGTTTAATTGGTTTATAACGAACACTGAGACTATAAAAATCTTACATATACGACGCACATATTGTCAACTAAAGGTAACACCAACACCGCCTAGAGAAGGCCTCTCAGTTTTTGACGTCACTCCCGTCACACGCGACAGAACAGTACGAGCCAAATATTATAGTAATTGCAATGTTGTTGCAGGCCATTTCCTTAATTAAATACCAGTTGAATGATAAAGCCAACTGCTTAATTTATTTATTGTTGCGTCGTACGCGTTTCACCTCTCATCGAGGCATCATCAGCGACGAATTATTTACATTTGTTATTATGGTATGCAGCTGCGCATCTCCGTTTCCTTATACAAAGAAGACATAAACAAACCCTCTGGCCCAACAGACGAATGATGAGAACGCATAATTGTGTAAATATGATACAGGCAAAACATGCTTGGTATAAGGAAACGGAGATGCGCAGCTACATACCATAATAACAAATGTAAATAATTCGTCGCTGATGATGCCTCGATGAGAGGTGAAACGATTACGACGCAACAATAAATTAAACAGTTGCATTGGCGTTATCATTCAACTGGTAATTATAGTAATTTTTTTTCTGTTGTGCTACAGAGACTTTTTTTTAGCTTTTTATATCAAAATATCCTGGATAGGCACTATTTCACATTTTTCTAAATAGAAGCAAAAGTGTTTGAAACATATCATTTTAACTTCTGATAAACTTTGCAATGTTTCAACGTTCTTATTCATCTTAAAATAAATTGGTCAACAATTAACAGCTATTTTAGCCCAATGAACGAATCTTTTACTATTTCTGATAAAGACAATTTCACTGCTATTTCTTTTCAATTAGAAAAATATTATCGATATTTATTGATAAACATGATTTCAGTCATATTTCTTTTACATTAGAAAAATTGATCGTGAGTTTGTTTTCCTAATCCACATGCTGTCGAAAATCAGTATCTTGTTTTTTCATCAGCATGCACTTTAACAGGCATATATATGGAACCTCAGCAGATATATAGATAATATCGTTTTAATTTGATGATAGCACAAATATTTTACCAATTACAACAGCAAACATCGATTTTTGAAATAATAATAACATTTAACACATGGAATTTTTCGAATTTTACCCAAACTCACATACAGTAAGAGTAAATAAATGAGTTTGACTTAGTTTGTATTGGAAGTGAAGCATTAATTAACAAGAATTTCACAATTAGTCACAAATGAATTATATCACATAAGCACAATGCGGATTAAAAACAACTGTTAAACAGCAAATCCATTTTAATAATTGAAATAAAATAAATTAAAATGTATCATATACATCTTTTAGAAGATTGGTTTACTGAATTTTTCAAAGTCTGGTTTTTCTTATGTTACTGAAGAATAACTATAATTATTTCTTTCAGTCATTAAACAGAGTATTGATACTGACAAAAAAAAAAAAAAAAAAAAAAAAAAACCACTGTCCTTTGAATAGCCTCTTTCAGATCCAGAATCATCTTATGATTTGCTCAGGCTGTTGCCACCTCTCGCAAATTCTTATTTTTAATCACAATAAATTATTTTATAAACTTTATTGTAATTAAAATTTTTAATATTTATTGAATGTATGAGTAAATATAAGTGCCTATTAGTGTTTTGTCCTCTAAACAGGCATAGTTTCTCATAACTAATACACATTTAAAACACAATTCGCATTTAAGTCTTTTTAGCACTACATGGGCACAGTATTCAAAAAAGTAAGCCAAAACAGTTAGGAGGATGTTAGTGTGCCTGACATTAGAATCATTATACACTGGAAATGTCAGAGGCCACAAAAAATACAAGCCTTCAGTGCATTCTTGGCCCGATATAATCTAATACCTTTTGTTACTGAAGATCTTCTCTTAAAAGTTTAACAGTCAAAGTGTATGTGAGCAGTTTGTAAGTAGTGATGAATTTAATTGCTGCCCCTATTTGTGTCTGGATGCTGATATCCATCCTATTACTGAGAAATTGTCCTTCTTTTGCAAAATGTAGTTGAAAACCTGCCACGAAGAGATAATTATATCAGTTATAAACATTCTAAAGAAAAAGAAAATTAAATCATAATGATGGAAAATAGAACTGTTCCTGTGCAATAACAGAAATGGTTCTTGTGTATCAACAGCAGGCACTTAATACTGAAAAGCATACCATGAATCTAAATACTTCACAAGTAACTACAAAATATAACTGTTGATAATTCTTTAATAAAATAAAACATTTCCGAGAATATGCTGCACTAAAATATTAGTGTACTAACAATCACAATCGTAACATTAAAATCCCCTTCTACTTAACTGTGAATTGTGATAATTATGCTTTCATTTCTCTATCATAAATTACTGCATCTCAAAAGTTGAAATGAATTTTAATTCGCCAACAAATTTTCAGTAAGTCTATGTTAATGTACCACACAATACTCACAAGTTGTAACTGATTAATTTCTTATATAAGCGTGCTGCGGCAAATATTGGGATCAAGTTTACATCGCGACACAGTGAATGTGTTAATGAGCTTGCTTCAGTCCTATTGCATTTCACACTGAACTTATACAATGAAATTGTGATAACTTATGCTATTCAAATAAGAAATCTTATTGCAGAAAATGTTGCTTCTATTTGAAATGTAGTTCTGATGCACTTAAGGTATGTGAGTATTGTTTAATATTGTAGTGGCAATAATAGTGGAGATAGAGGTTAGGTTGAAATGCAGCCTGGAGCAGAATGACCTTCTTACAGCATAAGATTCGAGGAATTTGGTTATTATTAGTAAATAAGCTGCTAGTGATAACGTGCATCGCGATGTAAACTACTTTCGAATATTGTATATATAAACGAACTAGTCAAAGAACTTCTAAAATTTAATACTAATGAGCAGTGTTATAGAAGTGTATTCATGTTTATATGAGGGTTGTTTTTTAAGTAAGGGCCGTTTTTATTTTTTTTAAAAAGATACAAATACTTTTAAACTTTTATTTTCTGATTCTACACACTTTTACCTATTTTTCTACATAGCTGCCTTGTTTATTTAAGCAATTGTCATACCGTACAACTAAGTTTTTAATTCCCTCTTCAAAGAATTCGGCCGCCTGCTCCGACAGCCAAGAGTTCACGGCCGCTTTCACTTCATCGTCGTCATTGAAGCGCTGCCCGCCAAGATGGTGTTTCAGGTACCGGAAAAGGTGAAAATCGCTAGGAGCAAGGTCGGGGCTGTATGGTAAATGGTCCAAAACTTCCCAGCCAAAAGAATCAATCAAATCCCGAGTCTTTTGAGAGGTGTGAGGCCTAGCGTTATCGTGCAGGAGCAAAACTCCTTTTGTCAGCATGCCGCGCCTTTTGTTCTGAATTGCTCTGCGGAGCTTCTTTAGTCTTTCACAGTAGGCATCTGAGTTGATTGTCGTTCCTCGTGGCATAAAGTCCACTAGCAAAACATCGCGCCGGTCCCAGAACACAGTTGCCATAATCTTGCGCTTTGACAGAGTCTGTTTGGCTTTGACGGGTGAGGTTGTGTGTCACCATTACATCGATAGTCGCTTGCTTTCGGGAGTGATATGGGATACCCATGTTTCATCTCCAGTGACAATTTGACTCAACATGTCATCCCCTTCTTCCTCGTGACGAATCAAAAAGTCCAATGAAGTGGCAAATCTCTTCCCTTTGCGGTCCTCTGTGAGGAGTGTGGGTACCCACCGAGAACACAGTTTCTTAAACTTTAGGTTTTCAGACACAATTTTGTACAAAACCGATCTTGAAACTTGTGGAAATTCCAAAGAAAGAGTGGAAATTGTGAATATTCTGTCCTCACGAATCTTTGTTTCGACTGCAGCCACCAAATCATCAGTGATCACAGAGGGCCGGCCTGAGCATTCTTCGTCATGGACGTTTTGACGGCCATTTTTAAACTCTCTAACCCATTGACGCACTTTGCCTTCACTCATTGCATTCAAGCCATAAACTTCTGTTAACTGACGATGAATTTCTGCAGCTGATAGGCTTCTCGCGGTCAAAAAAACGTATCACTGACCGTATCTCACACTTGGCGGGCGATTCAATAATCGTAAACATTATAAAGTAGCACAGCGATGCGTACACGTCAGCCACAGAGCTGCAACTGGCATCAGTGTGAACGGGAAGGATGCCGGCAAGTGGCGCGGTGGATTGTTGCGGCGTCCGCGCGAACTACGGGACTACACGCGCGAACGGCCCTTACTTAAAAAACAACCCTCGTAGAACTGGGGAAATTGCCTCCGGAGGGTGCGCTCCATTGCAAATTTAATTAAATATTATATTATATATTTTTGTGTATCTCATGTTTCCAAGTTCCGAGTGTTACGAACATATTTTAGGCATAGTACAACGTTGTCCATCAGCCATACATTGCTTAATTGAATCCTGGCGCTTCCAATCTTGTTAGCTGCTCCGTAATACGACAATTTAACTTCAAGGACTTGTATGCCTGCTTTCTTGATGCCAAAAATTAGCTCTTAAATAAACCTAACGTGTAGTATCTAGTATGAATATAGTCATAAATATAAGGGATGACAAAAATTTTCTCCTTAGCAATGTTTGTAGTAGATGAAGCTAGTGTAATTAATAAACTACAACACCACGATCTCAAGAATACATTAACTTATGTTGCTAGCGTATTAAACTTTACAAATCAGTTAAACAAGGAGTTTGTTTAAAGAGTTTTGCTTATTTGTGTTATTGAAAAAGGGGCGAGCCATGTTCGAAAAAAAAAGACGTGAACAAAAAGAAAAGGGGTGGGCTATTGAGACGAGTAGCATTTTGAATATGCACGATGAATTAAATGCAATAAATATTGATTTTTATTTCATTTCTTACACCAGTAAAAAAATCACACTTATTTTGTATTTTTGTAAAATCGTTTGCCTATGATTGTTATAATTAATTATTTATCTAAAACTAATCATATTATCCGATTTGTCCATTTCAAATAGTGGTGAAACAAGTATTGGTGCTATAAACAAGAAGTTATTCGAAAAAAAAAACACACACACACACATTGTAAAAAATTTATAAGTTCCCTCAAAATTTTCCCAGCCGTTTCTGGAACTTAACAAAACACAGACTTACCCCCAGCACATCCCAAAGAGTCTACGTTAGGACTGATTTACACCTACAGTATTTTCAGTAACATAATGAGAGACATTTGTTGCAATTTTAATCAAAATCTCCCCAGTCTTTGAAAAACATATATATATAGGTATTTATTTGAGGAATGTGTATAAAAATAAAATTTTAATATTACAGTGAATAGTAATAAAAAAGAACGCACACAGAAAATAGTATTGCTTCGAACATGGATAGAACCCGCGGACAGCGGCATTGGAATTCGATGTCTCAAACTGAACAATCGTATTCACACTTATATTTTATTGATTTCTTTATTGGTATACAATAAGCATTTATTTTCAGTTGTTCGCAGAGCAACCCTGTATACAATATTATTAGTTACACAATCGGAAGCATACACTAACATATTGGTGGAATCGCTTATTCTGTGGCTGAAGCAGCTGGAGTCCACGCCCGTGGTCTGCAGCGTCTGTCCTTGTACTTTATTTATCGCCATAGTAAAGCAGGCACTTACCGGAAACTGTACAAGCTTGAAGTGGAACGAGTAATTATTTGATATAAATAAAACTTGTTTCCCGGCACAGCATCCCGTCAGAATCTTTGCTTCTATTAAGTTGCACCTGAGAAGTGGTAACTTTTAAGTTGGGTTCCGTTACATAATTTTGAAGGACTTAAATTTCGCAACAGGATAAAAGTCACACCAGACTTAAAAATTTAATTTAATTTAATTTAATTGCAATGGAGCACAGGCTCCGGTGGCAATTTCCATACTCACCCATCTTCCCCCTATCCTACACCCACCTACATTTGCCCTCTACAAATTTTATCTTTAAATTCTTTCAAAGTTTTCGGTAAATTATTAATCATTTCTCTTGGTAACTTATTCCAATCCCTGACACCCTTACCTATAAAAGAGAATCTTCCCACACCCTTGTGCCTGAAATCGAGTGCCAGCTTGTGGTCATGGTCATCTTTTCCCTTCCATGCACTACTTTTCATACCTATTGCAATATCTTTCCATGCCTCATCGCCAGTTTATGCCCTGTACACTCCCATGACCCTCCTCATCCTCCTCCTGTCTTGCAATGAATCCCATTCCAGCTCCTTTATCATATCCGTCACTGACTGCATTCTGCGATAATTTCCAGAAACGAATCTAGCAGCACTTTTTTTGCACCCTCCCTAACTCCTGTATTTGATACGTAAAATGAGGGTCCCATACTACACTACCATATTCGAGCAATGGTCTGACCAAAGTTTTGTAACCCAATTCCTTGACTTCTCTCGTACATCCCCTCATCACTCTCTCCAACAAGTGCAGAACTTTGAAACCTTTTCCTACCACCTGTCCTATGTGTCCTGCCCAGTTAAGTTTGTTATCAAAAGTAATTCCAAGATATTTACATTTCAAGTCTTCAGCAAGCAATTCTTTCCCCACCTTATATTCATAATTAACCTTTTGTTTTTTATTTGTGTATCTAATGCGACGGAAGTCCGGGTATAATTAAAGAACATAAGAGCTCAGTATGGTAGATAGTGGCCTCGCCTTGGTTCACGACCCGTGTGGGAGGTTTACAGACAATATTTACTCAATCTACGCATGTTCATTTGGTGTTGTTAATAAAGGCAGCTTAATCGTTGTGAGTAGTCAATATAGCTCGCAAGCAAAGCCAAGAGTTCTCTCTGTTTGTTGCTTTCTCTGTTTCATTGTAAACTGACATAATTAATTCCTCATAAGAAGGGACGACTACACATAAACTAGGCGTAAGTCAAACTTGTCGGAAAAGCATCGTTACCGGTTTCGAACAACAAATCTGAGAACTCTTGCCACAACTAAATGCCACCAAGTGCAATCTCGTTATGTGAGACCAGAGACATGAGCATCTGAGACAGGCAATGAATTAATCAACTCTTTTGCCTCGTGGCAATACAGGCAATGTTTACCTGATGTCTCCACAAAACATTGTGGTGCTTGCTATCGATCTTTCGTTTTACCACATTCCCCGTAATGTCCTGATGACAGCCTCTACTGCCCTTCAGTGAGCAATGGTATATTCATACTGTACAATCATACAACAATCTCACAAAATGCGCACTTTGTCATTGTTTCGCATGATGCCACAAACCAGTGTTTATAATTGCATAGGTATTTTAAATATGGCATATTCATTTTTACCACTAAGAAGCAATGCCACACCTAGAGCAATCTTGACTTGGTTGCGAATTTGTGACAGTATACAATTTGTTAGAAATGTTTTTCCACTACCACCAGGCACATGAGTTGTTTATAGACATAAAGCAAACACGAAGGAAGACCCTTCGCTGTTCTTGTGTTAGGCTGGGTAGATCGTCAACCGTTATTTCATTAGAGTTATGGCTCGTTTCGTTTTATTCTTTGTCGCCACGCTGTTCATCACATGCGTTTGTTGTGGGTTTGGGCAAACCATAGCTTGCCAGAGGATTTCCACCGGTAGACAAAACTGTGTCTTGAACAGTCCTCATTCGGAGATTCAAAGAAACATTGGGATCGTGACCATGTCTTAAATCATTCCAAATCATGTCAAAGTTGTGTTGCATCAGACAATCCGCAGAAGAACAACATTATGTAAAACAAATGGCGCAAGCGGCGTCAACTGTTGACAACACAAGCCTCGGCCAGTTTATCGTCCCAGTTCTGGTCATCATCAAGCAAATGTCTCGCTCGGCAAGCTGCCAAAACGATGGGTTGCTCGACATCATCGATTGTTCTTAGCGCACTGAATGAAGTCGGGCCACGTACCATATGCAAAAGCAACCGCAAATAATACAGTTCCGCGTTATTCGTATAAACTCTTTCTGAGTTATATTCTTAAAAACACCTCTAACACACTCTTTGCGATATCTCTGTTGGGTTAGTAAATACACCTTGTCTGTAATTGTATTATACAAATACCTCGTCGTACAGCAGTGTTCTAGCGAAGTTGTCCGTCACACATAACCAGAAAAAGGCAAGGAAGGTAGTTTGCCTTGGATTATCTAAACGCTCCCCTACATTATTAGGGACAAAATATGTATTACTCACTCTCCAAGTGAAATCGGAATTTGTGACTGGCGAGTACCTCTAATGTTTCGGAAAACTAAGAATATGTAAACAGCTTCTGATGAGTCAATGTTAGGCGGGATTGGTATCGAGTGACCTCATCACCATTATTGTTGTTCACTGCAATGATTGCCTGTTCACTATCTTTGTTCACATGTTTACATATGTTCTTGACTGACTGGACGCTGCTACACATTTCAACTTTTCTGTAAGTTCCAAAAGTTATTTTTTATAAAGATGGAGAGTAATGTTCTATCCATCTCTTATCCAGAACGACCTAGTTGACCACGCAGTCTTATTTCAGTGGTGAATCCACCGTGCATAGATAAACATTGAAGATATGATGGATAACAATACTCACCTGTTATCGTTTGTCCTAACCGGCATTTTCGGAAATCTTTCTGTACATTGGCAATCTCGCATGTGGGTGAGTTAGTATTAACGTTGGCGCAAGAGCCCTGATACCATATGTGTTTTCACGATAGCGTACAGAGAAGGATCCTGCTTAGGGTCTCTAATTTCTTCGTTTATTTAGCTATCTACGTCGCTAAGAGACATCTTTTCCTGTAGCCATAGCATGCGGCAACCCCCTCTTCTACCATATTTTGACACCGTAGCTACATAAAACAAAGTGACGCACCAAATACAATCTCCTCAGTGAGAAATTCAGATGAAATACTTTAGCAACAATATTGTGTCTATTGTGGCAAGCTTGTCCTTGAAAAAGTTCTTGGATTATATCTGTCCAATTCTGGTTGGTGGTAAACGTAATTAATGTGTCTGGGTGCCCAGATTTTCTCATGTAAGTGAATACATCATGCGTACGCTGGGTATATAGTGTCGCCCACCCATTAAACTTAGAGCTCTATGACATCCCCGTCAAGCGCATTCTATTCTGTGCTCGTCGTTCGATTTGCATAGCATTACAAACTACATTTATACCGTAAATCTCACCTTACCCACGCGAATCTTGTTGTTTTTCGGGATAAAAATATTTTAACCCATAATTTCAGTTATATCAATGCCAAGTTTCATATAAATCCATCCGGTTGTTTCAGCGTGATGCGTTTCAAGGGCCCTTAATTTTCATCACTTATCTGTCGTGAACATTATCGCTTTTTGGGATAAAAGGTATCCTTTATGTTAATCCATAGTATCTGTTACAATTATGCCAATATCCAATCAAATCCATGCTTCAGTTTCTGCGTCATGCGCTTTCATCCCATGGGAACCCCATCGAGATAAAATGTATTCTAAATGTTAATGCATAATATCAGTTATAATTATGCCAAGATACATTCAAATCCATCTGGTAGTTTCAGCGTGATGGGCTTTTAAGGATACTTAACTTTCATCAGTTATCCCATGGGAACTCTTTCATTTTTCGGGATAAAAATTATTCTAAATGTTAATCCATAGTATCTATTATAATTATGCAAAGTATCATTCAAATCCATCTGGTAGTTTCAGCGGAATGCGCTTTCAATGATACATACAGGGTGATTATAATTAAAGTTTAAGTTTCAAAATGCTCTAAAAAACGAACCATTGCACTGATTAGAATGACGTCAAAATTGAACGGCGTATTATTGAAGAAGCAGGAAAGAACATGAATGAAAGAAAAACTTCCAAATTTTAGCAACAGATGGCACTGTAAGCATCAGAATTTCGTCTACAGATAAAAAATCGTAAAACATATCCAGTCAGATGGAAATGAGCTCCATCGGTCCATAGAATTTTCCACGCCCAATCATTCCATGCGAGCAAGAAATTCCAAAGCAAAACCCTCTCTTGGTGACAGTTCAGAAGGAAACAACTCCTGCACATGGCAAATTTTGTACGGAAAGCATTGCAGGATGTTTCGTAAAATGTTATGCACCATGCTCACAGGCCTGTCCAATATTCGAGCAATTCTCCGTGCACTGCATGGTTGCACACCACCAATCGACGCCTCCTGAACTGCTGTGGCCACTTCTTCAACTACCGCCGTATCACATCTTTTCCTTCCTCTACCAAACTGCACATCAAAAGAACCTGAATTTTCGAATTTTTTCATCATCTTCACCAGACGGCGGTTCGAATCCCCGTCCGGGCATCCAGATTTGGGTTTTCCATGGTTTCCCCAAATCACTCCAGGCAAATGCCGGGATGCTTCCTTCAAAAGGCCATCGCCGAATTCCTTCCCATTCCTTGCCCCCAACCTTGCCCCCCATCCTTTCCCGTCTCTAAAGACCTCGATGTTAAAAAGAGACGTAAAGCAGTTTAAAAAAAAAAAAATCTTCACCAGACCCATGAGAGTCATCGGTCCAACGCCTTTTCTCATAGCCTTGAAGGTCCTGAACTTCTGCAGAGCTACTGGTGCAGAAGCAACGTTCATGTTCTTTCGTCAATAATACTCCGTTCAATTTTGACGTCGTTATAATCAGTGGTTCGTTTTTTAGAGCGTTTTGAAACTTAGACTTTAATTATAATCACCCTGTAGATACAGACAGACAAAAAAAATTTGCTTTGGCTTCTATATCATTAGTAATACTTCCGCCAATTACAATTTTCAAATTTCTATTTAATGTACAGATTTCGTCCGCTAATAGTTTTGTTATAAGTGTAGATAATGTTAATCCATGGTGTCTATTATAATGATGCCAAGTTTCATTCAAACCCATCTGATACATTCAGCGTGACGCGCTTTCAAAGATACATACATACCGACAGACAGACAGAAATGAAAAATGGCTGTTTTGGTTTCTGTGTAATTATTAATGCTTCCTCCAATTAAAATTTTCAAAATCCATTTAATGTACAGATTTGGTCCCATTACATTTTTATTTTAAGTATAGATTAGATGGCTAAGCTTGGTGTAATGACACTAATTTTTCCATGTTTGGTGACTCTTTTGTCATCAGCAATCTTAAATCGCCGCGGACTACTATTAAAAATCTGTTTCTTTTCCTAGATAATAAATTTATGGATACATACAATCATGAGTATGTAATTAAAACTACTTTGATGCAAAACTTAAAACCAACTACAATATAGAAAAATGGGGGAGGAGGAGAGGAGGGTCAGTGGTTGGTCTTCAACTCCATCCAAATTTGCCTTGAAATACAAACGATCCCTTTGAACTCTCCAACACCCTCTGGTGGGTGGTACCACCCTTGCTGGGAACCACTTCGAAAGATGGTCATCTATCAGAGACAATCGGACGTGTCCACCAAAATCCAATCGAATGGGCAGTACCAGTTTAGCCACATAGCAGAAGAGTAGAGGGGGAAGGCCGATCCAAGCAAGAAAACGGAAAACCCATGAGGTCACGAGATGAGCTGCCAAACAGCGTTCAGGATCGTATGACGTCACAAGATTACGAATTGTTAGTTCATTTGGTGGCCGCTAGGGAGCAGCACTGCTTGGGCTTTGGTATGCGTTAGTTCCTCGACCGGTCGCCCTGATGGCAGCGCCTCCTAAGCGCTTAATTTCTTTGTGCATAGACATTCCACTCCCCCAAGAGAGAGACATAGCTAGCGGGGAAAAACCCACGAATGAGGCAATGGCTATTTCTGTTCTGGAATGCGCGCTCTGGTATGCTCTCCATTAGTCGTTGCGACAAGTGTCTACTTGATCAACTGGGGCATCGAGAGTTCGCCTGGCATAACTGTCACCAGTTGGCACCACAAGGCAGAGCGTATTAGTCACTTTTCGCTAGATGGCGGGGGTGTCCCAATATGCGTGAAATATTTAGGTGTCCCCGTCGATGTTTGCGAAACCCCTCGCCTGTTTACCCGGGAGTCCGACAAGAAATGCAGGTTACGAAATGGCTCCATTACAGTGCGAAACAGCTTGGCTACTATCGACAGCAAGGTGCATGTATTTCAGTACAGTAAAATATTTTCTTCGGTTCTCTGTCGTGATTTTGTGAAATATACTTGCATTTGATTAAGTATAAATCATTGCAATTTTACTAAAAACAAAAAAGTACACATTAGCGGATATTAAAACGACCTCGGTAGCGTTGGGGCTAGCGTGCCGAATGTCGCCGGATCGAGTGCGGCCGCGGGCATGGGTGTTTAAGTGTTTTCTGATATTATTGAAAAAGCCGGTCCAACTCCTCAACATTACGTAATTTCAAAACGAGAAACAAAATTTTTATTTCCACACCTAGAGAGTATGGCACCAGCTTGACTTGATATAATTGAATTAAAAATATGTTATAGACGATTGAAAAGCATAAATTTTTCCTTTAAAATACGTTAACGGTGGAAATGGAAAATGTCATAAACTCAGCAAATTGGAAAGACATAAAATCGAGAAAGAATTCTATGTGTATGTGTTTACATGAAATTATTGTGATAAAGTATAGAATTACCACACATCCGATATTCCTTTCAAAATTCGAAACCTCAAAATCCCATCAATGGGTGAAATCCTTTCATTGAAACCGACAGACATTCATCGACAAAGATAGGGAAAACCATAAATTCATTTCATCGAAACAAGCAGACATTAATAATTAATTCACCGACAAAGAGATGCCAAACAAACTCACTTTTACATATCATGTTGAATTTGTTCTGAACAATATAATATAGCTCACGAGTATCACCTACATTCCGTGTATTTTAAAGGATGTATTAAATTATGTGTAACGAAACAGACCGAGAACACAGACACTTTTTAAACTCAAAGAGGTATTTAAGGGGTTCTCTAATGTATGTAAGTATAACCTCGATGAATTAAGAGCTCCTAAACTAAAGCAAAGTTGTCAATTTGAAAGCCAGTTTCATTCCCTACAGACATTTCTGAAGTGAATACATGTTGATCTCTCCACTGATATCAAACCAATCAGCCTGTAATTTTTTCAAGTCTATTTCTCAACCCTACAGACTTAGATCCCATTTGAAAATAATTCCGAAATGATTAACAAAACCTTGTGACAATTAAGTTTTTCCCGGCGTACAAGAATTCTTCACGGGTCTTCTGCCAGATAAGATCTTTTAAACACGACGTTTCGGCAGTCACCTCCGCTGCCTTCATCTGGTGAGCTGTCATCGCGAAGTAGGCAGCGGAGGTGACTGCCGAAACGTCGTGTTTAAAAGATCTTATCCGGCAGAAGACCCGTGAAGAATTCCTGTCTAGCAAAGCCTTTCCCACACCAAGGCTAGAAAAATCAGTTTCCAGTTTGACCATGGCAAAACTCTTCGAATGGAACGAGGGAAGAAAGAATTCATATAAGCATCAGTACGACACCTAATTTCTCTAACTTATCTCTGCTGCCATTGGTATAAAATATTTCATCACACTCGTAATTTTTGCCATCAAGATCAAACCTATATCGTCTGTCTATCCAGACATATTTATGCATACAGACACAGAGAGAGACGCACAAACAATCACATTTCCATGCCTCCAGCGAGCTAGACACAACAACCATCCCAATAATGGCCACGAAAAAGTGGGATAGAACCCGTATGATTCATAACTGACCAAAAATCATCAGTAACATATGTTCCAGGTACCATATTCTTCACATAAAAATCATCTCATTTATCTCACACTACAGACCTCACTACTATCCAGAATCATGTTTGCTAGGTACAAAACTGTACACAACAGCACCACCACGTGTATCTCACACCTACGCCTTTTCTGCCATTCAGTAACGTGTACCCCTGGTACTACCATGCTCATATTAATCCGAACGACCTGAATTGCACATCGCTACATTTCCTCCTGGGACTTATTAAACCCATTATACACATCTACGAAGTCAGTACTATACCCTGGAGGTGGTACAGTCTCACGACTATTAAAATTGAGCCACATCCACATGATCCACCTCCCACAAAACGAAATACATTTCCACTTTTTTGTTTCATAAACCGAAATAGTGATTACATTTCGGCAATAAAAGAGTTATAGGAACATCGAATACGTTTCATTTACTGTTTTAAAGACATTTTACAGTTATTAAGTGTTCACACATAACACGAAAGTTTTCAATCTCAAACAAAATGCTGGTTTTTAGCAAGTACTGGATAACAACAAAATGCAGATTTTATAGCCATCTACAACAACTTAAAATGACTCGAAATTTACCTTAATATTCAACGTTTGCTATTTCTTATAAGTTTTGGAAACAGTACAGACTTATGTAAGAGTTCAGTCAAATATATAACACGTAAAAATATTTCGGATTTAATGATTTTGGCAGTGGTCTTGTAAGTATGCTTGCCTGTAAAAGCAATTCTTTTAGTTCTGTCTTTTCTTGAACATACTTAGCGTGGCACAATAGAAAAGAATCATAACATTAATGTTCTGGCTGACGTGAGACACTGTCAACGCAGCATACGTGAGTAGGATTTGAAAGACACTTTTCTATTGAATTTAACTTCACCGTAAAGATTTCTGTCATTCAACATACCCCATTTTTTTTGTGCTCATAACAAAGTCGGACGATTGATCATTGATGTAATACGTAATGATAACTGTTTAAAAATAATCAAGGAACTAATTCAAACTAATATGTCTATTGTGCGAAAAAGTTTCTTTTAGCTAATGTCCTTATTGTGCGACAACGATAATTTCTAGCCTGTGGTATTTGGAAGCAAATGAGAAATGAAATGGAAAGTGGCTGTTCTTACGAAAAAAATTCTCATCAAAGAAGAACATAAAATTCAAAGCATCCGTATTTAAAAACATGGAGCTCCGACCAGTGATAGCGAATGATATAATTGATGCATAACCCCAACTGGGCATTATTCGTGGCATGGAGTTATCTTCCCTGTCCTATCGCGTTGACCACTATCTCCGGGAGTCCGTAAAAAATTCGGTTTGCGGTAAGGGGCAAAATCTTTAACCGTAGCACAAAAAGAATATTGAAGAAGTGCAGAAATTTTAAAAGTTAATTCTGACGCATATCACCATTGATGAAAAGTTTCTTTAATTTTATTTCCTAAATTTAAAATTCCACGAAATAAACAGTAAATTCCAGGAACGAGGAAAGATAATGCCTGGCTCGTTATTAGTTTCTCCTACTTCAGCTTCCGTCTCTGGTAAGCCTGACGCTATGGTGCTGTAATTGGCTCAGGTTCGGGGATGCTGATCCCGGAAGCTACGAGGTGCAATGTCTTGCGGTTCAACGGTTCGAGTCAGCCGAGGGCAAAAGTGATTAAATGATGCGTTATGTTTTTCTTGGTTTGCCCGTACACTGGGACAGTGAAAACATATTTTACTCCTATTTTGGAAGTTGAAATTACAAATTTCTGCCTGTATCTATTGTGAAATAGAAATTCGTTGTTATTCTTCAATAAAGTCACTATTATTTCAAAGGCACGGAAGAGGTTAGTATTCTAAAAACGTAAACGAATTCTGCAACGATATTTGAGAAATGGCAATTGCTCATTCCGTTGAGTAATTTCGAGATTTTTTATTTAAACAGAATTTTTGATAGCCAGATCGTGAGTATGAATTGACTACTGTCTAGTGCCACTGATGAAATTTACCCTTCACCCAATTCGTTCAGCTATTAATTAATGTAAAATTCCGGGAAATAAACAATAACTTTCAGGAACGAGGAATGATAATGCCAAGCTGTTTATGCATAGTAGCTACCTCATCTTCCGTCTCTGGTAAGCCTGATGCGATGGGGCGGTAAGTGGCTGCAGATGCGGATGCAGATCCCGGAAGCTAGAGCGTTGTCTCGTGGTTCCATGTGTAACTTCCTGAGGGTTATATCTATGTGATCAAGGGGTTATTATGGCCGCGCAGTCCACTTGTGAGCGTCTAGATTGATTTGAGGGTTGTTCTTAGAAGTATCTTAGGATTTTAGGCTATCTTCCAGATTATAACAGATTAACTACTTGTGGGCACCGAGATGTTATTTGTCAGGATAAGGATATTTGACACCAGGGCGATCTTTGATATAGCAGGGTCCGAACTGCTCTAACAGTGATATACTTATTATAGATCTTACCTTGCCGATATATCACAAACTCTTTCACATTATTATCTGAAATAACTTGGGATCTAACCTAACGACTGTAAATGACTGAGGCGACACAACTGATAATTTAAACATACTTTAATTATAAAAACCTAATCATACATTTATCCGCAACACTGACTAACGTTACGCTGGAAGGGAAATGACACGCAAGCATTGATACAATTGTTAACAACTTACTAAATGAATTAATAGCTTCTTCATACAAGTATAATGGAAGGATGTCTTTACTGATTAAATGCAACAAACTGAATAATTAACGATCCTGATTGTAACCCGACATTACCAAATAAGATTATCACGAGGCTACAACATTATGACAACAACGGCGAACAACTCATTTAAGTTACACAGATTGAATAATGACTTAATAATTTATGTAACTACTTTAACTAACCAAATACTAACTAACGTGAGACAAGACTATGGGCAAGCATAGCTTGCCCAGTGCCGAAAGGCACACAGACAAGACACAAGTCGTACCTCTTACATGGCTGCTGGCGGAATCGTCAATACAATAGGAACTAGATCACGCCACGATCGCATATTTATGCGTGAGCTATCACGTGCACTGTACATGCATAGCGCGCTACGCTGCGCTGTGCTGCAGACCTTGGACTGCCAACTTGCAAGTCTGCACTTTTACGCACGTACGCATCTTCTCGCTCGAAGCAGCTTACAATATTCACATATTAAAACATCGAAACTACCAATTCAAACCCTAATTCACAGACTGCCCGTCACATATCCCCGCCTTTTCGAAAACGCGCTACTCCCGGAGCGCGGAAATAAAACCAAACCCAACCGCCAAATGATTTTGCACTCCAGTGTATAGATGCAACGAAATTTAAGTAAAATTGAAAATATGGTATAGAACTAATTATTTGAAAGTTTATCGTGTGAAGAAGCATTAGAAATCAAAATTTGAAAAACTTAAAGAATAAACTGAAAAATCATGCTAGCTATGCATGTCACTTCCTTCAAATCAAATCTAACTAGCGGATTTCGTTGATCATATAAAATTCAAGTTTCAAATTCACAAAATTAAATCAAATATTAAAAGAAAATCATAATTATAATCATATAAATGTTATGAGAAATTTCGATTATCTGTGTCAAACAAATCTTGTAAAAGCAATGTGTAAATCAGTGTTACAAATCACACTGAAAAATAAAAGCAGATTTCAACTCAAATGAAAAAGTAAAAATAGTTAAAAATGTGTATAAATGTATAAAAATGAAAATAATATAATCAGTTATAATCAATAAAACAAAACGTAAATCTGATTGAAAGAAAAATGAATAAAATGCTTCAAATACAAATTATTAGAAAAAAGTTAAAACCAACTCGATAAATTGCTGAATATACTAGTTACTTTTTGTCCTCCAAAATTCATCAATATATACTCTGTCACTGATTACATGAACATTACATAAAGAAAAGTAATTAAAACAAAACAAAAAAAACATTCTTGTTCTAACAAAAAAAGTTACATAAAATCCCATTAATAAATCTACTGTAATCCCAAAATAAAAAAATTAATCATCATGAAGAAAAATTACACTTGAATCACTATCAACAATCGTTCAAAGACTCAAAACTCACAGAAAAAAAAACTCTCCAAAATCATAAATATTCCAAAAAATCAAAATGGTCTCAAAATTAAATCGTTGTCTCCAATAAATCAACAATTTATACTATTTATAATCACATCAAAATGCATCATAAATCCTCTTTAATAAACCTCTGCATAAACTTTAAAAATGAATAGAATCCACTGTCACATACTACTCGACACAAAGTCCAACCAAAATTAAAATTTCACAATCATACATTAGAATCATTCATACATAAATTACTTATTACTTGACAAGAAGAAAGTGTTAAGACTGTATATGAATATAATAGAAAAAGATTCTTTCCTTTTTTCAAATTTCGAAACAAAATATTTTAAATTCATATCACAAAGCAAGATATTAATGCATTTCTAAGTTAAAGCAAATACTTTAATGTAAGATTTACTGATCTCAATTGCAATGCATGTCATTATGAATTTCACTCAAACAAAATTTTACTCCTCAAAATTTCAAATTGTTCCTTGCTTAATTCCCCAAAATAAAAATAAAAATCTCTCTCCTCAAGATGTTTTTGTTTCTTTCAGAGACCTGGAATAGCAAACAGGCTTATAAACTCGTATAACAGTCAGCATCAGGTTCCGGATTCCATCCGCTAGACATGAGCTTGTATTTCAGCCATATAACGACAGTAATTAGCGTACACTCTCGTGTTTCTGTACCACTGCACGTTCTGCTATATCCATTCCCCTAACATGCGCGTATGGTGGTTTACCTGGCAACCGTCTATCCAAACTCTGACTAAACAGAGAAGTTCTTGAAGCCTAAGAACCAATATCCATACCGCAATACAGTCTCCTAACGATATACTCTTATTCAACAACATATTCACATATTCTCCCAATATTCAACAAAATATTCTCATTAACACATATTGCTCTCCCTGGCAATAATCAAATCATCTCATTAAAACATTTGACCGTTCTCTCTGACAATCAAAAACTCATTTCATTAAATCTCATAGTTCGTTGCAACATTATAACTTCTTGAAACTCCAATGAAACATTTAATTAGATATCATCACATAAACCCACTGAAACACAGTATATTATTCCCATTATTGAAATTGAGGTTACATTCATACAAACTGCATTGACATATTTGAAAAGTTAACTACTGGTACTCAATAGGAAAGATTCTCTTCACAGTAAAAAAAATTCAAAATAATGAAAAACTCGGCTTTTGCTTCACAAATGAGGTGTTGAAAAAAGGATTGATCAATATTGATTTATCTAACAGTATAAAGCAAGAATTATGTCAGATCAATGGGGGGGAAAAAAAATAACCATAGTAGGCTAGAGTGCTTCATAATTGTTTGTGTCTCGTCGTATTAGCTATGCACACATGAAGTATAACTACAATAAAATAAAATCCCCTAAATTGAAACAAAACCATGAAATGAAACTAAACTGTCCCGAAAGAAAGAAAAAATCCAGATACAAAGGAGAATTAAAATCTAAGATCTAGTGTACTCATAGTTGTTGCCATCGATGTCTTGAAAAGATGTTCTGTCTTGATGTTTCGTCTGCTTGATGTAACTGCATAAAGTCCTCGTGTCCATATCGCCTCGAAATTGCTGTAACATATAACCTGGACCAGTATTTGCTCTTCACTATTTCACATTTAATAAGTTATGCACTTTTAGTAAACATCGTGTTAAACTTTTGCTCACAGATAATGTTTCATTGTTAAAGTTCAACTTCCAACTGTCGGTTTGGTCAGGGGTCAACTTGGAACAATTTTCTATATGCAATGTTCTATTTGTTCAACTTTATACTTGTTTAACCTTCCACTTGTTCAAACATTCTAACTGTTCAACCTTCTAATTGTTCAACTTTCTAATTGTTCAACTTTCTAATTGTCAGCATTTGATTTTAAGAAAATGAATTGAAAAGGCTTTTAATGGAAAAGAAACTTGAAACTATCAACATTAGCTCAAAAATTTGAGAAATAAATGCAATTAAATGAATACTGCTCAATACTTAAGTCTGTGGGGGGGGGGGGGGGGAGAAAGAGGACATCCTTTTACAAATTCAAAACACAATACATGGAACATCAAAATTCAGAATAATCACTTGCATACATGGTTCAAAATTAAATCATCATCTCTGTTAAGTTGCATTAAAATTCAGATGCTTACTTCACTTCCAAAAATTTATCACAAACACAATCAATCAGAAACAGGTTTAAAAGGAAAAGAAAAATTTTCAAGACTTATCACACGTTTATAAACAAGAATAGTTAAATGTACAACTCATAAATTATAACACAGAAAAAAAAGAAAAATACATATTAATGCAGAACTGAATTAAGAACACTGCTGCTTACAGCATGAGAATTTTTAAGTATCATGTCATTTCACCAACAAATTCATCATATACATGTGCATCCATTCTCATAAACTATCGTTCGAGCATTTTTATGTTCCCTAAGGTAACCTCATAAGAGGACTCGACATTAATAGGTTCAGCTGTGTTACATATGTTAACTGACCTGATAATCCAACTTAAAAAACAATCCATATTCATTCAACATGCAGTTTTAGAACAAATCGTTATTATGTTTGACATTATTACCAAGAAAAATTCCAAGAAAATGAACCAGTGAACTATTTTCTCACCAAAGGAAGAATTTTTTTTTTATGACTTCAGATTGATTTTAGTATTTCCCCATAAAAACTCAAAGAAACTTTGGATACAATATTTTTAAACTAACAAACTTGATAGATCAATTAAAACATAAAAAAAATTCACTTGTGGCTTCATAACAATTTTAAACTCCTTTTTACAAAATCTTATACATGTGGCTTGTTATCTGATGTAAAATACTTATTTCAATAGTGACTATGATATACTTTCACCTATTACTGTTTACTTCATTTTATCAACATAATCATAATTATTTTATTAGTGGCTGAAAACTTCCCAAATACTGCATATCATCTCATTTCACAACACATTATCACGTCATTGTAGCTTCTCATAATCCAACATAACTTCCATAAAAAAAAATACTTCTGATGCATCATTATACTTCATAAAACAATAAATCTCAAATACTTCATTTCCGTACTCCATAAATCACAATACTGATCTTTATAAAACGTTGCAACATAACTTACACATATATACTCATATAACCACATAATAACTTCATATAACCATAAAACAACTAAAAATCACATAATTCTCACAATTCTTCTTCAAAATACCTCATTATCACATTTCTCATAACAACACATAAATGAAAAACAATAGACTCAAAGCAACATTTCACACTCAGATCCCTAAAGATAAGGCTTCATTTGCTGCTGGACCATTGTATTAATTCTTACTCCTACACATGTCATAAGCCAAATTTTGATATGAAAGTTTTCTGTGAAGATAGATTATCGACAATCACGACTTCTGAATCTGCATAACGAGTGAACTTTGAGTAGCTAATTCAAATTCCATTCTAGATCCGTATTTGGCCGTATAAATTACTATAGTTGGGTCCACATGATGGTCCTCAGAACTTAGTAATATTGCCTCAAACCCACTAACACAGTTACTGACATTAACTCCAAAACACTCAACTGTTACAAAAAAAAGAATACTCCCACTTTGCCACTTTAAAGATGTTAATTTCACAAACACCACTAATTTTCAAATTGCGCCACTTTATATAAGAAGATACTGTTATCACATGACAGAACAGGTTTTGTGCAGTGAAATGTCTTTAACCTATTTGTTAGGTTGTATTTCGACAAAACACATGATTGAAAAACTGTCTACCCTTTAACAGATCTTTTATAATGATGAAATCAAATACCACAGATTTAGATAGCATTTTAAAACATTTTCCAGAATACAAAAACACTGCCACATTTAACCAAACTGCATATTTCTCTTATAACTTAATACAAATCTCTCACAGAAAATCATAGTTTACATAGTATAATTTTTTTTTAGGGATGCCCCCATATGCTGACAAAATAGAAAAATTGAATGCTTACTTTATTTTCTGGATTTCTGCCATATGGTTGATACGTTTTGTCTGCTTTGCACCGCCAAAACTTGAAAGCGCCAAGCTTTCCATCCCATCATGCATCACGGTTTTTCCCTGATTGGCTGCTCAGCTGCTGTATACGTGTCGTCTGCTTGTGCGTTTGCAACTGAAGAGCGCCCTCTTATGGCGAAACTTGGTACTTTTCTCCACATTTACTCAAACATACGAAACGAAATTTCACATTAATAAAATATTATTTAACAATTTTCAAACTTAATAGTAAAGATAAGAGCATGTGACATGTCTGTAAGCCTCGAATTGTCTCAGAAAAAAAAAATAAAGATCATACATACTTTCTAACAGTCGCAAAAAATTTACCGAATATTTGAACATACACGTTAGCGAAATATTACGAAAAAAGACACTTCTAAGAACCGTTTTCTTCTGACACCAGTTGTAACTGCATGATCTGAAATTACGAAGGGTTTAAAATGACGACTGTAAATGGTTAGGGGCGAACCATACTTATAATTTAAACATACTTTAATTATAAAAACCTAATCATACATTATCCGCAACACTGACTAACGTTACGCTGGAAGGGAAATGACACGCAAGCATTGATACAATTGTTAACAACTTACTAAATGAATTAATAGCTTCTTCATACAAGTATAATGGAAGGATGTCTTTACTGATTAAATGCAACAAAACTGAATATTAACGATCCTGATTGTAACCCGACATTACCAAATAAGATTATCACGAGGCTACAACATTACAACAACGGCGAACAACTCATTTAAGTTACACAGATTGAATAATGACTTAATAATTTATGTAACTACTTTAACTAAGCCAAATACTAACTAACGTGAGACAAGACTATGGGCAAGCATAGCTTGCCCAGTGCCGAAAGGCACACAGACAAGACACAAGTCGTACCTCTTACATGGCTGCTGCGGAATCGTCAATCACTGAATAGAATAGAATAGATCACGCCACGATCGCATATTTATGCTGTGAGCTATCACGTGCACTGTACATGCATCTGCGCTACGCTGCGCTGTGCTGCAGACCTTGGACTGCCAACTTGCAAGTCTGCACTTTTACGCACGTACGCATCTTCTCGCTCGAAGCAGCTTACAATATTCACATATTAAAACATCGAAACTACCAATTCAAACCCTAATTCACAGACTGCCCGTCACACATGGTTCGAGTCGCGCCGCGGGAAAAAGTGGTTAAACGATGCGTTATGTTTTTCTTGTGTTACCCGTACACTGAGACAGTAAAAACGTATTATACACCTATTGAGACGTTAAAATTACAGATTTCTGCCTGTATCTATTGAGCAATCCAAATTCATTGTTATTTTCTGTAAAGTCATTATTATTGCAAAGGCCTGGAAGAATTTTTTTTTTTTTTGGTAACGTAAACGAATATGTCGACGTCGTTGAGAAGTGGCAAATCCCCATTCCTTTGAGTATTTCGGAATATTTTTTTTTATTTAAACCGAAATTTTGATGGCTGGATCGTGAATGTGACTTGACTACTCTCTAATGCCGCTGAAGAACTTTGCCTATTTGTTTGATGAACAGTAACACAATCAAGATTTAATTTAAAACTGCTGGTATCTGTATGTATTGACATATTAACTCATTGTATGCTGAATTGACGCTAAAGTAAATACAATCATGTTGTGGATACTGAAATGTGTAACAATCTAGTCTTAAAGTATAAATTATTCGCCATCATTCATTTCGCCAAAGTGGAAAGTAAAAGGTTTGTTTCCTCATAGTTGTGGAAAAACGATAGCCAGTATATAGACGTCATAACATCCACGAGGACTTTGAGAAAGAAGAGTGGATTTATAAATATCCTACGTTTCATTTATTCTAAACAAAAATCTATCAGTTTCTGAATTTTTGAAATTTTTTGTCTCAAGATAAATATCATAACAGAAAGAAATAGTGACACTTATTTTTTCGTAATGTTTTGTTAATATAAAACTTAAAAAAATTACGTGTCAGCTGATAGATGACGATAGCACTATCAAGCGCCACATTGTAATTCATTATAAGGATTTATAGTTTGTCTCAGTTACACTCGGCAAGTGATGTGTGGTAGGATCATCATGAGGAAATAGGGCCGTTTACACACAGCGTTGAACGCGCAGCGTATGGAATATCCATTCCCAGTATATTCCTACTTCTTAAAGAATGCATAATCATTAATTTTCTATATATACTCGTACAGTCTTTGAATTAAATGTGGACAGCGCTGTCATGTTCTATCAGTCTTTTTGCATAATCTGGCATCAATCTCATCTCAGGAAAGAGTAAGGGCAATGCTGGCTCCACCTTTTGGCAATATCATTGGGGGATATTTCATTCAGAGCCATCTATATTTCAGATTATTCATTTCCATAAGTAAATGCATCAAACAAAACTGGAGCCGGCCTCGGTAGCGTAGGGGCTAGAGTGCTAACTCCACGTGCCGAAGGCCGCCGGTTCGAATCCGGCCGCGGGTATGGATGTTAAGTGTTGTGGGTCTGTGTGAATGTCCTGTCCGTCCTGTGGCGTCCATACGTTGGAAAAAAATACACATTGAGCTGGCTGTATGGCCTCAGTTGCCGAATGCCATAAAAAAAAAAAAAAAAATTAAAAATTAAAAAAAACTGGAATTAAGCTCCTCCCCACTGACGATTCATAATGGCGGGGTAGTTCATCAACCTTGCCCTACATTTCAATAACACTTTAAATAAATTCAGATCGTAAAACCTATCGCAAAAGTTGTAATTGACGGGAATGTATTAAAGCGAGGCAAAAAAATAACCTCTAAGGCTCCGTTCTACGTTTTACTACAACTGAGTAGCGTAAAACTTTAACTATCATTATTTCCATACTGGTTTGGCTAATTCCTTCCGATAATATTCAAACCAGCGAATAAGCATTTTCGAGGAGGTATAATTTTTAGTACTACGAAACTACAGAAATGAGAGATTATTTTGAAAAGATTGAATGAAAACAGTCTTCCTAGGCAGCATTGTTAACAACTGACGAGTAGGTATCTAGCTTGAGCGGGGGGGGGGGGGGGTCCTGTGGTTACCGTTGTGGTTTTCTGAACCTGCGGTTCAAGGTTCAAATCCACGTATTTCATATTCTTTTAAATTTTCCCCCTTTTATAAGTTCCGAACCTACACTATGCTTATGCATATTATATATTCTTGATTCCTTCCAAAGTGCCTCAGGGAATAAGATACTTAAGGAATCTCTTATAAACGAAAACTATCAAATGTTTCTTAACCAACTACCAACATGAAAGTAAACACTTTTGCGGCGGCAGCGCTGAAAGAAAGCTACTAGAGTTCCCAGCCACGCCGAACTCATATCGTCTTTCCCATTTGCAACTGTACCGTTTATCGAAAATAATCATTTCACAGTAGAAACGAATTTTACGTTTCAGAAACAATTAATTTATCGTTGGAAATTATGTCTCTAATTTTAAGCCATGTCTATCATTAATTCTGTAGGTGGTCTATAATGGTCATACACCGTCGTCAAGGTAAACAAAAATATAATGTAAAAAACATGAAAGGAAATCGCATAGAACCAAATATTAGTATTGAAACAAATTAAATGACCATTGTCACTCAAAAATTTAATATTATAGTAGGACTAAGATAAATTTTTTTTATTACTGGTATAAGTAAAGAAAGATAATTGAGAATCGGGATTGAAGTAGAGAGTTCTAAAATTACTGCTTTACAGCGTAGCGACTTGATACCTGCGGGAGTTAAAAACTCATTACTTAATAAATCATACAAATTTTGTGTTATTTTTTGTTTGCGATTACTTCGGTATAATAACATAAATAGATTAAACCATTTGGCGAAGAAGGATGTCGCCACTCGTGTGAGTGTTCTTTAGTCTCGTGTGTGAAGTGGAACGGTGACTTTTCGTCACCCGTGATAGTCGACTCCAAAATAGACTGACCCGCAAAAATTCAAAACAAACACAGCCTACCGGTAAAGAAAGTTCGACAGTGCCTTAGGACCGGAGGACCGAGCATAGTGGATGAGCCTTAACGCTCTGGCCTCGCATTCGGGAGGAGGCGGGTTTGAATACCCGTCCGACTATTAGAGGCGGAAAAGGACTAGTGGCAAGGATTTCACCAATGGACTTTAAGGAACCATTCCGGTATTCACAAAGAGTGATTTGGGGAAACCGTTGAAACCCCAAATCTGGATGGCCGGACTAGGATTCCAACCTGTGTCCTCCCGAATGAGAGGCCAGAGCGTCACAGCGTCTACAAGAATGAATGTGTCGAATGGTGATGACGTAGAAAATTGTATAATTGTTCAGCCCTTCAAACTATGTATACATTGAAGAAAGTAAATTGAAACTTTCCTTGGGAGACCTTAGATTTTGGATTTCCCTCTTACAGTTAACATGGATTACCATTGTATTTTTAATTTCCAGCTGTGACTTGCAGTCTTAAGTTGGATAATTATAGTGAAAAACAATAAAAAAACTTTAGCCGAATATGCTGCTCGTGATGAATTATTACGTGTATTATTTGCGTTATAAAGGTATTCTTCTTAGCCGAAGGAAATAGGAAACTTCACACTTATTTCCTCCTGCAACGCTGCCACATCTACTTCCTCCAACGTTGTCACGATTTCTGACTTCTGGCAGTGCTCCGGAAATTCCTATACAAGGAATTGTGTCTCATAGCTAGGCGATATCATAAGAACACACCCATTGCCGAAATAGAAAATTATTTTTCTTCCACGTCTCATATTTTTAATTAACAGATTTTTTTTTTCTGTTTCTAACAGTTTGATTCTTTATACAGATTATCAATAATTATTCATTCCCGTCAATTACAACTTTTGCGATAGGTTTTACGATCTGAATTTATTTAAAGTGTTATTGAAATGTAGGGCAAGGTTGATGAACTACCCCGCCATTATGAATCGTCAGTGGGGAGGAGCTTAGTTCCAGTTTTTTTTTTTAATTTTTTAATTTTTATTTTTTTAATGGCATTCGGCAACTGAGGCCATACAGCCAGCTCAATGTGTATTTTTTTCCAACGTATGGACGCCACAGGACGGACAGGACATTCACACAGACCCACAACACTTAACATCCATACCCGCGGCCGGATTCGAACCGGCGGCCTTCGGCACGTGGAGTTAGCACTCTAGCCCCTACGCTACCGAGGCCGGCTCCAGTTTTGTTTGATGCATTTACTTATGGAAATGAATAATCTGAAATATAGATGGCTCTGAATGAAATATCCCCCAATGATATTGCCAAAAGGTGGAGCCAGCATTGCCTTACTCTTTCCTGAGATGAGATTGATGCCAGATTATGCAAAAAGACTGATAGAACATGACAGCGCTGTCCACATTTAATTCAAAGACTGTACGAGTATATATAGAAAATTAATGATTATGCATTCTTTAAGAAGTAGGAATATACTGGGAATGGATATTCCATACGCTGCGCGTTCAACGCTGTGTGTAAACGGCCCTATTTCCTCATGATGATCCTACCACACATCACTTGCCGAGTGTAACTGAGACAAACTATAAATCCTTATAATGAATTACAATGTGGCGCTTGATAGTGCTATCGTCATCTATCAGCTGACACGTAATTTTTTTAAGTTTTATATTAACAAAACATTACGAAAAAATAAGTGTCACTATTTCTTTCTGTTATGATATTTATCTTGAGACAAAAAATTTAAAAAATTCAGAAACTGATAGATTTTTGTTTAGAATAAATGAAACGTAGGATATTTATAAAACCACTCTTCTTTCTCAAAGTCCTCGTGGATGTTATGACGTCTATATACTGGCTATCGTTTTTCCACAACTATGAGGAAACAAACCTTTTACTTTCCACTTTGGCGAAATGAATGATCGCGAACAATTTATACTTTAAGACTAGATTGTTACACATTTCAGTATCCACAACATGATTGTATTTACTTTCGCGTCAATTCAGCATACAATGAGTTAATATGTCAATACATACAGATACCAGCAGTTTTAAATTAAATCTTGATTGTGTTACTGTTCATCAAACAAATAGGCAAAGTTCTTCAGCGGCATTAGAGAGTAGTCAAGTCACATTCACGATCCAGCCAAAAAAGTTTCGGTTTAAATAAAAAAAAAATATTCCGAAAATACTCAAAGGAATGGGGATTTGCCACTTCTCAACGACCGTCGACATATTCGTTTACGTTACCAAAAAAAAAAAAAAATTCTTCCAGGCCTTTGCAATAATAATGACTTTACAGAAAAATAACAATGAATTTGGATTGCTCAATAGATACAGGCAGAAATCTGTAATTTTAACGTCTCAATAGGTGTATAATACGTTTTTACTGTCTCAGTGTACGGGTAACACAAGAAAAACATAACGCATCGTTTAACCACTTTTTCCCGCGGCGCGACTCGAACCATGGAACCACGAGACAACGCTCTAGCTTCCGGGATCTGCATCCGCATCTGCAGCCACTTACCGCCCCATCGCATCAGGCTTACCAGAGACGGAAGATGAGGTAGCTACTATGCATAAACAGCTTGGCATTATCATTCCTCGTTCCTGAAAGTTATTGTTTATTTCCCGGAATTTTACATTAATTAATAGCTGAACGAATTGGGTGAAGGGTAAATTTCATCAATGGCACTAGACAGTAGTCAATTCATACTCACGATCTGGCTATCAAAAATTCTGTTTAAATAAAAAATCTCGAAATTACTCAACGGAATGAGCAATTGCCATTTCTCAAATATCGTTGCAGAATTGGTTTACGTTTTTAGAATACTAACCTCTTCCGTGCCTTTGAAATAATAGTGACTTTATTGAAGAATAACAACGAATTTCTATTTCACAATAGATACAGGCAGAAATTTGTAATTTCAACTTCCCAAATAGGAGTAAAATATGTTTTCACTGTCCCAGTGTACGGGCAAACCAAGAAAAACATAACGCATCATTTAATCACTTTTGCCCTTGGCTGACTCGAACCGTTGAACCGCAAGACATTGCACCTCGTAGCTTCCGGGATCAGCATCCCCGAACCTGAGCCAATTACAGCACCATAGCGTCAGGCTTACCAGAGACGGAAGCTGAAGTAGGAGAAACTAATAACGAGCCAGGCATTATCTTTCCTCGTTCTTGGAATTTACTGTTTATTTCGTGGAATTTTAAATTTAGGAAATAAAATTAAAGAAACTTTTCATCAATGGTGATATGCGTCAGAATTAACTTTTAAAATTTCTGCACTTCTTCAATAACGTATATTCTTTTTGTGCTACGGTTAACGATTTTGCCCCTTACCGCAAACCGAATTTTTTACGGACTCCCGGAGATAGTGGTCAACGCGATAGGACAGGGAAGATAACTCCATGCCACGAATAATGCCCAGTTGGGGTTATGCATCAATTATATCATTCGCTATCACTGGTCGGAGCTCCATGTTTTTAAATACGGATGCTTTGAATTTTATGTTCTTCTTTGATGAGAATTTTTTTCGTAAGAACAGCCACTTTCCATTTCATTTCTCATTTGCTTCCAAATACCACAGGCTAGAAATTATCGTTGTCGCACAATAAGGACATTAGCTAAAAGAAACTTTTTCGCACAATAGACATATTAGTTTGAATTAGTTCCTTGATTATTTTTAAACAGTTATCATTACGTATTACATCAATGATCAATCGTCCGACTTTGTTATGAGCACAAAAAAATGGGGTATGTTGAATGACAGAAATCTTTACGGTGAAGTTAAATTCAATAGAAAAGTGTCTTTCAAATCCTACTCACGTATGCTGCGTTGACAGTGTCTCACGTCAGCCAGAACATTAATGTTATGATTCTTTTCTATTGTGCCACGCTAAGTATGTTCAAGAAAAGACAGAACTAAAAGAATTGCTTTTACAGGCAAGCATACTTACAAGACCACTGCCAAAATCATTAAATCCGAAATATTTATACGTGTTATATATTTGAATGAACTCT
The DNA here is from genome assembly GCA_031002005.1 of Vandiemenella viatica. Taxonomy (NCBI): domain Eukaryota; kingdom Metazoa; phylum Arthropoda; class Insecta; order Orthoptera; family Morabidae; genus Vandiemenella; species Vandiemenella viatica. The sequence continues at coordinate 263,726,401 of JARYHS010013630.1, forward strand.
TACATAAGTCTGTACTGTTTCCAAAACTTATAAGAAATAGCAAACGTTGAATATTAAGGTAAATTTCGAGTCATTTTAAGTTGTTGTAGATGGCTATAAAATCTGCATTTTGTTGTTATCCAGTACTTGCTAAAAACCAGCATTTTGTTTGAGATTGAAAACTTTCGTGTTATGTGTGAACACTTAATAACTGTAAAATGTCTTTAAAACAGTAAATGAAACGTATTCGATGTTCCTATAACTCTTTTATTGCCGAAATGTAATCACTATTTCGGTTTATGAAACAAAAAAGTGGAAATGTATTTCATTTTGTGGGAGGTGGATCATGTGGATGTGGCTCAATTTTAATAGTCGTGAGACTGTACCACCTCCAGGGTATAGTACTGACTTCGTAGATGTGTATAATGGGTTTAATAAGTCCCAGGAGGAAATGTAGCGATGTGCAATTCAGGTCGTTCGGATTAATATGAGCATGGTAGTACCACGAGTAGCAGTAGACATCTGGTCATAAGACAGATATCATAACTCCCATATTCAGAATATGTCTCACCCACAAATCCATACGTCACCTCACACAAGCCTAAGTGTAGGATCAGCACATCATACATCAAAACAAACGAGTTAAAGGAAGGGTTCACCACATTTATGGGAAAAAAACAGAGAGAGACGCTTACACAAGTACATTTCCATGCCTACAGTGATCTCGACTCAACATCTAGCCCCATCATGGCAACGAAAAAGTGGAACAGAACATCCATGACTTGCCAAAATCATAGAAAGACACACATACACACACACACATATGTCAATACATTCACACAGTTCCATACATCACCCCACACATGCACATAACTGGAGGAAAGAGACTGAACACATTAGATCCAAACTGAACAGTTACAGGATGTGTAAAGTTTGAGATCACAACCACGTCTGTCCCACACCACAACCCTTTCTGTCATTAGGAACATGTGACCCAGGTACCATGAGTTACAATAGACACTTGTCTATCAGACATATATCATAACCTCCGTGTTCATACTAGGCCTCATCCACAAATCCATATGTCTCCACACAAGCACAAACAAACATATGGTAGGAACAACAATTTATATGTACAGCCAGACGAGTTTAAGGATGGTAACACCACACTTACGCATACAGATACAGAGAAAGACGCACACAGACGCATATTTCCATGCCTACAGCGAGCTCGACATAACAACCTTCCCAATCATGGCAAGGAACAAGTAGGTCAGAACCCCCAAGGCTCAAGACTGTCAAAAAAATAATCGTTTACATGTGTTCCAAGTACCAAACTCCTCACATCAACATCGTATCATTTAACTCACAATACAGACCTCTCTGCCACTCAGTATCATTGGTACTAGGTACATAACTGATCACATCACCAACACCACCTCTATCCCACGCCACAAGCCTTTTCTGGTATTCAGTAATATTTGCCCCATGTACCACGAGCTTCTGTAGACACATGGTCATCAGACAGATATCATAACTCCCATATTCATACTAGGTCTCACACACTAATCCATACGTCACCACACACAAACATAACTGACCAAAAAAACATCAGACAGACGTGAGAGTGTGTGCAACGGATGACATGTTTTTGCCATACACCTCACTACTTATCCCATACGGATTATTCATTACACCCAATTAATTACATGTTCCATCAACTCATTGGTAGCCATTCATTGTGAAATCTCAAAGTCGAGTATAATCCTACGTGATAGAAACACAACCACATAGAAAGACACACATACACACACTCACAAATCCATGCATACACACAGTACCATACATCACCACACACATACACATAACTGGAGGAAAAGGACTGAACACCTTAGGTCGAGTCTGAATAGTTACAGGATGTGCAAAATGTGATATGTCTTTGCAACAAACCTTGGTGCTCATCTCACCCAACTGATTACATCTACCAACAACACATAGATGAAATCTCAAGATCCAGTAGATTCCTATCGCCATAATTAGACACACAACCGCATAGGAACACACACATATTTCTATGCATACACAACAATTCCATACATCACCCCATACATACAAGTAACTGGAGAAAGGGACTCCACACCTTAAGTTCAGACTGACGTGTCACATGATGGGCAGAGGACAGCATGTCTTTACAATACATCTCAGTGCTCACCACGCTCACCTGATTTCATGTCCCATCACTATCGATGGCTACTGGAAATGAAATCTTGGCACTGTTTGGTCAGAGCCATTTGTTAATAGCAGCTTCTGAATGACAAATTTGTGCCAATATGACAAGGCGGGCGAGGCGGGAGGGGGCCCCCTTACCCTCTGCGGACAGAAATACCGCAATACACCTGTTTAAAAGCGCGGAATGCTATGGATTACCGGAGTTTTCCGATCGGGACCTATAAACGGTAACCGCAAATTTAGGACCTCACCGAAGACCGGAATTTCATTGCGCTCGAAAGCGATTATATGCGCCGGTATACGGACCTACAGAAACACGATGTACGCGTCCTAAAAATGCGGTTACCGTTGTTTGTTCTTGTGTGGAGACGTATGGATTTGTGGGTGAGACCTAGTATGAATACGGAGGTTATGATATCTGTCTGATAGACAAGTGTCTATTGTAACTCATGGTACCTGGGTCACATGTTCCTAATGACAGAAAGGGTTTACAGTGTGGGAGAGATGTAGCAGTGATCTCAAACTTCACACATCCTGTAACTATTCAGTTTGATCTAACATGTTCAGTCTCTTTCCTCCAGTTATGTGCATGTGTGGGGTGATGTATGGAATTGTGTGAATGTATTGACATATGAGTGTGGGTGTATGTGTGTCTTTCTATGATTTTTGGCAAGTCATGGGAGTTCTGTTCCACTTTTTCGTTGCCATGATTGAGCTAGTTGTTGAGTCGAGATCGCTGTAGGCATGGAAATGTAAGTGTGTATGTGTCTCTCTCTGGTTTTTTCCCCATAAATGTGGTAAACCTTTTCTTTAACTCGTTTGTTTGGATGTATGATGTGCTGATCCTACACATAGCCTTGTATGAGGTGACGTATGGATTTGTGGGTGAGACCTAGTCTGAATATGGGAGTTATGATATCTGTCTTATGACCAGATGTCTACTGCTACTTGTGGTACCAGGGGTACATATTACTGAATGGCAGTCAAGGCTTAGGTGTGGGATAGACGTGGTGGTGATGTTGTGTACAGTTTTTTTACCTAGCAAACATGATACTGGATGGTAGTGAAGTCTGTAGTGTGAGATAAATGAGATGATGTTGATGTAAAGATTATGGTACCTGGAACATATGTTAATGATGATTTTTGGTCAGTTATGAGTCATAGGGGCTCTACCCCACTTTTTCGTGGCCATTATTTGGCTGGTTGTTGTGTCTAGCTTGCTGGAGGCATGAAAATGTGATTGTTTGTGCGTCTCTCTCTGTGTTTGTATGCGTAAATTTGGTGATACCTTCCATAAACACGTCTGTCTGGATGTATCATTGTGCTGTCCCTCCACTTATGTTTGTTTGTGCTTGTGTATGGAGATGTATGGATTTGTGGGTGAGACCTAGTTTGAATATGTGCGTTATGATATCTGTCTGATAGTCAAGTGTCTATTGCAACTCATGGTAACTGGGTCACTTTTTACTGAATGGTAGAAAGGGTTGTGGTTGAGAGAGATGTGTTGATGGTAAATGTAATCAATTGGGTGTGATGAACTCTATTTATGGTATAAACACTTAGGTGCATGATGAAAACATGCCATCTTTTGTACACCTTCTATCTCGCCAGGGTGATGATATGTAAGGAGAGTTCTGATTTTCAGCCAGTCATGAGGCAAGAGAGTACTACACCACTTTTTTGTTTCCATGATTGGTGCCACTAGTTGTGCTGAACTCTCTGTAGACTTGGACAAGTGTATCTGCGTCTCTCTTTGTGCATGTAAGCGAAAGTATGATGATACCTGACTTTAACTCGTCTGTCTGATGATTTTTGTAACGATAGTTCTGTCCAGTTAATAATTGGTAACGACAATTCTGGCCCACTTCATCGTATCCGTTGGCGATGAGAGCATGAGACTAGAGGTGGATCTTGGTGAAAGAATTAGGAAAAGTGTGTAAAAGACTATCAATAGGAGCCGGCACTGGATTTCTTCCATAAAGGAGTGGGTAAATTTTCTATATCTCCACATTGGCCACATGCATTGTTTGACGAATCAGCATGTTCTGTGCTTATCACTGCCTTACACTGACTCGATTTTTATCACATAGGACTGGCGTACTTAGATTCCACAGGGGTGAAATTAGTAAGATTAACAGATGGTGTCTCGTTCCTGGAACAAATGTGCTGTGCTGTAAAATACAGTTAAATGTGAGTAAGTGCATGTCACAGCGTATATCTCTCTGTTTCTAGTCAATCACTGATGTGTCACAAGGGATTGATTGGAATTTTAGACAAAGTACAGCTAAGGGCACTCAATTTGTGATTGCTTACGAAAGCATAACAGAATTGATACATAGATTGTTCTGTATAGACAGACGATATAGGTTTGAGCTTGGTGGCAAAAATTACGAGTGCGATGAAATATTTTATACCAATGGCAGCAGAGATAAGTTAGAGAAATTAGGTGTCCTACTGATGCTTATATGAATTCTTTACTCCCTCGCTCCATTCCATGAGTTTTTCCATGGTCAAACTAGCCATGGTGTGAAAAGGCTTTGTTAATCATTTCACAATTATTTTCAAATGGGATCTTGTGCAAAGACTAAGTCTGTAGGGTTGAGAAATAGGCTTGAAAGAATTACAGGCTGATTTGTTTGATATCAGTGGAGAGATCAACATGTATTCACTTCAGAAATGTCTGTAGGGAAAGAAACTGGCTTTCAAATTGACAACTTTCTTTAGTTTAGGAGCTCTTAATTCATCGAGGTTATACTTACATACATTAGAAAACCCCTTCAATGCCTCTTTGAGATTAAAAAGTGTCTTTGTTCTCGGTCTGTTTCATTACACATAATTTAATACATCCTTTAAAATACACTGAATGTAGGTGACACTCGTGAGTTATATTGTTCATAACAAATCCAACATGATATGCAAAAGTGAGTTTGTTTCCCGTCTCTTCGTCGGTGAATTAATTATTAATGTCTGCCTGCTTCGATGAACGGAATTTATGGTTTTCCCTACCTTCGTCGATGAATGTCTGTCGGTTTCAATGAAAGGATATCACCCATTGATGGGTTTTTGATGCTACAAATTTTGAAAGGAATACCGGATGTGTGGCAATTCTATACTTTATCACAATAATTTCATGTAAACACATACACATAGAATTCTTCCTCGATTTTATGTCTTTCCAATTTGCTGAGTTTATGACTTTTTTCCATTTCGACCGTTAACGTATTTTAAAGGAAAAATTTATGCTTTTCAATCGTCTATAACATATTTTTAATTCAATTATATCAAGTCAAGCTGGCGCCATACTCTCTAGGTGTGGAAATAAAAATTTTGTTTTTCGTTTTGAAATTACGTAATGTTGAGGAGTTGGACCGGCTTTTTCAATAATATCAGAAAACACTTAAACACCCATGCCCGCGGCCGCACTCGATCCGGCGACATTCGGCACGCTAGCCCCAACGCTACCGAGGTCGTTTTAATATCCGCTAATGTGTACTTTTTTGTTTTTAGTAAAATTCCTATGATTTACACTTAATCAAATGCAAGTATATTTCACGAAATCACGACAGAGATCCAAAGAAAATATTTTACTGTACTGAAATACTTGCACCTTGCTGTCGATAGTAGCCAAGCTGTTTCGCACTGTAATGGAGTCATTTCGTAACCTGCATTTCTTGTCGGACTTCCGGGTAAACAGGCGAGGGGTTTCGCAAACATCGACGGGGATACCTAAATATTTCACGCATATTGGGACATCCCCGCCATCTAGCGAAAAGTGACTACTACGCTCTGCCTTGTGGTGCCAACTGGTGACTGTTATGCAAGGCGAACGTCCGATGCCCCGGCGAAACAAGTAGACACCTGTCGCAACCTCTAATGGAGAGCATACCAGAGTGCGCATTCCAGAACAGAAATAGCCATTGCCTCAGGCGTGGGTTTTTCCCCGCTAGCTATGTCTCTCTCTTGGGGGAGTGGAATGTCTATGCACAAAGAAATTAAGAGCTTAGGAGGTGCTGCCATCAGGGTGACCGGTCGAGGAACTAACGCATGCCAAAACCCAAGTGGTGCTGCTCCCTAGCAGCCACCAAATGAACTAACGATCCGCCATCTTGTGACGTCATACGACCCTGACCGCTGTTTGGCTGCTCACCTTGTGACGTCATGGGTTTTCCCGGTTTCTGGCTTGAATCGGCCTTCCCCCATTACTACTGTCAGAGACAATCGGAGGTGTCCACTAAAATCCAAAGGATTGGGCAGTACCGGTTTAGCCACATAGCAGGAGTTGGCAAATGTTACGAGGCTTGCGCGTTTTGGGGGCCTCGCGCTTTCATGGGGGCCATGGCATTTGCTACTGGCCCTTCGCTGTAGTATACCAAATTAATTGTGAATAAGTTTATATATTATTCAAAAAATCGTTTCTATTATTGGCGTCGTTGTTGGCGTTCAAGATAAATAAACCGGTAGACTACTTTTTTACAAAACTTTTTATGGTTATGAAAACTTAGTTGTGCAACAAATAAAGCTGTGCCTTTATTGAGCCTTAGTAATCTTCACAAGAAGACTGACTGTTCATCTTATGAACTTACTGCTTCGATAAGAGAATGTAAACTTTAATTCTTCACTTTTTAACTGAAAAAGTTTGGAAACTCTATTTGGGGTGAAACATTAATTAAATTGCAGTTTTTAAGGTGCTGTGATGCTGAGGGCTTTGCAACACTCCGCCTTAAAAGTGAACAATAATATTCACCACCACAGCCTTCTGGTACCTGTAAGATATTTAAATAACCTGGTCACCACACGATTGATATACCCTAAAACGGGAGAGGGAAATAGAAAAGAGTTCATTGTACAGTTTTCAGTGTCACAAAAGATGTATACAATATGGTACCAGAAACTTTGAAAATGCAATCTGACAACAGTGTCTCAGAATGATTGCATGTAAAGCACATTCACACAAGAGGATAAACTCTCATCAAGTTCCCTCACTTAGAAGAAAGTATAACCATGGCATTTTAAAATACATTACGACTTCTAACCATGTGGAGCCAACGTCACGTTATGACACGAACTTAACTGTTTGAAATGTGCCAGAAAACTGGTCTACAAGCGACGTTGACTATTTTAAAACTACCGAGCATTTTTTTAAAAAAAAAAATATAAAAAAAATGGGGGAGCACTCAAAACCCGCTCCTCCAAGCATGGCGACCTTCCTGTTATCTACTGCTCGCAACTGCACATGCATTTAGTTAGTAATTCTACAGGTGATCACAGGAACGGGATTGTGATGAATTCCATGCGTCCAGGCGTTCAGCCGTTTACATGGCTCCATCGGATATGATAGACAGAAAGAAGAGTCAGGGCAGAGAGGAAAAGGTGCCCCTGGGAAAAAACCTCTGCGATAGTTAGGTGAGGGAATAAGAGCGGCTGGCTAAGTTACTGCCAGTACCACGACAGATTCTATGCTACAATGTTCGGATATTTGAGGAATTTGTTAGGATATGGTATCATGCAACAACTTACAGCTGGTCCACACCATCGCTGCCGTTGAGATTGTCAGCTGGTGCCGCTCGCCATTGCTGCCGTTGTGATGGTCCTGGAACATGCCGAATTGTTATAATTAGTAAACGCAGTGTGTGATAGGTGTTATACATGGTGAGATGTGATTCACACCACCAGGGCACCAGAGCACAACCGCCGCAACGCGCAGAGACTTTCCTCATCTCGGGAGTACATGGTAAGGGTTTCGCCGACGGCGACAGCCACAGTGCTGCTAGATGACCACCCCCGACTTGCCCGAGCTTTAGGACGGTGACGGACACCACTGCCATGACCACCCACGCCAGCACGTGTCATTGCCACCGGGTAAGACAACCCCACCATGTTCATTCCAGGCAATATTGGAGCAGGATGCATCACGCTAGCCTGCCACGAATACCAGCACCCCCACAGTGCTTACCACGCCGGATACTGTAGTAGTGTTGTTTGTGGATTGTTTTCCTGTTGTGTATGGCTACCTTCTGCACCTGTGATCGCACTGTAACCACTTTCCTTAGCCCAATGACTACTTTGCTGGTTGGTTAAGGAATGGTACCCTAACCCCAGTGGCCCTTGATGCAGTGGACAGATTTCTTACTTGTTTATATATTAGTTTTTTCCTATCTGTTGAGAAATATTTTTGGCCGTGGTGTTTAAATCTGTGGTAGTGATCGTAACTGCCTACAGTGCATATCAAAGGATTTCGTGACATTTGAGATTTCCCATATTTGTTTATGGCAAGCTTCTTAATTACTTGCTGTATTGGCTCGAGTCGGAAATCTCAGGGTAAGTTGTTCGTGTTCCCCAAGGAGCATTTGCTATGATTCTGAGTACTTTGTTTTGAATTAATTGCAGTCTCTTAATGTGAGACTTAGCGGCGTACCCCCAAACTACAGCTGCATATGTCATAAGTGGCCGAATGAGTGCTAAGTACATTGTTCGGGCATTACCTCGGTGTAGTGTGCTTTGTCTGTTTAGCATAGCGTATCATTGTTTGAGTCTAATGTTTGCTTTATTAACCATGTGCTTTATATGGGGCCTCCATGTTAGCTTTGCCTCAAATTTGACTCCGAGCTACTTAACTTCGTTCTAGAAATGTATAGTTTGATTGTATAGTGTTAGCGGTCGACAGTGTTCATGAATGTGTTTTTGCCTAGGTCTTCATGTAAATAGTAGTGCCTCGCATTTAGCTACGTTGACTTTAATTTGCCATCATGTGAGCCAAGGTATAACTACATTAAGCGCGGGCTGTAATCTACTGTTTACATGAGATCGACACCATGACTTTGCAAGTTAGGCGGTATCGTCAGCATAAATGGCTTGCATCGTTTTGTCTTGGTCGGAGTTTTATTGACGAATTCTGTGAAGAGCACAGGGCTTATTTTACTTCCTCGAGGCACTCCTGCTTGTATCTCCTGAGGTGCAGAGCTCTTGTTGTCAACGCAGACGTGAAACATTCGGTTAGTGAGGTACGAGTGTATTAGGCGTACCAGTCCGTCCGGGAATCCGTCGTCACTGAGTCTACAAATGAGGCCATTGTGCCAAAGATGATCGAACGCCATGTCCAGGAACACAGCCCCGGTAGACGCAGACGAATTATATCCCCTTGTTACATGCTCAACAACATGCATTAATTGTTGTGGTGTGGAGTGGTGCTTTTTGAAACCGAATTGCTCCGGCTTCAGGCATGTCTGCCTTCAGCTTAGTGGATTGGTTGACCTTGTGATGTCAGCAAAAATCTTCGAAAATTAATATCTTGGAAAGTCTTTAATAGTTTGAATTGTAATTAGTACCTAGGCTTCTTGATATCTTATTCCATCTGTTTTGACTGGGTTTAGTCTTCAAAAGGGTTTCTATCAAATTAATTTTAAGTCCTCTTAAGCTTTGGTGCACTTTCCTAACAATCACAACAATCTATTTACAAAATCACATTTATCTCACAGATGCATTAAACTTTCTACAGGAACCTATATATATATATATTTAACGCTCTTAACTTGCTCTAGGTTCTGGCATAAATTTCTTGTTTTTATCTCTTTTTGTTAAAATTTAGATTTTTTTCTATTAATTAAAAATCCTAATTATACTTTGTCTAATTATTTGACTTTATTTTCAACACATTAGAAAGTTCTGACTATAACTGACGATAAAAGATCAGTTATAACTTTATTCAATACCAAGTTATTTCAAATTTTAGGTTTTAGTCCTCACTCAACACATCCTTTAAAACATAAAAAATCAAATTAAAGTTTTCCAGGCACAATGAATACACTTTAAAATTATCCTTATGGTGAGTTTTCATAGTGGAAATGAATGTAATAAAATCCGTTAAGTTTGGAAAACTACTTTAGCTGAAATTTTAATGTTGCACTAAAATGACTTTGAAATCAAACTATAAAGTCTGTAAGTACTGGGTATAGTTAGTATCTTTTAGTGGGTTTATAGATATGTTACAAGTTCTTCATATATTAGTAAGACCAACGCATTTTTATACCCAGTGATATTGCTACAGGAATCCCAAACTGCCAATATCCTATCGGCCAATCTGTCTGTAAAATGTGCTGAACAAAATACAAGAAAAGATGTTGTGTAATAAGTTAAAAGGAATTCAAAAATAGTATGCAGGAATCCAGACAAATTCATATTCAGACCATGCAAGACTCAAGGAATTGAAACGGGATTATAACTCAGTGTTCAAAGCAGAAATATGTGATTATAATGTGCTCTGGTGGCCACATAGCTCAGGTGGTAGAGCATCTGACTGTGAACCGGATGACCGAGGTTTGATCCCCGACGAAGCTGAAGATTTTTCCTCGAAGTTGAATGTCTGGATCTGCTCCCCAGACCCACTAGCTTGCTATCCAATGAGCACCATGGGGGAAACTTCACGGGAAGGTAAAGAATGGTCGGATCATGGCACTGACCCCATTACATCCATTCTTGTACCAATGGTTGGAATGGGAATGCAGAGCTCTACCACTACGAATCCTACAGGAAGGGGCAGGAGCTGTAGGAACCCCATGACTTTTACCTTAATGCCCTGCATTTTTTGCTCTGCTTAAGTCAACAACATGGCCGAAATCATTCCCATTCCTTGCCCCAGTCATTTCCCACCTTCAATGATCTCGTCTTCAGTGAGCTGTAAATCCATAAAAATATAAAGTTTTAAATTCAATAAAACAGGAGAATTACGTATGTTCAATTTTAGTTAGATAGAAAAATGAAATGACATAAGTTTATATTCACTTACATCTATTCATATGCACTAGATTTAGATGATTACCATGGTGCTGGCTATTTTATTTATTGTTCTCTTTGCATTTTGTAGACAATTCTTACTATGACATCCTCACATTCAAAGGAAATAAATTCTGTGACTGTAAGTGAGCTTCAAAAGTTTAAATTTTCACAGCTGTCTCTCCATGAGAAAGTTATATTTAAGAAAAAAGTCCCAAATATTATAATAGCTCAGCCTTATTATTAAAACAATCTTATCGATTTAACGGTAATCTTGAAGAGTTTTTCAAGGAAGAAACCCTGTTAATTTTAGTAACAAGCTGCCATTGTTAAACGGTGATGTGTTAATATCATTGTAGATATAGATAAGTAATAATTATTCATTTAATTGTTATTAGCTTCTAATATCAGTATGTGGTTTACATCTTGTACAGATTCACTTTAAATTTTGTCAAACCATTTATAGTATAGTATATGTAAATAGATAGATAGATATGTTCACTTTGCTCCCATGTGAGAATAATCTCGGGGATGTGGAACAGTACATACAATTATTAGTAATGTAAATTTTACTATATAATTGATAATATTATTATATATTGACAACAAGTTAGCAACAACCCATTAGTATAACCAATATCTCCTTTAATCTACAAATACAGTCCCGAGTTAATTAATACTTATTATGTGGAACAGTGTATACACTTGTTATCAGCATCTAATAACCAGTTATTTTCTTACCAACCAGTTACCATGATAAGTTTCACTGTAATATGTGACTACATTTTATATTATGTTAGTTGCTATTTATGTGGAATAGTACACACACCTATTAGCAATATCAATTATATTACCAACAACTCATACTCAGTCAACTGCTTAAAAACCTGTTAGTATGATAATTTTTCACAGCAGTTTTTGAGTGCATGCTATCCCATGTTAGTTTCTATATATTAGTGAAATTTTGTAAACAGTGTAATTAGTTTATTTGTCAAAAGTTTCAACAGAAAGAAAAACCATATATCATTATAGTAATTGTGGATAATTTTGTCACCTTCCCCTTCCATACACCATATATACTATTTTATCAGTCATTCTTAGTTACCAAATTCCAAGAAGAAAATTCTTTCACAGAGTAAAATGAGTTCTGAAGCAGAAACTCTTTCAGTTTGGACTTAAAGTAGTTGGGTTTTTGTAGATAACATTTAATTTTTGTTGGTAATACATTGAATAAGGAAGCTCTAGTAAATGTTAACCCTTTCTGTACAATTGACAGTGATTTGTAATCTTTGTGAATATTATATTTATTCCTAGTATTATGGCTATGTATGTCAGCATTAAGATTGAAGTGTTCAGGATTTTCCACTACAAATGATAGTACGGAGTATACATACTGTGCTGGCATTGTTAGTACACCCAGGTTTTTAAATAGATTTCTGCACGACGTTGCTCTACAAATAGCTCTTATAGCACGCTTTTGCAATTTAAATACCCTCTGTGCTTGTGACGAGTTTCCCCAGAATAAGATGCCATAAGTGAGCAGGGAATGAAAATATACAAAATATACTAACTTTCTGGTTTCTATATTAGCTATTCTAAATATTACCCTCAGTTGCAGAATTCAGTTTTTTAAGAAGTTGTTGAATATGCTGTTTCCAGTTCAATTTGTTAACTATATATACACTCAGGAATTTAGTGAAACTGCTTTCATTGATTGCTTTTCCTTCTGATATCACATTATAGCTGTCCTTTGTTTTATTTTTTTGTAACAAACTGAAGTAACTGTGTCTTTTCTACATTAAGTATTAGTTTGTTGGCATTAAACCACCTGTTAATTTTCTTTATAACATCATTTGCTGTGTTTTTGAGGTTTTGTGCTGATTGGTCTTTCAAGGATATGCTAGTATCATCTGCAAAGAACACCATGTGTTCATTATTACCTAGTATATGTGGGAGATCATTTATATAGATTAAGAACAGCAGAGGGCCAAGAATTGAACCCTGAGGCACATCATATTTAACTATACGCCACTCTGAGTTTATAACATCTCCTGTATTAGCATCTTTCAGTGATACACATTGTTTTCTATTTTCCAGGTATGATTTAAACCAATGTCCTGGCTTACCACTAACTCCATAGTGGTCTAATTTACCTAGTAGAATCTCATGATCAACACAGTCCACAGCCTTAGCAAGATCACAGAATATACCTAGGGAATTTAATTTTTTATGCATTGATTCCAGTATGTTGTTTACAAAAGCAAAAATTGCTGAATCTGTTGAAATGCCTTGTCTAAAACCAAACTGTCCTTTACTGAGTAGGTCATACTTTTGTATGTACATTGCTTTTTCAAAGATTTTTGAAAATGCTGGTAGAAGTGATATCGGTCTGTAATTTTCAATCTTTGAGGTTTCACCCCTTTTATAAAGCAGTTTGATTATTGACTTCTTGAGTGAGTCAGGAAAGATACCTTCTTCAAAAGAACTATTACAAATATGACAAATAACACTACTAATACTGGTGTTACATTGTTTTACTACATGGGTTGAAACCTCATCATAACCAAATGACATTTTATTTTTGAGGGATTTAATAATTTTTTCAATATAATTTTTACTGGTGGGAAATAGATACATAGGTGCTGTTTTTGGTGACAAGGATTTAAGTATTGCTATAGCATCCATATTCCCAATATATTTTCCTTTTATTTTTTCAGCAACTGTTAAGAAGTAGTTATTGAAAGCACTTCCTACATAAGAGGGGTCATTAACAAGTTTATCATTAATGCTAATAGATATAAGTTTATGTTCAAGGGATGAGACAGTTGTTTCTTTTTTAATAATGTTCCAGACACTTTTTATCTTATTATCTTAACTACTAATCTCATTGTTTATGGCCAAACGTTTAGCTTCTTTTATTACTTTGGTTAAAATTCTACAGTAAGGTTTGTAATGTTGTCTGAGAAGCATATTATCAGTATTCCTAACTTTTACATACAATTCCCTTTTATGTCTGCAAGATGTTTTAATACCAACTGTAACCCAATTTTTGTTTACTAATTTTTGACCAATTGGAGCTAGTTTTGTAGGAAGACACCTTTTGTAAATTTCTAAAAAACCTTTGGTGAAAGTAATTGCATTTATTATTTATCCCTTTTAATTTATAAACAGTGCTCCACTTCTCATTGAGAAGTTCATCATTTAATATTTTTATTGAATTGTTCTTTAATGGCCTAACTCTGAAAAATCCTTTCTTTTTGTTATTTTCATTTCCCACAACATCCAAAGTATTTATTTGAGCATTATGGTCTGACAAACCATTTTCCATTGGAACTGTTTCATGTATTTCTAATTTATTGTGCTCTACAAAAATGTTATCAATAATGGTACTACTATCTTTTTGTGTTCTAGTTGGGAAATTTACAGTTTGATAGAGATTGAATGATCTAAGCATTCCTAGAAGATAATCTGTCTGGTTACATTCTACAGCAAAATTTATGTTGAAGTCTCCACAGAGGATAATTTCCCTTTTAATACGTGATAAGTTTATTAGAACCGCCTCAAGTTTATTACAAAATTTACTGAAGTCTCCTGTGGGAGCCCTATAAACTGTCAGCACTATAAGATATTTGTTTTCTAATTCTAACTGTATTGCACAACATTCAAAATCTTGTTCTATACAGTATTTACTTACATCTAACGATTTTGTCTCAGTATTTTCTCTTACATATATTGCTGCACCACCCATTCTCAACTCTGACCTGCAATAACAAGAAGCTAATCTATATCCAATAAAAGGGAGGAGACCTATTTCAGTATTCTTCAGATGATGTTCTATTATTATAAATTGGATACAAGTTTGTAAAGTATTCATTAAGTGCTAGGCTATCCTGTAATGCTACATAGTTAAATAAAATGAAAAAAAATGTAAGGTAAATAATTATGGGGGTTACAAATGGTGAATTAATTCCTTCACAATTTGAAATAAAAACTAAATTGTCTATTCTTGTTTTCTTTTTTCCAAATACTTTCAGTCATGCCTCTAATTTTAAATTGATCCAAAGCTTCATCATCTAAGTGTTCAGCTTATAGTTCATGGAAGACCACTCCAAAATGTGTACAAACTGTATATTCTGCGTTCTTGTTTTTCAAACTTGGCAGCTTTCTTTCTCCACATTTTCTTCATACTCCCGTACATATTCCATGGGCATTAGGGTGATCCTTATTTTTCAAAGTCAAAATTTTGTAATTCATAGGTCCTATTTTTTTTTTCATTTTACCCTAAAACACAAATAATTTATTACGCCATTCGGATAACTGTAACCCATGCCGTCTTCCACCGATTCATCTTTATATGAGTTATGCAAGAGTAGTGGCACGCACACACATTAATTGTTACTGTCATTACAGTTCTTGAATAGAAATCATGTATTGTTTTGTTCTAATAGAAGGTTTTAGGATTACGAAGTACTAGAAAGAGCATATTTTTATAAGGAGATGCAAATTACCAAATTGCAGGATTTCTACCAGTTTTATTTTTAATATCTGCGAAGTCAAATTGACTATAAGTGGTAGCCCTAATGTCACTGTACATGAGAGCATTATATTTTGGATAATATTATGGAGACATTTGAAATAGAATGCAAGCAAATTTCTGGATGTTTATAAGCGAAGGGAAGAGGATTTGCAACGTGAATTGGATAAAGTTTATGGTATTACACTCGCCTACACCCTCAAAAGGATGTAAACAAAGTAGGGTAAAATCTTTTTGCCGCAACAGAGAGAGCCATGGAGACAAGGTTGTTTGATGTGTGTGTATGTGAAACTAGCTGTAAAAGAAGGAATGGTAAAACAAATAAAAAAATGAAGAGAAAAATACTTAAATATATGTAATCCAGCAGGTAGTCAAGCCCTTCGGCATCCTATGATTTTTTCCTGCTTTCTGATGAACTCAACAACACATCTCCTAGTTCTGAAAAACATTAGGAAGAGCATTTAACAATCCCACCTGAACTAATTCAATCATAAACTGCTGCAAACTGCTTGCTGCCTTGGATAGATGCCAGTTAAGTTAAGAGATTCAGTTTGCGTTCTTCAAGTTATTGTGGAGGCGCTTGGACTTTTCTTTAAACAAGTCTTCCATTCAATTAATGAGGACACAAACTAGGAAGGAATGAGCAGAAGCTATAGTAACGGATTTTAAAATAATGTGACCCAAGTTGTGACCATCCAGTGGAATGGCAAGTAGTTGCCTGGTCTTGGCGTAGAAGTTCCAAAGAAGAACAACTGCCAATCTGTCTCATAATTACATACATAATACGGAACAACTTCTTGTGATAAAGACCAAGGTGAAATTGTTCTGAATGCTCTTAGTAAGTGATAAAGTGCAGATAATGAGCTGCAAGACAATAGTATCTAAGATAGGTCATCTAAATTGTGTCTGGGTACTTCTGGAGCAAATTTTGGAAAGAAAGTTGTTACTTCCTGCATGATGGTATTAAATTGATATAAGCTCTCAGAAGAAACTTTTCAACTACTCAGTTTGTATGTCATTGGAATATTTATATTTGGCTGAATTAAAAAAATTATTTGCGAGAGATGACTACAGACAGCTAATTGAATTGTGAGTTATATTTTTGGATGGAGATAGTGACAAAGAACTAAAAATAAGGCATCCTCGCACACTGCATGAAGCGTAATATTTTGTGAGAGCCATTTATTCACTAAAGATATGTTACCTAAGTTTTCAACTTAAATTGAGCAAGAAATGCAGAATGGTATGTAATTTAGAAAGGGAGAGTACATCTGACTTTGCAGAAAGGTACACCCCTTTGATGGCAGAAATATCCAGCTCTATATTGTATGGTATGTAAAATTAGCTTTATTGTACATGCAATGTTCATTATTTTGTATCTTTTGCAACTTGATTAATGCTTATCTATATTTTGGAAACGTTTGTTATTTGGCCACACGGCTCTGCGGCTCTCAATGATTTCTTGGAACACCTGAATTCCATCCATCCTAACATAAAGTTCACCATGGAGGTTGAGAGAGACGGCACGCTTCCGTTCTTGGACGTACTTATTAAACGCAAGCCAGATGGTTCTTTGGCGCATAGTGTCTATAGGAAACCTACCCACACGGACCTCTATTTGGGGGCTACCAGTTTTCACCATCCAGCTCAGCGGAAAACGGTCTGAGAACACTGGTACATCGTGCGCGAGCCATTTCGGACAGTGATAGCCTGCAAGAAGAACTTAGACACCTACGGCAGGTATTCAGAGAGAATGGCTATTCAGAAGAACAAATCAGACAGGCCTTTCTCCTCCAAGAACCAAGACTGACATCTGAACAGAAGGGTCTCCTAAATCCGTTGCTGTTTTGCCTTATGCCGGCAATACCTCCGCGAAATCGGAAGAATTTTAGCCCGGTATGACGTAAGGAGTATCTTCCGTCACCGTCGAAGATACGAGATATGCTACGCACGGTAAAGGATGACCTGGGCCTTCGAGTCCCGGGAGTATATTCAATTCCTTGTGAATGCGGCAAAGTGTACATTGGCCAAACCATAAGA
>JARYHS010013630.1:263744951-263775949 GCA_031002005.1 Vandiemenella viatica
GCATCGTCTCTTAGGCCTGTAACAAAGCATCATATCAGCTGTCAGGTTGCATTTCAAGCGATTCACAACTTGCGATAATGTTGCCACTCAGAAATAATTGTTTCAGTTACATGCACGTTACTACATAAACTGTACCATGATCACATCTCGACATTTTTGGATTAATTATATCTGACTGAAATAATGACAGTAATGATACGACGATTTGAAATCAAGAGTAGCTCCAATTCACGTAAATTTCTATTTTAAAGCAGGAATAATTGATGGTGTATCAACATAAAATAAAACCAATATCCAAACAACAAAAAAAAAACAACAAAAAATAAATAAATCAGAAAAATTGAGATGCTGTGATTATTCGTAACGAATTTTTATATTTCAGCTCACTTCCAAGAGGACTAAGTCGTAGATTACTGCTATATTTACATAAATTTATGGCACCGCGGTTATATTGCAATCCTCGGTATCCACATTTAAAAATAAACTTTTTTTGTTAAGTATCATGGAAACAATATTTTTCATTATATCCACAGATACATCCTTAACAAAGCTTATACCTAACTGTATAATCCCAGCAAAGTTTACACATAAAATCGCAAAAAAAAAAAAATTACACATAATGATTATAATATCAGCTTTCTTAACGTTAAAACTGTTTATATCCATTTAAATTTTCGGTACCACGGTTAACGTGGAATCCTCCATATCAGCATTTAAAAATATTATGTTTTAGCTGAGTTAAATATTGCTTTCAGAAATAATATTATTTATTACTACCACCGATATTCTATATTGTAACCAAGTTTATGCTCATCTATATACTCGCAGTCAAAGTTCACGCATAGTGATAATTGCAGCTGTGAAAACGTTTTAATTGTTAGTGCTGTGAGTTGGGTAAGTAAAAAGTTTATGATATGTCCTTGCGAAAGAGATCTAATCTGTCGGGGTCAACTTCTGCAGCTAAAAGATGTCGCCGAAATCGGCTAAATGAGAGTGAAATAGACCGACAACATCGTCTGCAACGTCAAAGAGAACGAGATGAAATAGCTAGAGCAAATGAAAGTAACCTGCACCGAGAAAAGCGATTGACCTATAACCGGGTTCTATACGCTAAATCCATAGCTTCTGAAAGCGCACAGAAGAAAGAATGTCGTTTGAACCGTGAAAGCCTTTCTAAACAATAAATGTTTATACTTCGCACAATAATTACAACCACGAATTACTACTGTTAATTTTTCAGGAACCTTTTCTACTATTGAATCAATTGCATCACGTTAAAATGTGAATAAAACAACTCTCTGACATCAGTATGAAAACCGAACCTAACGTATTAACTGAAACAAACGAAACTATTCAGAATACATTAACAGTTCATGCCTTTCCACGTTAATGTCTGATATGAGAATAAAATCGGTAAATAATTTCCACACCTGCCAAGGCACGCGCGCGTGAAGCAGCGGGCAAATGCTAGTTGATTAATATAGTAACACAACTACATAATCTAAGGACCTATTATGTAGATAATTAAGATCGTAAGTCAGTTAGTTTTTTATGTAAACATTAAATGTCTCGGATTTTCAATTTCAATAATTTTGTTTGTCAATATCTCATGGTGTTCTTTCACGAAATTTCGATGCACACTCATCAGACATAATCCAGTCAATCTTTCTCTCCCAAAGTGCTCCTGAACTAGTTCTTCACTCGTCGAAGCGTACTGAAGGCAACTTAATTTTTCTTCTAGGGGGGGGGGGCAGCAGCCCCCCTCTGCCCCTCGCTGGATACGCCCATGGATATAGCATCTAGGAACACGAGATTAGTATGACGTACCTATGATTATACCACCATGAGATTGCCAATTACGTCAAGGAGGCTGCAACCATGAATGGAACTGGAATACGGCTATTTGGGTAACCATGTCCTCCGGTATCTACCGCCAGAAGCCTTGAATTCTCTTTCAGCTCAATCTTGCGTAGTCATGGAAACACATCGTTTTTACTGATATTCACAAGGATAGGAAACATCCAATCAGCTGTTCAATTTGCTTCCAGTGATCAGCATAGTGTTCGAACGTCTCGATATCCACATCCAAGCTGTAAGTGTCATTTTAGAATAACAAGTGGGGTGCCGTCCAAGTTATTAGGTCGACCGGCCTTCGTCACCGCCTGGAACATTGGTCTACTGTCAAACACTACTAAATGGGTTTGCCATGGCTGTTGTGCGGTTAAGTCTCAAGGCGCACCTTCTGCGTCACCAGGAGTTTTCAAAACAACTGGGTTTCCATGCAGGAGTTCTTCAGGACTCCCTACTAGGATTGTTTTCTATCTACAAAGCCGAAGTACCAGCATCAAAGAATATGAACTCAGCCCTGTTCGCAGACGACACATCAAACCGCATGCCCCCTAAAGCCCCAAACACAACAACAACAACATCAAGCCGCAGCATAACCATCGTAACGCGACTACTGTAGGATGCCCTAGGTCAGGTAGAGCCGGATTTTCTTCTACTCCGCTAAAAACAGTAGCTCATGCTCGCGACGGTGAGGGTGGCTTGGACTGCAATCGCTCGATCTGCAGCCACAGCAGGAAGGTAAGATAATCCCTTGGGCTCCAACGGCTATTTACCTCGGTATTACTCTCGACAGGAAGTTGGTTTAGCATGCGCACATCTGGCAACGAGTCAACACATGACTGTACACACTTTACTTGGTGCTTAACAGGGAGAGTTCACTGGCGCTACAACTAGGAGTCAGCCTCCGCTGCGCTCTTATCAGACCGGTAGTAGAGTATTCTGGATCTGTATGGGGGTATGAGCCCCGTCCTCTTTGCTGCCATAATAGGTCTCTATATAAGTAGGGACTGGTAGTGCATTGGTTTTTACTCGGCTGCGGCAGCAACACACTGTAAGCGCTGTAGAGGTCTTGGGCCTCTGCGGCGGGAACGTGTGCTATGGTGGTGTCTGTGAAGCTTGGCCCAATGTGTGGGAACCTGCGCTCATGCAGGGACGATTTGCATTTCGGTTGGGTGCGGGGGATAGCGCACTAGGAGCGCGCCCTAGTGTTGGAAGCAGCGTTTTTCAGTGACGCTTTCCGATGGAGGTTGGTGTGGTGGAACATGCGACAGTGCAAACCTGCGCGGCGTAGCGCACGGTTGCTGTGGCTTCCGCCTTGCCCTGCGGGGTGGGGCCGGGTGTGCGCGTGGGAATCACAGAGAAGCTTATGCTATTCGGCCAGATTTTGAAAGGATCTTTGACCAGGTTCATGTGGGCGCTGCATCCGCGCTGCTCCCGTGGGCACCTTCAATGGGTGGAGAAACAAGCCTTGCCCCCCTCGGCCCGCCCCCACGCCAGCTGTAATGGCGAGTGATTATCATTATTA
Organism: Vandiemenella viatica; assembly: GCA_031002005.1. Classification (NCBI taxonomy): domain Eukaryota; kingdom Metazoa; phylum Arthropoda; class Insecta; order Orthoptera; family Morabidae; genus Vandiemenella; species Vandiemenella viatica. The sequence goes on from JARYHS010013630.1 coordinate 263,748,325, forward strand.
ATTTTTTTTTATTTTGTTACAACTTGCTACATCCTAACATTTATCACTGTATCTAAATGAGGCCATATTTACAATCAGTATATGATTAAATTGTTACAAAGGTTTCCGCTACCTAGCGAAATTAAACGAATTGTTGTTTACAGTTAGAGTACTGTTGGAAGTAAAGGCGTTTTATTACAAAAATTTAAGAACTTGACTACATATAACTTAAATTTTAATACAGGAAAATAATATTAATAACATAACCCCTTAATTAATCCACCACACTATTTTACTATAAATTGTACTACGCTACTGCTAAGTATAGATGTCAGATTTTTAGGACAGATCTTCAGCGGGATCCACGTCATCCGGAATTCCTTGAGGTGTGGCCCATTAGATGTGATTTCTGAATGGCCAAGACCATCCAGAGTTTTCAGAAGGGTCACCACCGGCTTCCGGTGACTGTGAATCCCATCTCATATTTGGGTAATTACAGTGTTGAGGAGGTGTATCATATCTCCTTTGATCTATCAATTTACAGTTTACTTTCTCTGGATAATTGCTTTCATATCTTACGAAACGAACTTAATTTTATACTCTCTCCTTTCCATTTTTCTCCCACATCATTTTCATTTTTTTAAGTGAGAAAAATAAACAATAATAAAGAATAATAATAATATCCCCTTTTTCCCTTCATCATGCATGCGGTACTTGGCAGTCGGGGCCGCTTAGTAGGCGTTATATGTTCCTGCTGATGTGGTAATGCTTTGTCAGGCTAGCCGCCATATACCATACGCTGACTAAGACTTGAATGCAGCGAAATGTTAATGAGAAAGAAGTCTTTAACAATCGATTGAAATTATGTTTGATTATATATCACGCACTTCGACAACAAATAATCTCTATTTTTTTTCCTAATCTACTACAAGATAAAATACTGTACTGCTAATTACAGATACTATAATAATCGTCGGCCTTCAGCAGAAAACGGTGTCCTCCAGAAACACAGCGTCCAGCCCATCAGAAGGATCTGGAATAGATGGTGCGTCGGTCTCCAGAGGGTACTATCGTTCAGGTGTCTGATTATGACATATCCTTTAATAGTCAATGCAGTGTTTTACTGTTAATTTCTCTGTTGTTGGTGCCTTCTCGAGCTTGCTATGGGTTCAAGGTATTTTGTTTTATAGTACATTGAAATCCTGTCTGCTATTTGACTCAGAATTTCGCAGTCATCCCTGTTTCGAATGAAACTTCGTACCTCTTTTTCAATTAGTCGCTCACGTTCTATTTCCCTCGCTTCCGCAAGAAGAATGCATTCGAGAACCACATGTTTGGGTGTTGCTTCCACTCTACACTCACATGACTTCCTTTTTGGCTGTCATCGGTCGACCTATATTTCTTCAGCTGCTCTCTTATCACCTGACTTTAGCCAGTATATTGCACAGTATTTTCTTACCATCATCTCCAGGGGCCAGACACCTAAAACCGCCTTCAAAGCACCTGTTGCGGTGGTGCTATATTCACCACTTAGTCTTAAAAGGACATCCCTTTGGGTTCTTCTAAGTATGATTTTTGGCTTTACTTTCTTCACACGTTTCGCCCAGACACTTCTACATCTACATTCATACTCTGCAAATCACAAACACTGTGGGTGGCAGAGGGTGCTAAGTACCAATCCTAAACCCGCCCATTCCAATCCCGAATAGTGCGAGGAAAGAAGGAATACATATAAGTATCAGTACGGCATCTTATTTCTCTAATCTTATCCCTCCGGTCATTGCGACCTAAATAGGTTGGCGGAAGAAGTATTTCATTGCACTCGAAATTTAAATTTTTTCGCATATTCTCCAATAAATTCGAACGCAAGCTACGTCGTCTGTCTTCCAAACTATCCCAGCCCAATCTATGTATCAATTCTGTGACGCTTTCATAAGGGCTGTAACAACAAGTCACGAATCTAGCGGCTCTCCTCTGCACCCTCTCAACTGAGTCAATCAGAACCTTGCGATACGGATCCCAAACCCCACAACAGTAATCCAGATGCGGACGCACTAGTGTTTTATACGCTATCTCCTTTGTTTGAGCATTACAATTCCTCAAAATACGACCTATGAATCGTAATTTAGAATTTGCCTTGCCTACGACGGAAGTTATGTGCATGTCCCATTTCATGTTGCTTTGTACTATCACCCCCAGATACTTCACGGAATCAACCGTGTCAACAGTGAATTGTTTATTTTGTACTCGTGAACAAACTGATTCTTCTTGTTACTTATCCGCATTGCCTTGCACTTTTTGCAATTAAGTGTAAGCTGCCATTTACGGCACCAATCGAAAATAGCATCCAAATCACGCTGAATTTCTAAGCAATCGTCGGAGCACCTTATTTCCCTATAGATAACCGCATCGTCGGCAAACAATCGCAACCAGCATTTGACGTTGTCACCTAGATCGTTTATAAATATTAAGAAAAGAAGTGGACCTATTACACTTCCTTGAGGAACGCCCGAAGTAACATTTATCTTAGAAGAGGCTTCCCCGTCAACAACGACATACAGTTAGAAAATCACGTATCCACTCGCAAATCTGAGCCGAAATACCGTAAGCTCGAATCTTCGCTAAAAGTCGGTTGTGTGGCACAGAATCAAAAGCTTTCTGAAAATCCAAAAAAACTGCATCAACTTGCGAACCTGCATCGATAACTTTCATTATGTCGTGGGAAAATAGGGCCAATTGTGTTTCACACGATCTCTTCTTCCGAAATCCGTGTTGACATGGTGTAAGTAACTCGTTCTCATCTAGAAACTTCATTATGTTCGAGCATATGACATGTTCCAGAATTCTGCTGCAGACCGATGTTAGAGATATGGGTCGATAATTCCTAGGATCACTCCGATCTCCTTTCTTAAAAACGGGAATTACCTGGGCTATTTTCCAGCTAGAAGGTACTTTTCTCTCTTCTAGTGATTTACGGAATATATCTGACAGAAATGGTTCAATATCCTCCGCGTATTCAGAAAATACTCTTACCGGTATACCATCGGGACCCGGCGCTTTACCCCACTTCAGGAGTTTTAATTGCTTTACAATTCCTACGCTATCAATTTCTATCGGATCCATCTCTAATTCCACACGATGTGGTAAAGTGGGGATGTTTTCCATGTTTTCTTGCGTGAATGAATTTTTGAATTCGGTGTTAAATACGGTAGCCTTGTCGCGGCTGTCTTCAACTCCCGTCCGTCTTTTATTAGAACTGGCTTATTGTTCCCACTACAACTAACTTTTTTTACATACGACCAAAATTTCTTAGGGTTTTCAGTGAGGCTCTTAGAGAGAGAATTTTCACGAAAGTTATTAAATGCCTCACGCATCGCATTCTTAACACGTCCCCTTATCTCCTCTAACTTATCTAAATCAGTCCGATGCATCGTCCTTTTTGATCGTGCATGTATCTTCCTTTGCTTCTTGAGTAACCTTTTAACCTCCCGTGTGTACCATGGGGGATCGTTCTCTTCCCTGATTGTCCGTTTCGGTATATGCAAGTTCATACCTTCCCCGACTATATGTAGGAATCGATGCCACCTCTCTTCAACGGTGCCTCCTGCTACTAAGAAGGTGTGGTAATTATGCCTCAAATACGCTCAAACAAAGCCTTTTCGAATCTGTAAACGATCCTCTCTTTTCTCTTTCTGCGCGTGGTTGTTAGTTTTACTGTAGCAATTACAGCTTTGTGATCACTTATTCCTGCGGTGGTAGAAATATCCGTGAATAGTTCGGGCCTATTTGTAACAACTATATCTAAAATATTTTCGTTACCGTTGAGGCATCGCGTTGGTTCAGTTACGAGTTCAAGATGTGATCTGAGAAGAGGTCTAGAATGATTTCGCAAGCTGCTTTATCCCTGCCCCCAGTAACGTGAACGTAATTAGTCCAGTCGATATCTGGCAAGTTAAAGTCACCTCCTAGCATTATTGTATGGTCCGGAAATTGCCGTGCTATATTATTTACATTATTTCTAAGGCCTCGGCAATATTTACGCTTGCATCGGGTGGACGATAGAACGAGCCTATCACAAGTTTTGTCCTAGCTACGTTGAGCTTGATCCATATGATTTCGCAGACAGTATGGACATCTATTTCGCTACATGGGAGGTACTTACTAACAGCTATAAATACACCACCTCCTTGGGAATGCAACCTATCCTTACGGAAAATGTTCATGTTACTATTAAAAATTTCGGCGGAACTTATATCCGGTTTTAACCAACTTTCTGAGCCTCATTACGATATCAGCATCTGTACTACGAATAACGTTTCGAGTTCAGGCTGTTTATTACAAACACTTCTGCAGTTAACTACTAGAACCTTTAATGTTCGGGATTCTTTTAAGCTACCCCTAACACGCGGTACTGAATTTATCTTGGCTGTCCGCAACTGTATTCCCTCCTCAGGGTCATCCTCCCTCAGCCTAAAAAAAACCCAATGCACGCCACACGGCCCCTGCTACCCGTGTAGCCGATTCCCGTGTGTAGTGCACCCCTGATCTATCCAAGGGATCTACAAGGACTCAACCCCAGGGCGAAGATCAAGGAATCTGCAGCCATGACTATCACAGAAGCGCCGTAATCTCTGGTTCAGCCCCTCAACACGGCTCTGAACCAGAGGTCCACAGTCAGTCCTATCGACAATGCTGCAGATGGATAGCTCAGCAGAAATATTGCGGCCAATGGCCACAGAGTTCACCCTTTCTGCAAGTCGCCCAAAGGACGAGAGGATAACCTCCGACCCTAGGCGGTAAGCATCATTGGTGCCGACATGAGCCACAATCCGCAGCTGGCTGCATCCCGTCCGTTCAATGGCATCCGGGATGGCCTGTTCCACATCTCGGATCAGAGCCCCCGGAATACACAATGAATGGATACTGAATTCATCCCCGACCTATTCGCCATTTCCCTAATGGGTTCGATAAAGCACCTAACGTTGGAGCTACCGACCACTAAAATCCCCTTTCTGCAGTTGTCCAGACTTAGCGGGCTGTGGGGCTGCCAATTCACAGGGACTGAATCAGTTCCAGACAATGCGTCAGACTGGTTGGACAGTGGTACATGCTCGCCTTCTTGGGAATCAGGCTTGCACGACTGCCCCCGCATGCGCTGTCGACATCCAGACACCACACGCCAACCACCACTAGGCGACGGCCGCATAGATTCCGACGTCTCGGCCAGGACTGCAGGTACGATGACAGGTATGGGAGAACCTGCGAGCCGCTTTGCTTCTACAGGGTCACCAATACCACATCTACTGCACTCATTTACGGCAGCTTCCAGCTGTGTATCTCTTGTTACCAAAGCTGCAAGCTGGGTGCGCAGGTCAGTCACCTCAGCCTGCGTCTGCACACAACAACCACAGTACCTACACATACTACCTTACAGAAAGAAAAACTAAGGAGTACACGAAAAAAAAAACGGACTCACTATGCGTTCTCAGTAGGAAGCCTTTTGTCAATAACCAAATATACAAAGACGAAGCTTACGCTAACTACGCACTTTAAATTAAATTTGCACTGAACGTACTACTTCACGTAACGATTCCGACCAACGACTGCTGTTGCTGCTACTGACAAGCAAATATGCAAAGATGAAGCTACAACTGCACACTTTGAATTAAAATTATGACTGGAGGTACTACTTCACGTAACGGTTCCGACGAACGACGGCAGCTGCTGCTACTGACAAACTAATATGCAAAGATGAAGCTACAACTAACTACACGCTTTTAATTAAATTATCACTAGAGGTACTACGTCACGTAACGGTTCCGACGATGGCTGCTGCTGTTGCTACTGACGAACAAATACACAGAGACTAAGCTAACCACACACTTTGAATTAAAACTATCACAGAAGGCACTGCTCCCCGTAACGGCTGCCGAAGAACATCTGACTACTGGGGCTGCTAAACAAATATTCAAAGATGAAACAAAAGAAAACTAACACTTTAAATTATATCACTATAGAAGGCACTGCTTCACGTAACGGCTGCCGAAGAACGACTGACTACTGGGGCTGTTAAATAAATATTCAAAGATGAAACAAAAGATAACTAAACACTTTAAATTATATCACCACAGAAGGCACTGCTTCACGTAACGGCTGCCGAAGAACGACTTGCTCCATAGCTCACTATTGATGCCAGAATAACGTCATGATAGAGCCTCATCACGCGGATGGTAAGATGAAATCTTCTTTGTCGAACGCTGATGAGTTTATTCATGACGGCCTTCGCCCTGCTGGACACTTCTTCTATATGATCCATAAATGTTAGACGCTCATCGATGGTAATGTCGAGATATCTGCACTTGGTTTTCCTTTTCATGCTGTTTCCTTTAACCATGGTCGTTGGATTCCCCTCAAGACTTCCGCGCAGAATCATATAGTGAGTCTTCTGCGGTGCGAGCTTAAGCTTGACTTCCGTGCACCATTTTCAAGTTGCTCCAGGACAAAATTGCTTCCCTGCTAAATTTGTCTTCTTGTTCCTCCCTGTATCAGCAGAAGCAGGTCATCAGCAAAGGCCACCAAGCCCAAAACCCTTCTAGTACTTCCAGTCTACACATTACTGTTTCAAAACACATACCCCAAAATATCTGGCCACACACCGATCCCTGAGGATACCCTTTAGACAATTTTTTCTCAATGGTCATTCGTGGACATCTCAGTTTGGCATATCTGCTTCTACAGTAATCCCTAAATGAGCTGTATATATTGCTTGGACATTTTAATTCTCTGAACCGAGCAAACAAACCTGGCCACCAGAAATTATCAAAAGCCCCTGAAATGTCCACAAATATTGCCAATACATAATCAACCAATTGCATCGCCCTGTTTATAGCATCCTCTGTCGATCTGCCTACTCTGAATCCGTACTGGTTTACATTCATTCCTATGCGCTTGTAGGCGCCAGCCATGAATTTTCTCTTGAACTTTATCAAATACGTTGAGCAGGCAGATCGGCCGATAGGACTAGGGCTGTACCGGATCCTTGCTGCCCCCTTTCTTTAAAATTATCACCTCGCTTTGCTTCCATGCATTAAGGATTCTTCCCTGCTGAAAATATTTACTAAACAAATTACACAATAGTGGTGCTAACTGAACAACTAGAGCCTGGAGCACTTCTGCCGCAATTCCATATGGCCCGGGGGCCTTGTTCTTGTACATTGTATTTATCGCTTTTATCACTTCTTCTACGGTTATTTCATCTGCTATCACCTCTGTTGTATAGATACCCTCTGCTTTGGAGCGTAACTCCTTTCGTTCATTCGTTTCTGCATCTGCTTCCTCGTCTGGCAAGAGTTCGTGTAGCAATACCTCCACTGTCGCCCCCCGTCAGTGGTTCGTGTCCCGTCAGTTCTCTGCACTGTCGACAACATGGTTGGAGGCTGTATATTGCCAGCTACTATCTTATAGGGAACACCACGGGTGTCAGATCTAAAGTTTGTCTTAACGTAGACCTCCCAACTTTGCTGCTTTGTTTGTAGCAGTAGTTCTCGAAAAGCTCTTTTCCTCTCCCTGTACCGGTCGAGAACGGCGGGTCTTTCGGTCGCTATCAAACAACGTTGGTATACTCTTCTTGCCTTGCGCATTTCCGCCCGTCCTTTTTGTAGGCGATTGCTGCACGGTTTGTCTACCAACTTTGTAGGTCTTTTTTATTGGAATCGTCACCTTCATTGCTGCTTGAATGGAATTTCTAATACCTCTTGGAATGGCATCGGCATCGTCGCTTTCCAGGAGACCTGATGGCAGACTAAACACAATCCTTAATTTGCATCAGTAGGCGATTTTATGTTGTAGTGCCACCTGACATTTTCTACACCTTCTTTGCCTCGAGTCAATCTTTCGCCAATTCAAACTTTATAACATTATGATCACTACTCGTTAAGTTATCTTCAACCTTCCAATTTCGCAGAATGTTCCCTACATCTAGCGAAGTGAGCGTAAAATCAATAATAGTCTCTGCATCTGCCTCTTTTCTATACCTGGGCGGATTATTGGGCTGACACCTAATTTACAAATTTAAGTCGCTTATCAGTTCTTCGAGCATAACTCCTGCTTCGTCCTCATATGCACTATGCCAATGTTCAGACTTGGCATTTGCATCTGCAATGATGATGAATTTGCGTTTTCCAAGACTGGTACATGTTTCCCTTATCTTGTCAATACAAATTTCAGTCGGGTCTTTATGCTGACAGTATATGTTTATTAATACCATGCTGCACCAGTTGGAGCTAACGTCCGTACATACTGTTTGCTCATCGCAGTATTGCGTGATTTTAGTAACCATAATTTGTTTGTTCAGCATTATTAGTCCTGCCATAAGAGTATTTCCTTCTACTATTATTTGAGAAGTCACCGGCATATGCGGAATTTGCCCTTTTTTTGGTGTACGGTTCTTGAATAAAAATTATATCCCACTGTTCCTCAGCTGCTAGCCTCCTCACCTCTTGCAACACCAAGTTACTTCGCTTTGCATTTATTTTCGCTATTTTAATCATATGATACATACTTAAGTGTGTATTGTACGTATGTTGTAATGCGGCTAGGTTTGCTTAGGATCGAAAACGATCCTGCCTTGTATCATTGTGAACTATTTGAATATTGCCTATGGGTCAACGGTCTCTCATCGCCTGTCAAAGACCATCTTTATAAACTAAGAAGCTCAGCGGGATCTGTGAATAAATCCTTAGACTTCAGTTGATTGCTGTCTACCACCTCCGCCTGGGGAAACGTGATGGTTTTTCCAGTCGGATGTAGCGTGCCGGTTAGATGTCGTAGTGCCATCGTGTGACTGTTTCTTCTTCTAATCTTGTTAGATTCAAATTTTCCTCAAAGTCTTGGTACACGTAACTAGGATCAATTTTTACGCATTCACGGTTTTTGTATTCGTTAAGTAATACCCGCTGTCGTGTTTTTACTGTCGTGCGTTCGAAAGATTTGGGCCCCAACCCAACCCAGCTTTACCTACTCTAGATGGTAACGGATTTAGATTTTTGCTAAAAGTTGGGCTCATAATTGGTTGTTGTACTTGTCCGCTATCCACTTGGATTCCGATGTCCTGTTTGTCTACTTCGAGATTCTCTCTCAACTTTTCGCTATAGCTTGCCGCTCGTGCCGCATCCCTTCTCCTTCTAGGAGTAGTTTCGCTTTTCTTTTGATTCTCTCTAGATATTACTTCTTGTGTCTCGTTTGTTAGGTGCATGTTATGTATTAAACGATTCTATTACTAGTTTTGTTTTGTTACTCATACTCTGTTTATTTACTACCCTTTGCACAAGAAGCTGATAGGTCAAGCATTCCTTCCCTTTTTTTCTTGCATACCTTTCCATGTCTTGTACAGGGGATGCAGATTGGTTGTTGGGATTTCTTTTTAAATTCGTCTATCTTGTGTCCCGTTTCCCCACAGCGAATGCAGCAGAGGCTAGGCTGTTGGCAATATTTACTAATGTGTCCTAGGTCATTATACTTCTGACAGTTGGGCACCACCAAGTAGTCCTTGGCTGTAACTGCAGAAAATTTCAGGTATTCCTGGGTTTTTTTTTAGGATTTCGTTTATGTTTATAGAACTGACTTCTACAATTTAGTGGACTGTTGCCTTTTTCCTAGGCCCAGTTTTAAATTTTGGTTTTAACCCCTCCTTAAATCGTTCTTCAATTATATTTCCTTCAAAATTTTGTCTATATGCCGTTTCCACGAGCTTTTCTTCTTCAATTGAAGTAGGAACGCCATATAAAATTATAATTGGTCTACGTTTTCGTGGGAGTTCACAATTAAATTCTTTGGATAATTCTTTATTAGCGTCCTCGTTTGAACCAGTTTCAATTATCACACTTGTATTCGAGGTTTTTATCCTTTTATCCCTCCCTTGCTTCAAGATTCGGGTGACTTTTTCTGCTAGTTGCTTGGGGCTATCCCCTTTATCCGAGGATATAAATACCACACAAGCAGCTGACGGTTGCACTGCCGCACAGTGGTCCGGAATTGGAATATAGTGGACATTCGAATCCAAAAAAATTGCTTTAGATAGCATTTGTTATGCTGATCAAAAATTGTTATGTTCAATTTTTTATAGACATGATTGCTTCACACTTAAAATTAAAAAAAAAGTATGGGTGGAAATCTATTTTTTTTCACGGCCCTATATTAAAGTGTCAAAGTCAAACCTTATGCAATCATAAGTACCTATCCTACTTAATATTACAACATAAAAATTACTTGTGTATCCTTGCCGCTTTGACAACAGGGCGCAAGTGAATTTCGGCGATAAAATATAACAAACATTCGAACTAAAGTCATAATATTGATCCAAAAAAATTGCTTTAGGTAGCATTTGCTGTGCTGATCAAACATTGTTATGTTCAGTTTTTAATAAAAAAAATAATAAAAAAAATGTATGGGTGGAAATCTGTTTTTTTTTTCACGGCCCTATATAAAAGTGTCAAAATCAAACCTTATGCAATCATAAGTACCTATCCTACTTAATATTACAACATAAAAATTTCTTGCGTATCCTTGCCGCTTTGACAACAGGGCGTAAGTGAATTTCGGGGATAAAATATAACGAACATTCAAATAATATCAATACAAAAAAATTTCTTTAGGTAGTATTTGCTGTGCTGATCAAAAATTACTATGTTCAATTTTTTTTGGATCCATGTTATGACTTTTGTAAGAATGTCCACTATTTTTTAACCATGAAATTCACTTGCGCCCTGTAGTCAAAGCGGCAAGGATATCCAAGAAATTTTTATGTTGTAATATAAAGTAGGATAGGTACTTATGATTGCATAAGGTTTGACTTTGACACTTTGATATAGGGCCGTTAAAAAAAAAAAAAACAGATTTCCACAGATACATTTTTATATTTTAAGTATGAAGGACTCATTTTTATCAAAAATTAAACATAACAATTTTTGACCACCATAGCAAATGCTACCTAAAGTAATATTTTGGATCGATATTATGACTTTAGTTCGAATGTTCGTTATATTTTATCGCCAAAATTCACTCGCACCCTATTGTAAAAGCGGCAAGGATACATAAGAAATTTTTATGTTGTAATATTAAGTAGGATAGGTACTTATGATTGCATATGGTTTGACTTTGACACTTTGATATAGGGCCGTGAAAAAAAAAATAGATTTCCACCCATAATTTTTTTTATTTTAAGTGTGAAGCACTCATTTCTATCAAAAATTGAACATAACAATATTTGATCAGCATAGCAAAAGCTATCTAAAGCAATTTTTTTTAATTCGAATGTCCACTATATTTCAATTCCGGACCACTGTGTGCCGTCTTGGCTTGTTGCTTTGCGCCCGTAGCGACCACGATTGCATAGCTAGGTCTGTTTATCTCATTTCCTTCTTTTCTCAATATCTCGTTTTCGGTATCTCTGGACTAGCCTGCCCTCTATGTATGATGCTACTACAGCCCATGATGCCAATTTGTCCTTAATTTCTCGCAGCCTTTGTTCCGTCAGTTTCTGGCCTTGTTGCTCATTCAGATGCATGATTATGTCATCATATCTCGCAGCAAACGTTTTCGGGGTAATAGAGTCCATAAATTCTATGCCATTTACCCCGTTAGGCTCCTTTATTAGGATTGAGAGGGCTCGTTTGTCACATCGCAGGAATGGATTTAACAGAGAGAGTAACCCATTCTGCTAGACCGACAACTACAACCCAGATCACGGCACAGCACTTTACAAGATTATACGGCTCTTGCTTACGGTACCTTGACTGAAGCTCCTGAAGACACAGATCCAAATTCATCCGCACTGGTTAATCCCAAGGCTCACTGCACTTCACTCACACACTCGATCACACAGAATAATTTGCTATTCCCTTCGATACCATATAGTACTTCAAGCACACGCGTGAACAAATAGAACTGGTTTCTACACTACTGTATCCACTACTTAAACAGAGCGCCCCGCTGGACGCGTCCACTCGCTGAGTACTCCAACAGGCAACTCATGGCGGGTGATTCAGAAGAAACTAATTCCGAGGCGGGGGCGTGAAGTGGTAAGGTAGAATGGTATGTTGAGGGCGGCAGATGAAGGGCTTCGGTCAAGGTACTGCATACGCTTCATCCCGATCGGTGGACCAAACATCTGCACTCATGTCACCTGTAGGTGCTACAAACAGAGGACTCAAGTTGGTCCTGTACCTGCTCATCCGCTTTCCCATTAACTCAGTCCATGGTGCATCGAAAACTTTATAGATAGCCCAACGGTTCCGATTGTTGACCAGGAATTTCTACGATGCTGCACATAACTCCGCCAGCCCAGTGTCATCTGGGGTGATAATACAAGGAGTGATCAAATGAAAAGGTACGAAATGACACGGTGTGTACAAATGTAAACTTTATTCAAAATATACACCATAGGCTTGAGAACAACGATCCCACTGATGAACAAGCCGCAGGATTCCTTGTTCCCAGAATTCCTGTGCCCGTGACGAGACCCAGTCCTTCACAGCGTCCTTGAGTACGTCGTCCGAGTTGAAGCGCTTCCCTTTCAGGTGTTTCTTCAGTGGGCCAAACGCGTGAAAATCGTAGGGTGACATGTCCGGACTGTAGGGCAGATGGTCCAACGTCTCCCACTTGAACTTGGCCAGTTCCATATGTGTGACTCTGGAGACGTGTGGACACGCGTTATCATGGAGCAGAACCACACCCTCCGTGAGCAGCCCCGGTCTTTTGTTCTTGATGGACCTCCGTAGGCGTCGGAGTGTCTCACAGTACACATTGTAGTTAATGGTTTTTTTGTGCTCAAGGAATCCTGTCCTCATACGGACTGCCGCATCATTTGGACGCCGCTTTTGATAAGAGCCTCTGCTCTCTACTGCGAATGCGGGCGCCCGCGCATGTTCCGATCCCAGTCAGAGACTCCAATCGCATCCCGAAATGTCTCGCTACGTACTCCCATGGCGGAATATGCAAATATTTAACTGTTACGTTTTTACATCGTTTCGTACCTTTTCATTTGATCACCCCCTGTAATCATTGTCCGCCCACATTTGACCGACGCATCACCGCATTGAAAGTTTGCCTACTGTTGATGCTCATTCAATGGAATTTAGTTCAAATGACACCGCATGACCCAACAAAAACCTACCCCAGGCTACCGCCACCGAGAACGATCTACTTTTGTGTTCTTAGATTACTTTTTAATCTCAACGACGATTGTCGGCCTGGTAATAAGTTCGGAAATTTTCGTTCCTCTTCTATCAAACTTTATTTTGTTGTTATTGATTGCTAAAAACAATGTCTTTTCTTCCTCACTTCCAGCTTCAACACAAAATTGTGAAATGTAGATTCTGTTACAAATAATCGTAAAATTTCGTTCGTCATCCTTCAGATGCCAGAAACTCACAACGAAAATGTTTGTAAATTGATTTCGTGAAACAAGCACATGTTAAAGGACTGAGTGGGATCACGACCGTAACATGGACGAACTACGACAAGTGTGGACCCGAGAGGAGGCAAGCCGTCATTCGGGCGACTGTCGGTGCGTGTGGCGACCTACACAGCATGCCAATGATGCTGACAAAACCATGGGAAGAACTGCGACCAGGCCCAAAGAAGACCAACCAACCACGGTAACCTCTTTATAGCAGTTATAGGGGACAAGTAGTTTTTTTTGCCTCGTTAACGTCGATGTCATTAGAGTTGGTAAATAACTGGAGACAAGGAATGGGAAGGAATCCCAACATGGTCTTTTGAAGGAACCATTCTAACACTCGCCTGGAATGATTTGGGAAAACAATAGAAAACCTAAATCTGGATGGGTGGATGGGGATTCGTACCCGCGTCCTCCTGAATGCAAGGTCAGTGCTTACCGCTCACCCACCAAGCTATGTGCTATAAGTAGTGTTAGCTTTTGAATGATGATAACTTTTCTAAAAGTATCCCATAGTTTACCTGGTACCTTTGTGTCGGTTGAAAAGTAGTTTCAATAGTGGCCAAATGCTATTTTTAAAATTAAAAAAAGAAAAAATACTTTTGCATTTGAAATGGTAAACAAAATATAGTTTCTGATTGACCAAAGTTTTGTAACGTATTTGTCGCTGCCGATTGGAACAAGGAGCCGGGTTTGGCCTAGAAGAGGCACCAAATTTAAGTTTTCTATGCTTTCCCAAAACTGTTACACGTGAACGCTGGAATACATCAAGGTTAATTTGTCACTCGTTCCTCAGTGAAAACAAATTACCATAATGTTGGTTTGGCGCAAGGCGAATCTAATTTGGCGAACACTTTACTGTGTTGTTCTTTCAAAAAGGTTTAGGAGGGGAGGAGGGCAGGAAAGGAATGCGGCGTCGATGCGGACGAGGCAATTCAAGGCGCATGCGCATTCGCATCGGTCTGCAAGAGCGAGGACGTTGTTGCCATTCCCAGTTGTGTCAGCGATCAGGTCACAAGTCTCAACGCAAAGCAGCATCATGTTCGGCGGATTCGGTGGTGAGTAGCTACAGAGCACACAATTTTTTGTTCAAAAGGGTAAACGTTAATGCAAACACTATTTCGAATAAACTTTGTCCAGGGGAATAAAAATAAATTAATAATCTACTGCATGTAAACAAATTGAAGACAAGTTACATCTTTTTTAATTTTGATACAATTATTGTGACTGTTCAGGATGCTCTGGGAAAAAAAAAACGTAATTGTGATCACATTACTCTTTGAGCATATACGAGTTTCTGCTGACATTACTGAAATTTGTCACAGTCCAGAGCAACGTATAGAATCATTCAGAAATAACTTCTTGATCAAGATCATACATCTACGACTCGCTGAGAACAAATGAATAATCTTATTTGACACTACAGTTCCAGGTTGTTCGTAAAACGCGAAGAAAAAAATACAAGGACAGTGAAGTCAGGTAGCTGCTAAAAATAAGTTAAAGAACGTGCTATACAAACTGCTCTTCAGTTTTGAATAAAACTCATCCTGCTTTTCAAAACATTTTTTACAAGTTAACGAAATTTTCTGAAAAAAAAATAAAAGGATATTTGTAATTGTGATATGAATTTATATTAAATGAAATTTTTTTTAACCAAATACAATTTCTTCGGTGTTGCGTATGATTAGACTCATAACCGACGTTAACGTAAACAAATTATAATTTAGTTGCATATGGAACCCTTTCGATAGTAAAAAGCAGTTAGGAAGCTGAATAATATGTTTATACGTATTCCAACGTCCAAATAAAATACTGTCCTGTACCAGAGTGTTAGTTTGGAAGTAAAACACGTTATTTATTCCAGAGTTCAATTTTACTTACGGGGATAACAAATTGAGAATCTTTTGAGAAATGTGTGTTCGAGATAAGATTCAAAAGCTGTTGCGGCTTTTAACAAAATTCTTTCAAATCTACATCACCTTAGGAGTGAACTGCTGTGTAATCACGAGATGTACGAATTTGTGAAACGGCTTACGACACACATATTAACTTACTGAGTAACATCATAGTTGGAAGTTACAGAGCAAAAAACGGACCTTTAGGTTCTCATATAATCTTAGAAAAAACTATAGCAACTCAAGTTTAGCACTTACCTAAAAAAATTTCAAGCACGTTCTAACTTTTTGCAACTACTATAAAAATTGAAAAATACAAAGATCAGCATTTTTAGTAACGGAACAAGGGTTTTATTTCCTTAGCAGAGAATATCTATGCTTGCTTACTGTCTGTTGCTGATTTTCTTCTAGCTGTTCCTCTAACTTCGTTTACTTGGTTTATCCTTATTTCCAGTTAAGGTATAGTCATGAATGTTGCAGATTCAGTGAGAAATCTCTCGCAAATGAATAAAGGATTCACAAAGATTGTTACCATGCCCCCCTTCCCTTCCTTGGCATAACATTTGATAACAAGCTCTACTGGGCAGCACACATTGGATAGGTTTCAAAATCCTTCACTTGTTAGAGTGATGACTGGACGTACTAGAGAAGTAAGGGAATTGGGTTACAAAACTCTTACGCCTGAAATCCTGTGCCAGTTTGTGGTCACGGTAATCTCTTCGCTCTAACGAACTAGTCTTAATTCTCCCAACGTCCATCCTGACTTAACCTCCCAACAATCTCTTCCATCGCCCATCACTGATTGAATTCTGTGGTATACTTCACACACTATTATACCCGCGGCTCCTTTACATATTCTCTAACTCTAGTATTTAATATTTTTCTATCAAGAACCTGATCTGGTTTCTTCACTTCCGTGGCACATCAGTCAACCATCCTTTGCATACCACCTGCCCAATGTGTCCTGACCAGTAGAATTTACTATCAAATGACTTGGTGAAATATTTAGACATTGCCTTTAACAAGAAATTCCTCCTACACTTTAAAATGCTCATCCGTAGGAGGCATACCAAGCCTGGTATCAGAGGTAGGACGCCAATTCCTTTCCTCCTTACCTACCCCGAGAGAATCAATAGTTTAACCTGGAATACGGACCACGGATGCGTTCTGGCATTTTTCATCTTAACTTGCGAAGTTTGGTTGAGGGACTACGAAAATCCCCGTAGAGACAAATATTCCAACAGGGAACTTCTTGATTTCCAGTCAGTCGCCTTAAGTGAACCACCGATTTCCTCCACCTTATAAATATACAAAATTGTTTTTTTGTCAATGCGCTGTGGAGCTGAGTTTTTGTTACAGATAATTAGTCGGATTATTGAAAGAAATAAGAGTTTCAGCTTTTCTCTATTTGAAGCAAAATCTGAACTGAAAAAAATATTTATTATTCAACATGAAACACGATCAAAATTTTCTTTCGAAGTATATTGCCCGGGCATATAATCGTATTATTTACAAGTTGTAACACCACCGAACCCATTATTTACAATAGTGTTCTAATTTTAATTTTTTTTCGGTCTTTTAAACTAGTAGACTTTGGTGTCATTAAAGCCGGTAAAGGATGGAGGCAAGGTTAGAAAGAAATTTGACCATTGCCTTTTGAAAGAACCATTACGGCATACGCCTGGAGTGATTCAGGAAAACCATGAAAACAAATCTGAAAGTCCAGACGGGATATGAACGTACTTCCTCTCGAATGCCAGACCCGAGCGTTACCGCTCACCCATTTTTAGGTTACACAGTGAAGTATATGTATTAGTTACAAATAAATGTACTAAGTCTTATCCATTATATGGTATAGTGTGTTTTTCATACTTTTCTTGTAGACCTATTCGTATTCACCTCAAGGAGTTTTCACCCTAATTAACATGAAATAAATATAGCGGATTGGAATTGTATAAAATTAAACGTTAATCAATGGTAGGCCCATGAGAAATCTGCTTACTTGAAGGTGATTGCCAGCATTTCCACACGCTCGTACAATTCATCAACTGGCTATCTCTCCTTTGAATGCAGTACTTTAGTTTCCTAAACAATTGTCGAAATAAACATCCCAAAATAATTGAAAAACTTGGTGTCATCGTTCCTCACATATTCTATTCTCCTTCCTATTCTTCCTATTTCTACGGTGACGGAACCGTCGAAATAACAATTTTAAAATCTAACTATGAAGTAATAAACACCAAATTTACTAAATTAACTTCTAATTTCACAAAATGAAACTCAAGTCAGCAAAAGCAAGCTACTGACGCCCGACGACGTCACCTTTTGCTTATTGTTAACAACTTTCAAGCGCATGACGGTCGACACGTCGGCTTTAAGGCCCGGATACACTAGGGGACAAATCTGACGCGCAACACTGAGTCTGGATGACGCTGCAACGTTCCCCGCTGTCCCACAATGTTGTGTGCAACAATTTGCGCGACATCTACGTGCCGCGCGGCATGTTGTATGTTGCCGCTTCCAGAGCGAAAACATCGCGTCAGTCCCGCGACATTTGTACCCGAGTGCAGTCGTGTGCGTAGCTTGCCATGTTGGTGTTGTGGGCAAACGATATGGTGCTTCAACTAATCGAGCTGTACCAGAATTATGGGTTGTTGTGGGACACTTCAAACCGTGATTATAGAAATAAAATAAAGAAAAATGACGCATGGGAGGTTATTACCAATGTTTTTAAAATTACCAAGAAAAGAAATAGAGGCCAAAGTACATACTCTTCGCTCACAATTTATTCGTGAAAAGAAGAAGTTGGCATCTGCGAAAACTACTGGTAGCGGACAAGACGATGTGAATTCCAGTGCATGGTTTGCATATTAGGCGATGAAATTTCTGCTGAAGGGAGCTACAAATCCTGGTGGCATGGACACATTGGAGACACAAGTAAGTCACGATTACTTATTTATTCATCTGTTTTAACTGGTACAGTGCTAAAATAGTTGTTATTGCTATGGTGGATTATTTTTTCTGTATCATAACTATGCTCAAAAATTATTCTGCCAGGAAACACTTCCTTGTTCACTTACAAAATATTCAGCAAAATTGTTTCTTATTTCCATAGCAGATTCAGAATAACGTCTTCCTCTAGCATCTAAATTCAACATATTATGAGGTCCAATTTCCCTGCGCCATGATCCTTCCACAATTTCGTGATCCATATTTTCAGAATCAAAGCTTCCATGTGGGGTGTAAAGTGATCTGGACTGACTATTTCGCCTTAGGAAATTATGTAGGTGTACACACGCCATTACAACTACTTCAGCATTTGCAGGCTGGAGGGCTATTGGTGTGCGGAACATGCGAAATACAACACATAAAATTCCAAACACATTTTCCACAACTCTTCTTGCTCTTGATAGTCTGTAGTTGAAAATGCGCTTTGTAGTCCCCGCGTCGTGATTACCGGGATATGGCTTCATCATATGTTCTGTCAATGCAAAAGCACTGTCTCCTACCAATACGAAAGGCATGTTTGGTCCACCTTGTCGTATTGGCTCTGGATCTGGCCAGTTAAGTTGTTTAGCAGCCAGAGCTTTATAAAAGGAAGTCTCTTGGAACACTCCACTGTCAGAAGATTTTCCTTTTGCACCACAATTTGCATAAATAAAATTATAATCGGCATCCACAATAGCCAATAGGACAATACTAAATTGTTCTTTGTAGTTATAGTAGTCGCTGCCGGAATTGGAAGGAGCCTGAATCAAAACGTGTTTGCCATCTATAGATCCAAGGCAATGTGGGAAATTCCAAAATATTTCATAATCACAAGCCTTATCCTTCCATTCATTTGCAGTAGCTGGAACCTGAAATAGCATACATAATTAAATAATAGTTTGTAAGGAAACATATAAATATTTTTCCTTGCTCTGCGCAAGAGTATACTGTCTAAGAATATATATTGATTTTGTGGACGGCTGTCAGCTGTCTAGGATCGCAGCTGTGAGCCGGCAGGAAGTAACGCCTAGGTGTGACAGGGTGAGAGGCCGGGACACCCTCGCGAGGGGCGGACAGTAGGCGACTGGCAATTTAAAACTAGCTCAGAGCACCGCTTTGTGGTGGCTCGTGACGTTTTGTTATAAAAAATATTAAATACAATTAAAGAAATTAATGAAATCATGAGAATTTTAATATTTAAACCTCAAGAACTATCATCAAAATCCGTGTTTTTAGTTTGTCAAAAAAAAAAGACACATTTGTAATAAGACACAATCTTTAAATATTTAAAATATCAGTTTATTTAATTTGTTTTTAATCAGATACAAAATTTCTCATTCGATATAAATTCTTCTCGGGTTTGCCGCCGAATCACATTTTCTAATGTCAAGCTTTCGGCGACTTTCACTGCACAACAGACCTGATGATGGCGGCAGTGAAAGTCGCCGAAAGCTCGACATTAGAAAATGTGATTCGGCGGCAAACCCGAGAAGAATTTATATCGAAGATACGCCGAGAAAGACTAATATCTCATATTTCTCATTCGAGTCTCTTCCTGTTTTTTACGTCTTAACATAATTGACTTTTTAATATTAATAATTCTGTTATATGCGTATCGAACACTCATCCTAAGTAAGTGAAGAATTACAGAACGTGTGCAATATGAACCCGAACACAAGGGGAAATGCACAAGATGACCGAAATATTATCTCGCTAATTCAACAACTTACAAAAAGTTCATTTCTGTTCAGAAATTTCCTAAAGTTTTCACTTGCTTTCACTTTCAAACATTTGTACACTAGATACGGAACGTGTGACACTGTAATGCATATTTACTGTGAGCTAAACAAAATTCTAGGCTGAAAAATAGGGACATTCTGGTCAATAATAATAATAAAAAAAGAATTAGCTTTACCATTTCTTTTGGTCAGAATAAGGCGACGTAATTAGAAGAGTTAATTAAAGTATAAAGTAAAAGACGGACAAAATAGTTTAACAAGGCTACCGGTAAACAATAACTTCACATAAGTGACACACTAGGTATTTAGATGGAATATAACCCATACAACTAAAAATAGTGAAAGGCATAGCATGTTACTATTGTTTTACTTATGTATAATTATTATAATAATAAAATATTATCAAAATATTTATAATAACTGTATAAATTTATTTATTATTAATTTTTCAGAGCCAACAAAGCCAGGACACGATACCTATCTCTCCAAATGAAGATGACGTTCAGCTAGAATTTCAATCTACCATTCAAGAATCTCAGCCTATATTTCAGCAAGAACCGCAGCCCACGGTGATGATACATTCATCGTCTCGAACTTCTCGCAAAAGAACCCTCCCAAAAGAAGATAGATTGGAGGAGGCTTACCAAGTGATACAACTTGCTAGAAACTAAATGATGGCCCAGAACGAATTTCATATTTACGCACAGTATGTAGCGTCAGAGAGACGTCAAATGAAGGACGAACATTCTGTACTTGTGGCAAAATATTAAATTAACAACATTTTGACTGATGCACGTATGGGAAAATTCCATCAGAGTTCTAATTCTGAAAGCCAGTTGCCTGTGCAGCGCGATATCAATCAGGAATATAGTACTGCATCTAGTAATATGGACCCAGAGCATTTCGATGAGCACTTTGAATAAGTGTTTGAGACATGGATTCATCGAACCCAGTAATGTTAAATTCTGACAACACTAATATATTGCATTCTTAAGTTCCAGTTTTTTATTTAGACCCTGTATGTATATTAAATAAATAAAATCATTTATTTATAAAAGTAAAATATATTTTATTCACTCACCTTTACAATAATTTTCAATGCATTTATCAGTTCTTTACAAACTTCTGGTACTATTCTACCGATCAGTTGTCTTGACACTCTAAAAGTGTACGACAAGGAAGCATATGAGTCTCCAGTAGACAGGTATCTCAATGTAATGGCAAGTCTAATATGAGGACCAACAGCGTTACGTAATACTGTGTCTTGTTTGGAAATGGCAGGTCCAATTATTTGTATCAATGTTTCAAATTCTGACGTTGACATTCTAGTAAAATTTCCAAATGATCCGTCCGCCATTCGAAGGTCACTCAGAATGTTAACTCTTCTTTCTCGTTGCTGTAAGTAATTCCGCATCCACCACCTTCTCTTTCTTTTACATTTAGCTGAACTACTTGATATAATAATGTACGCAGCAGTGCTGCAGCACTAACCAACGCAACCTCCTCGGGCAACATTTCTACAACTGACTAGTGTGTCTGCTAAATGTTCCGCGGCAGTGTTCCAGGGTGTTGTCCAGCGACATGCCGCGCGGCATGTCGCGCAGCATGTCGCTCCATTTGTCCCCTAGTGTATCCAAGGCTTTAGTCTGCGCACAAACAATGACACACCTAACAACTAAAAATCGTTGCCTGTTAAGGAGGCTGTAGACGATTAAATTTATTTTACAAATTTGTTGGTCAAACTTCACGTTTTCATCAAACAATAGTGCAAACGCTCAAACCAAAGATTAAACAAATTTATTAAACTTGCCTATAGCCTCCTTATCGGGACATGCCTCTTGCCGTAATAAGGAATAAAGTTAAAGCATTTTTGGCGTCTACACAAACACTCTGTATTAAGAAAAAAAGCACTGACGTTGGTCTAGATCCCGGGAACCAGTTGAATAGACTAAGTTTCTGCGCATCGACCATAAAACTTTTGAAGAATTATCACAATTACTACGTGCTCGCATTAAAAAAAAAGGACATGTTTATGTGCAAATCTTTACCATCTACTCAAAGATTATCAATAAACTTGAGATACTTAGCTAATGGCCATCCTGATCTGGGTTTTCCATGGTTTCCCCGGATCACTCCATGCGAATGCTGGGATGGTTCCTCACAATAGCCCACGGGCGCCTCCTGTCATATCCCGCATATCCATTCCAAACCATTACCTTTCCTGATAGGTGCAATGCAACCTCCGCCAAACACTTTTAGTGAATCGCGGAGTAATTGTAATAGTGTAATAGTAATGGCTCTGATTTTAAGATTTAAAATTTAAGTCATGCATAGCATCTTGAACAGAGTCAAATTATAGTTGAAACTTGCGAAGCGTTAAATCAAACAAGCCGTCAATCTAAATTTCCATCAGGCCGGTCGTCCACTGCAAGCGTATTTGAGCGACTAACAGGTCTCGCGTAGTCGCGCGTATTGATGATACTGATCCCAACACACGGAACGTTACTGAACAGCGTCCACTGCGAGCGATCCGATTGTAGCCGACGGCAGGCGACGAGCGACTGGTCCTACTGGAGTTGGATTAATCGCTTGTAGCAGCTGTTACGTATTCTACGCTCCACGTTCCTTTTTGTTCATGTATCTCCGTTTTTGTTCGTTTTACTCATCAATATGGGCAGTGAGAAATTAATCAGTGCCGTAAATGAGAAAATACCGTTGTGATAATGAGAGACACGTGATATTTAGCGAAAACTGTGGGGAAAAGTTGCAGAATAAATGGATAGTAAAGATGGTAGGTAATGTACAAGTTTACTTATCATAGGTACGGTACTTTAAAATATTTTATAACCTGTATACTTTAACGATACTTTTTGAGATTGCGATATTTACGATTACTCTACAGTTACATTTAAATTACATAAATAAATTATACTCAACAGCTGCATTATTACATCAGGCACACCTTATAGAAAATATCTATAAAATTTGTATTTCTTGAATGAATATTTGTATTATTTAGAAAGTATTTCCGACAAGATTACAGAGTTCACAACTTGATGTAATCATTCCGTTCGCATCTATCACAATCCAGTCTTTATTTATTTTAAGAATTTCATTCGCATATTGCCTGATGCTGTATCATTATGTAACTGCACTCGCATATTTGTGGCTTAACTAACGTTTCTCCCATTATCACAGCGTAGAAGACTGCAAACATTTTAGGTACACAGATAATTAGCTAAAGATTCCTTATGATAAGATGGGACAAAACTGTTTGTTGATAGCTTGAAGTGAAAATAACTTGCCATAACGTTTGATAATCAACTCAGCTGGGCAGAACAAACAGACAGGTAGTAGGAAAGGTTTATAAAAACCTTCATTTGCTGAAGATGGAGATGAAAGAATGTACCAAAGAAGACAGGGAATTGGATTACAAAACATTAGCAGACCGTTGCTTGAATATGGTGGTGTAGTTTGGGAGCAAGATTTTGGTATCAAATACAGGAGTTGGAGAGAGTGCAAAGGAGAGCAGCAAAATTTGTTTGTGTAAATTACCGCAAGACCCAGTCCGTAATTGATGTGATGAAGGAGCTGGGTTGGGAGTCATTGGAGGAAAGGAGGAGGGTGAAGAGAGTGATAGGAATGTGCAGGGCATATGTTGGTGATGGGGCTTGGAGGGATATTGGTCAAAGAATTGGGAAGAGTGCATGGAAGGGAAAATATGACCATGAGTACAAGCTGGCACTCCGCACTCGATTTCACGCGTAAGGGAGTAGGATTTTTTATTATTATATTATCATATATATTATTTCTATAAGGTATTTTTTTGTCACAAGCATATATCTTCCTTCATACTTAACCGAAATCAATGAATGAGGTGTCATTTTAAAGCTTATGGTCTCCACTTTGGTTAAATCGTATTTTAAGCAAGAAAGTTTTCGGAATTCGACCCTTAAAGGGCAAAAATGTAAATTTTTCTAAAATGCGGTTTTCTGTGTTACGAGTCAGTTATCTCCCTGGATACCTATCTGAAACCGTTTTATGAAGTATCGTTTTAAAGATTAAGATCTCCGCTTTAGTGACGTCATATATTAAGCCAGAAAGATTTCGGAATTCGACCCAAAGGGCAAAAGTATCAATATTTTTGCAATGCGTTTTTGTGTCACGAGCGATTTATCTCCCTTAATATCTAACCGATATAGATAAATGAGGTATCATATTAAAGAATAAGGTCTCCGCCATGGTAACATTATATTTTAAGAAAGGAATTTTTCGTAATTCGACGCTTATAAGGCAAAAATGTCACTTCTTCTAAAATGCGTTTTTTGTATCTCGAGCCATTTATCTCCTTGGATATCTAACCAAAATCGATAAATGTGGTAGGATTATGAGGAGTAATGTCCAGCTTTGTGACATCATATTTTAAGAAATAATGTGTTTGGAAATCAACCCTTAAAGGAAAAAGGTATAAATTTTTCTATTACCGATTTTTGTGTCACGGCCGATTTATCTCCCTTGATATCTAACCGATATAGATAAATGAGGTATCATATTAAAGAATAAGTTCTCCGCCGTGGTAACATTATATTTTAACAAAGGAATTTTTCGTAATTCGACCCTTAAAAGGCAAAAAAGTCAATTTTTCTAAAATGCGTTTTTGTATCTCGAGCCATTTATCTCCCTGGATATCTAACCAAAATCGATAAATGAAGTAGGAATATAAGGAGTAATGTATCAGCTTTGTGAAATCATATTTTAAGAAAGAATGTTTTTGGAATTCAACCATTAACGGAAAAAAGTATAAATTTTCTATAACCGATTTTGTGTCACGAGCGATTTATCTCCCTTGATATTAACCGATATAGATAAATGAGGTATCATATTAAGAATAAGGTCTCCGCCGTGGTAACATTATATTTTAACAAAGGAATTTTTCGTAATTCGACCCTTAAAAGGCAAAAATGTCAATTTTTCTAAAATGCGTTTTTTGTATCTCTAGCCATTTATCTCCCTGGATATCTAACCAAAATCGATAAATGAAGTAATATAAGGAGTAATGTATCAGCTTTGTGAAACATATTTTAAGAAAAAATGTTTTTGGAATTCAACCGTTAAAGGAAAAAAGTATAAATTTTTCTATAACCGATTTTTGTGTCACGAGCGATTTATCTCCCTTGATATCTAACCGATATAGATAAATGAGGTATCATATTAAAGAATAAGGTCTCCGCCGTGGTAACATTATATTTTAAGAAAGGAATTTTCGTAATTCGACCCATAAAAGGCAAAAAAAGTCAATTTTCTAAAATGCGTTTTTTGTGTCTCGAGCCACTTATCTCCCTTGATATCTATTCAAAATCGATAAATCAAGTACGATTGTGAGGAATAATGTCTCAGCTTTGCTGACATCATATTTTAAGAAAGGCGTGTTTGAATTCAACTATTAAAGGTAAAAAGTATAAATTGTTCTACAACGTATTTTTGTGTCACGAGCCTTATATTTCCCTCGATATCTAATGATATAGATAAATGACATATCGTATTAAAGACTAAGGTTTCCGCCGTGGTAAAATTATATTCTAAGAAAGGAATTTTTCGTAATTCGACCCATAAAGCGCAAAAATGTCAATATTTCTAAAATACGTTTTTTGTGTTTCGTGCCATTTATCTCCCTGGATTTCTAACCAAAATCGATAAATGAAGTAGGAATATGAAGAGTAATGACTGAACTTGGTGACATTATAGTCAACCTCACTATTCATCGCATTTTATTCGCGAAATTTTCGCACGGGTCGTCTAGTTATTATTATTTTTTTTTTTTTTTTTTTTTTTTTTTTTTTTTTTTTTTTTTTTTTTTTTGATACAAGCGTCAGGAGCTGGAATAAATTATCTAATGAAGTGATGAATAATTTATAAAAAAAACGCTGAAGGAATTTGAAATTAAAATTCGTAAATGACAGAAGTAGATGGCGGAGGAATTTAAACACTCAAAGGATAGAAAATGATAAAAAAATACTAAGAAAGTGGTAATTAGATGACTAGGGAAATTTCCACCGGAGCATAAGGTCCATCGCAATTAATTATTACTAATTCGATTCAATATATTAATCATTCAAAAACCAGATATATAACCGAGAACTAAAAAGAAACAAATCTCCAAAGGGGCTTCTGGACAAGATAACTGGAAAAACACGGACGATAGTTTGGGACATGGCGTCAATTCACCTTCTTTGAAACTTTGAGCACCAGTGTAATAAATGTGCAACGCTCTAACCCATTCTTTCAACCAACAACAATTTGATTCCACCCTACCCTGACTAAGCGCAAAACAAATTGATCATAGCATTTCTGACAAACATTTTCTTGAAAGCGAGAGGGTAAAATAACAATTATTAGCAGGGCCGCTTAGGGAGATAGTAATATTGAGTTTTTTTTGTGTTTTACTACTTCTAAAGAACGTTCCTCTTCATAGGTAACTGGCAGTTTGTAATAAACTGAGCAAGTTTTCACCGATAAGGACATCTCCAAACCCATCTTTTCCATATTCATCGCCCAGGTCCGCTCAATGAAACACTCCAGTTCCATCTCTGACGCCCAGAACAGTAGATTACTAACCACCTGAACCCGACGACGCTGTTCACTCCTATCCCAGTAAAAAATATTTGTAAAACTTTCAAACGTGCCAAAAAAACACGGTGTTTGTCGAGTATTTGGTAAGGAATGTAAACAGTTTTGTTTGTATTATAGTTTAGTTAAAAAAGTTTAAGAAATTATTATTATTATTATTGCAAATAGACCTATAAAACTAAATTATTATCATTATTTGTTTTGGATTTTCGCCTCGTCTATGTCGAGATCATTAGAGGCGGGAAGGGACTGGGGGTAAGGAACGGGAAGGAATCGGATGTCCCATTGAATGAACCATCTCGGTATTCGCCTGGAGTGAACCGGATGGCTGGACAAGGATTTGTAGGTGGAATCTCCTAATAAATTCCGTTTTTCTAACACTGAATTATTCCAA
The DNA here is from genome assembly GCA_031002005.1 of Vandiemenella viatica. NCBI lineage: Eukaryota > Metazoa > Arthropoda > Insecta > Orthoptera > Morabidae > Vandiemenella > Vandiemenella viatica. The sequence continues at coordinate 263,775,403 of JARYHS010013630.1, forward strand.
CACGAACGATGTCTACGATGCGTCGTCAGGCAGGGACATTCCAAAAAGTAAGTAGTCTCTGCATCCATTTCACATAATTTTGAAACTCTTAAAATATTCGCACGAAATCACTAGCACAACTGTTGCCGCGAGAGACGCGGTCGAGAACTGCTGCAACAATCACAGTCGCATGACTTAGTCGGCTACAGTGCAGGGCCTCAGTCGGTCCTTGTCACCCCATTCAAAGTCGTTTATAGTTGCTTGAGTTGTTAATCGCTCAATTACGCTTGCAGTGGACGACCAGCCAAACACGTAGATTGTAGACAATCGCAGCAAAAGATGCCGCAGACGATCAAGTATTTGACAAACACGTAAAATTTGTCAAACAATTTGATGGTCTGCAGTAGGACTGTTAATATTTTGAAAAATATCGGATTTTCTATATATCGATGTTTTAAAAAGTATCAATATCGGCTGTCAATATATCGAAGAAAGTATCCATGTATCCATATATCGACACTTTAATAAATGCAAATTCATAAAAACAAATCTTGTAAAAATAAGGCTG